>MASP02000177.1:352014-474170 GCA_001693025.2 Colletotrichum lindemuthianum | reverse complement strand
TACATGTAATAGCTAATACATGTATTTGTATTTGTAATATTTCAAAACCTAATACATTACAACTACAAATACATATATTTGTATTTGTATTATTTGTAATATAATACCTAATACATTTTAAATTATATATATAAGACTATAGTACTATAACAGTAAAAAGCCAGTAAGTATATATATATATTAAAGCTATATAATGAACGTTCAATAGAGTAATTTAATAAACAGAATTCCTAATTTGTATGTTTTTAATTTCGTTAAAATGTAATATATTACAAAGAATACAAATACAATTACATCTATTTGTAATATAATACAAATATAATCTTTTCAAGTCTATTATATTACAAATACAAATATATGTAATGTATTTGTATTTGTAATATGTAATATGTAATATATTATGTATTTGTAATGTATTATGTATTTGTAATGTATTATGTATTATGTTTTAATACTCTGCTAGTTAGTAATATCTTTTACTAACCAGTAATAGCTAATATTATACTTAGTTTTATAATAGAAAGATATATTATAACCTCTGGTTATACTTACCTGTCGCAGGATTTAAAACTACTATACTTACTAAAATAGTAAAAGCTAGCTAGATATTTAACTATTATATTAAATACAAAAAGCTTATGTTATTAATATAAAGATTTTCTACTGTAAATATAAAGATTTTCTACAATTAATATCAGCTAACTTATAATCTCCATATTAATATAGTAGAATCTAGCTTATTTATTTTAGTAAATAGTTTTTAGATATTATATATAACTAATATATAAATAATATTAATTAATATATATATATATATATATATATAGATATTTTTAACATATTTATATAAGATCTGAAACTCTAGTAATTATAATATCTTAATATCATTAAATATCTAGTTACTAATATAATATATAAATATTAAGATACTATATAATTAATAGCTAATCTTCAAAATTATTAGCTTAATATAAACAATTATAAAATAGCTAGATAATTTATTTCTTAATGTCTAGAGTCTATTTATTTATATTAGTATTCATAATACTACTAAAGCCTTTCAGTAGATATTAATATTAATAATATTACTAAAGCTTTTTAGTAGATATTAATATCTCTAGTTATAAATATTATATTAGAATACTTAATATTTACTTTTATCTTTCTTCAGTTATAAATAGCTATATAGATAAAGGGGAAATACTAGTTTTATTATAAAGAATATAGAGAATAATCAATTATAAAATATTTAGTTTCTATAAACTCTCCATTCTATTCTATTGTTAAGAGATTTATAGAGACTCTTATTTTTATAAACTTTGTAGTTACTTTTAGTTATATATATTAAATTAGGCGCCAGCCGTTTAGGCTGGAGTAACTGAAAAAATAAATAAATAACCTTCCGTAAGCTTAAATTTTTAGCAATGGAAAAATAGGGGGAAAGATCTAGAAATATATATTACATAAAGAATACTATATTCGCAGATCTACGGCGTAAACAGCATCTTAATCGCAAAACTAGTACTCCAGACTGTGAAGGGTAGTATAGTATGTAAATTCTATATACTTTCTGCTATTGTTCCTAAGTTTGACGCTATAGATATAAGCTTACGGCCTATACGTACATACTACTTATATGATAACTAAGGCCTATAGTCAAGGTCCAGGCTTATTATAAAATTAAGTTTTAACTTTAATATAACTTTCACTATATAAATTATTACTATTATGTTTACTATTAGTATAAAGTTAAATATTTTAATCTAAAGATATAATTATCTATAATAATAGGTAATTATATTATTATTTAAACTAGTTATAAGTTAATACTAGTAAAAATACTTCTGCTAAATATAATTTACGGTTAGAATTATATATAGAGTAAAGAGCTTAGATACTTCACTATAGATATAAAGTAAATATAACTAAATTTCCTAAACTTCTATTATTTATTTAGTAAGAAATAAATAATTTTCTTTTAGATTTATTATAACTATTCTAAAATAGTATTTTTCACTATTCGTTACTTCAATACTAAGATTAAGCTATCTAATAATATTACTTATAACTAGGACTATATTATTCTTTAACTTTGTTTAACTAGTAAAGATATGTATCAATACTTTAATTAAATCATAATCTAACTATTAATATTATATAACTACCTAATCCACTAGATTTAAACATATAGTTATCTTGAGAAAATACTATTTTATAATCTATCAATTTATAACTATATATAGCTAAGACGAAAGGTGCCTTTAACTACTATTCTATAAAACTGAAGTTTTAAGTAGTTTATAGATCTAATTATAAGAATATTGAGAGATACTATAATATACCTTAGATGTAAGTAAATATAACTATTAATAATAATCGCTTTATTTCTACTTAAATAAAGCTTCTGAATAATAATTATATATGTCCTGAAGTACTTCTTAAAGTGTTCAAACACTAATATATCTAGAATATATTAGTTATAAAATAAACAGTCCAAGTCGAATATAAGACACTATGAGAGAACACTAAATGAAGTATCTCTATTGTAGTACAGTATAATAAGTAATATATAATATCTTCAAGCAGTTTTACTTCATATTCCTAAGATTAAGGAGATATATTTAATTAAAAAGTAACCCTAAGTATTTAGCTACTATATAGTATCTAGTTAAGCCTCTAGATAGTACTAGAAAGTAATTCAAAGTAAAATATCTTCAATCTACTAATTATTAATCTAACTTAATATAGAGAGATTTTCACCTCTCTAATATATATTAATCAACGTTTAGCTAAAGTATGAGATAAAATACGTTTTCTTTATCTACGTTTATAGAGAGATTTAGAAATATATATTTATTAAAATTAAAATATCTATATTACTTAGAATAGTACCTATATCTACTAGACTGTTATAGATATACTAAGTATATTATTACTAATATATAGTTAGTTTCCTTGTATTTATATATTACTTACTACTTCAAATACTATTATTAATAAGACTAATACCTCTAAACTATATAGTCTCTACTAGAAGCTAGTTAAAAACGAATAACTTAATAATAAGAGATACCCTACTAAAACTAAAAGCGCCTTCTTTAGATAATTGTAAAGCTGAAGCTATTGCCTTAAGTAATGAGTTTAGTAGAAATAATTAGTATCTCTTAAGCTTAGTATATATTAAACTTAATCTCTCTCTTCTTAAATAGGTAAATACTAATAAACCTCTCAATATTCTTTCTACTACTTGAGAATCTTCCCTAAATTTAGTAAATATAAGCTTTAATAATTATAAAGTAGTTTATTTTACTAACTTAATGATACTACTTAACATGATATCATTCAAGTTATATTGGAAGATATATATAGTTCTATATAGCTAAACTAATTTTCTAATTATTAGATAAGGTAAATATATAATTTAGAATATTCTTAAAAGTATAAAGAGGAAGAATATATTTAATTTATATTAAATAGTATTATATATAATAAAGATACTTAAACTCTTATTTTCTTAGAAGTTGTAGCTCTTAAATAAACGGAACTCTAGTATATAGAACTTAACTATATACTTAGATATAGATAATGTGATGAAACGTGTAGCTACGTAGGCTACATAACTAAACTACAGGCTACGGCCTAAAGACTACGTTTTAAGGGTTTAAATACTCTATATATCCCACATTTCAGCTATAAGAATATAAGCTATTTTGCTTCCTCACAAACCCTCCATATAATGCAAAAAGACTCCTACTAGAGGCCTCCACTATATTCTTACAGTTATAAGCCTAGTTTAGCCTGGTTTATAATATTTTTAGACATCTTTAATAACCTCTATCCTCTTTTATTATTAATTTATATGCAGCTTATACTTATAAGAACTTCTATTTAATCCTTCTTTTTAACGTATATATAATACTACCTATCTTAAAGTATCTCTATATTACTTTTTAATATTATAGTTAACTTTTTGACGTTACAGTTAACCTCTTAAGGGTACCTTTCAGGCACCCTTACTACACTATTTTTAACTAGTAACTTCTCCCTCTTTTAACTTCACTCTACTCTTTACCTTTTTACCTCTATTATACTTAGATTAGCTACCTATAAAAAAGTATTCCTTCAGTAATATTAATAAACTTAGCCTATAGTAATTATATCTAATAAACCTCTTTTTAGATATATCTTATATCTTAAGTATTTAATATATCTAGGAAGGTAGAGAAAGTTAAAAAGTCTAGATAAGGAGTTTTAGTGAAGCTAGACTATAGAGTAAAATTAATATTTAAAATAATATTATTCAGGCTATATACTTAAGGTAGTTAAAATACTAACCTTAAAAGTAGCTATCCTAATAGCCTGGAAAGAGTTTAAAAATTCTTCCTTTTTATAATAATTTTAATAAGTAGTTAATACTTAAATATACTTTCTAGGTTATTATAAGAATAAGCTTTATATATAAAATATTATAAATACTTAGTAGAACTTTAGCTTTATTAGGATTAAATATCCAGAATAGTATCTCTATTACTATTAGTAGGATAGAGTATATAGAATATAAGGATTATAATAAATAGAAGCTACTCTAAAGAGGATATCTCTAGTAATCTTATTCAGCTTAGAAAACTATATTTTATATAGTATACTCTTAAGCTTACACTTTATATACTTTAATCTTAAGTAGCTATATATCTCTAAGTAATAAATAAGAAAGTAGTAATATTAAGAGTGCTAGAGATATTTAAAAACTATATTTAGAGTCTCTCTACCTTTCAGAGCGTTTAAAAAGACTGGAGGAGGCTATTTTCAGATAGTGGAAGCTATTTAAAATTATTACTTCTATATAAATACTAGAGA
Organism: Colletotrichum lindemuthianum; assembly: GCA_001693025.2. NCBI lineage: Eukaryota > Fungi > Ascomycota > Sordariomycetes > Glomerellales > Glomerellaceae > Colletotrichum > Colletotrichum lindemuthianum. The sequence continues at coordinate 469,313 of MASP02000177.1, read as the reverse complement.
GCTTAAAAGCCTTATTATCCTCACTTTAGCTTGAAGCCTTCCTTGCCTATAGTTTGACACTCTATTGCTTTCGCTCTAAAAATAGTTATTTAAACGCTTTTATATTTAGATAAACCACTAGGAATACCTTTATTCAGATATAAGGTAACCCTTACGCCTAGGGAGGTATGTGATAAAACATATAGCTACGTAAGCTACATAACTAAACTACAGGCTACAGCCTAAAAACCACATTTCAAGAGTTTAAATACCCCACATATTCCGCATTTCAGCCATAAGAATACAAACTATTTTGCTTCCTCACAAACCCTCCATATAGTACAAAAAGGCTCCTACTAGAAGCCTCCACTATATTCTCACAGGTAATTTATTTAATCTATTATAATAATATAGTTACTTAGAAAGTATAGCTTTATCTTTCTTGAATTTTACCTACCTTCTTACTACGTAATAGTTTATTTAAATAATTTCAGTATAGTCTTATAATTACTTTATATTCTATTATTATACTTTTAATTCTTAGTTTCTCTATTAGATAATAAATTTAATAATATGTAAATCTAGTATATTTATATACGTTACTTAAATTTTAAACCCATTAAGTATTTAGTTTTAAATATTTAGAAGGTAAGGATTATAAACTTAAGGTAATCAAGCTATTCTTACTATATATCAACTTATTCGTAATAAGTTATTTCTTTATAACTATCTGAATTATACTTAGTTTATCTATTTTATAGAATCTCCTGAGATCTATTTAACCTTCCTAAGATATATATAAATACGTCCTACAAATATATAATTAAAGATAAAGTTTAAGATTCACTCTTTATGTTTGTTTTTATAGATATAATTTATAGCTTATTAATTATAATATTTAAGACATAACTTAAAAACTAAAGAGATCTCTCAATGTATCAATTTACCAGGATGTTAAGTAAGGTATAATAATAATCAATAGAGAAATAAACTATTCGATTTAAATTAGTTGTATTAAAGAACTCTGATTTGTTGCTAAATTATATACCTCTCAGGGTTCTATTTAGGTAAGTATATCTAATAGTTAGCTTTTACCTTATATATTCTATAAATAAGCTAAAGATAAGAAACTATTTAAATAGAGAAAACTTTAGGTACTATATATAATTAATTAACATAATTACTAATAAATAGAGAAGATACATTATGGAGAGAAGGAATATATAGATTTATATTTATTAAAATTACTTTCCTAAGAATTATAATTAGTTATAATATAACTTTCTTTACTAGCTCATCATATATATTACTAGCTAATAATAGTTACTAGCTATTAATAGCTAGTAGTAAAAGCTTTAAGTTAGTAGTAGTTATTATACTTAGTTTTATAACTAAAACGTATATTATAACAACTAGTTAAAGTTACCTATCGTAGGATTTATATATACTATACTTACTAAAATGGTAAAAGCTAGCCAGACGTTAAACTACTACGTCAAACGGAATTATCAGATCTAAATAAGAAAGTAAGCTATTAATTTTAAGTTATTACTTATATATATAAATACTGGTAAGAGTAAGTAAGTATATAAAAGAATAACTTACTACCTAAGGAATGAAGATATAGGAAGATATAAGCTTACTATTAAAACTCTATAAATAAGTAAATTAAATAATAATAATAATATTATATAATATATCTCTTCTCTAAATATATATAATAAGTAGAAGTTATTATATCTAATTGAAGATTAGTTTAAGGTATATCTATATTAGTAGATTCTGGAATATACTCTAAATTGATATTAAAACTTATATTTCCACTAAAGATAGATTTATACTTATAGATATTAAAAGTATTTAGTTACTTTTACTTTATATCTATAGTAGTATCTAAGCTTTTCACCCTATATATAGTTTTAACTGTAAAACCTACCTTGTAATAATATTTATACTAATGCTAGCTTATAACTAATTTAAATAGTAATAAAATTACCTATTATTATAGATAATTATACTTCCGGTTATAATATTTAATTCTATAGTGAAGGAAGACATTATAGTAATAATCTGTATAGTAAAAACCTCAGTAAAGCTAAAGTTTAATATATATAGCTGAAAGTAACTATTAAGATTATAAGGTTAAGAATCTTTATAAACCTCTTAAAAATAGAATAAAATAGAAAGTCTATAAAAGCTAAGTATTTTATAATTTATTACTTTTCCGTATTTTTTATAATAAAACTGGATCGTCCCTTAAATTTATATAGCTACTTATAATTAGGGTAATATAATAGCGGATTCTAAGTATTTCTTTATAATCTCTATAATAGGAAGTATTAATATCTTCAAAAAAGCTTAAGTAATATTATAAATACTAATATTAATAGATAGATTCTAAATATTCTGAAGAAAATTATCTAGCTATTTTATAATTTACTATATTAAGCTAATAATTTTGGGGATTGGTTATTAATTAGATAGTATTCTAATATTAATATATTATATTATTTACTAGATATTTTAAAGTATTATAATATTATAATTACTGGAGTTTTAGATACTATATAGTTATATTAAAAATGTCTATATTTATATTAGTATTATTTATATATTAACTATATTTAATATAATAAGATTACTTGCTAATAAGAGTAAGTTAAGTTCTATTATACTTATATAGAGATTATAAGTTAGCTTATATTAGTAACGGAGAATTTTTATATTAGTGGCGGAAATCTTTTATATTAGAGATATAACGTTTTATCTTAGGGGTAAGTAGAATATAGTGAGGATATTAAGGTTATGAATATAGAGATTATAATAAGTATTTAATAAAAGTAGCTATAGTTAGTAGTAATTAAATCACTTAAGATATTTAAATTATATATAGCGTAAGGGCGTAAGGATATAAGGAGAGAGTATAAGGTTAATATAAAAGAAGTTATTAGTTATTTATTATCTGTAAAAAGGTTAACGTAGAGTGGGTATACTAGCTGTAGCTATAAGTAGTTTAGCTTCAGATTAATTTAGAGTTAGCTGTAGTAGTTAGCGGGGGGTGGGAAGGCTGAAGTTATACTTTAGGGGATAATATATTTACTAATAGTTATAATAGAGAGTAAGCTATTAGCCCCTCCTAATATTCAAAGTATTTACCTAAAGGATACTATAGATAAAGTATTATAAAAGATTATTAAAGGTTAACCTAAGGTAATATACTAAATATTTAGTATAATATACTGTAAATATCTATGATCTTTATAAACTTCGATTTTCTATATTTAGAAAGCTATTATTATCTAAAATACTTAATTTAATAAGAAGAGATTTTACTTATAATAATACTTATATAAAATATTTCCTAAAGAGATATTATAGACCTAAGCTTTAGGGTTTATGTAGGATATAGCTATACAGGCTTTATAAAGCTGTAACCCCTATAGTCTAGTAAAGAGTTTTCACTATAGATATAAACCTTTTCAGTTTATTAAAATATTATTTAGATATTACTAAGTTACTTTTCATAGCTAGCCTCTAATATTAATAAGCTTTCTGTATAAGTTTAACCTATTAGTAAATAATAAACTAAATAGATAATATAGAAGATAATGAAGATAATAGTAAATGTTAATATTATAGAATCCTTAATAGGAATTCTAATAAACTAATAGTAGATAAAATTAATTATAAATAAAAACTAAACTTTCTAAAAAGCTTTTATATAACTCTAATAGAGTTATAAAATAGTTTTATAAATTATATAGACTTTCTTTTTAAGAAGGAAGTTTCTTCTAATAAGTATTTTCTTTAATAGTAATATTCTTTACTTTCCAGTATAGAAGATAACTATATAGTATAAGCTTAAGGTTAACTGGACTTTTATTAAAGAACTAGAGGATCTTTAATAGTTTCTCTAAACTAACTTCTTACTAAAAGTTTAGATATAGATTAGTAACTTCTATATAATCTAGAGGTTTTTATATAGCTGGAATATTAATATCTTTCTTTAGTATCTTACTAAATATGATAAAAACCTCCACTATAATATTTAAGCTTTGAAAAAAATATAATACCCCCAGTAAAAACCTAAGTAAATATTTATAAAGTGTTTTATTAAATTTAAATTAGCTATAGGTTAGGCAGGGGAATATATCTAGGCAGGAAATATTTAATTACACTACTTATAGTTAGCTTTCTCCCACTGGATTTGAATAGCTACTATTAGTTATAGTATTAGCTAAATAGATTACTATACTATAGTTTAATACTACTATATAATTACTATAAGCCTTAAGATCTTTAATATAAAGTTATAAGGTTATAGCTAACTCTAATTCTAACTATAAATAGAATTCTCAGTTAACTAAAATAGGAATATATAGATAACTGGTATAGATATAGCTTATACTACTTTAATACTAATATAATATTACTATAATACTAACTATTCTTGCTAAGGGAAACTAGGTAGCTAAAGCTTTATATTAGCTAAGTTTTTATTAGCTGCTATAGTAGATATATATAGAATTTAGTAGGTAAACTTAATAATTCTATAGGTTTATATACAGACTAATATCTATATTTACTGCAGTATTAAGAATTATTTTATTATTAAGTATAAGTTATATTCTACCTACCCTCCTATAGCTTTAAATACTAATATTTAGACTTTATAGCTAAATAAGGAAATTATAGATAATAAGGGAAAAGAAGAATCTTCTAAAAGAGACACCCTGGGGGATAAAGTAGTATAATTACTAGTAATACTAATATAGTAGTAAATAAAACTAAAGAGATATAAAGTTAAATAGATAAACTATTCTTCCTAGTTTCTATATTAATAAATAATAAGTTTTTTGTTTCTATTTAAATTAATAGTAATTATAACTATTATAAAGTAGTTAGTAAGAAGTTTATAAAGTAGTAGGATTTTACTATTATTAAACTTCTATAGTTTTACTAGTTAGAAATTATTCTGGATACTAGTAAGGGTATAGTTATTACTAGAATAACTAGAGTTTATATTAATCTAGATAGATAGATATTTGAGATTTTATTTTATATTATTCTGGATATAATATAGCTAGCTAGTCTTAGGAAGTTATAGTTATAATATTAAGAGGTTATTCTTAATTTTATAAGAAATAAGATAAAGATAGATATAGTTAGTAGCTTTATAATATTAGCTATTAGTAATATCCTAAAGAGTATATATATGGAGAGATTTACTAACCTTATTAAGCTATTAGTAATTATATTATTTAATATAGAAGAGGAAGGTTATAAGTAGATAGCTACTAATTTAATATAAATTAATATAATCCTTACTACTATACTGCTGGTAACTCTAAAGTAGCTAATATCTATATTACTAAAAATTTATATTTCCTTTATAAATCTATTTAATAAGAAAAAGGTTTCTAGCTTTTTACTTTACTAGAAGACTTTTAATTATTATATATACCTTAAGAAGAATCTGAATAAAAGTAAGTTAGATCTACTTTGGAAACTATTTTATAATATACTATAAAAATATCTTCTTAAGGTCTAGCGCCAGATTATTAACTTAATAGATAAAGGCTGGATATAAACTAACTTCTTAGCTATAGAAGTATTCATCCTCCTAATTAAAAAGCTAGAAGGAAAATAGTAATTTTATATTAATTATTATATTCTTAATACTATTCATACTTACAACTACTACTTCTTACTATTAATTAAGAAAATACTTTACTTATTATTTAAGGTAAAATAGTTTATAAAGATTAATATATAGGCAGCTTTCTAAAAGATGTATACTATAAAGAAAGATAAATATAAGATAGCTTTCTAGAAATAATTTAACTTATTTGAATAACTAATTATATCTCTCTGGTTAATTAGTATACTTATTATATTTTAGTAATATATTAATAGAATATTTTAGAATATTCTTAATAATCTTATTACAGTATATCCTAATAATATTCTTCTTTATAGCTGTAAGTTACAGATTAATTATAAAATTAAGGTTACTTAGATTCTGGGGTAGCTAAAAAAGGTTAGTTTATCTCTAAATCTAAAGAAATATAAGTTTTTAATATAGAAAACTAAATATCTTAGTTTTATTATTAAGGTAGAAAGGGGAATATAATATAATCTTAAGGAAAGTAAGCTTATTTAGAAGTGGAAGATTCCTAAGAATATTTAAAGTATCTGGAGCTTCCTTAAGTTTATAAACGTTTATTATAATTTAGTAGATTATTTCTTCAGCCTAATAAAGCTTCTTATATAGCTAATATAGAAGAAAGTTCTATTTTAGTAGAATATAACTTATAAAGAGGTATTTAATATTCTTAAGATTATATTTATATTAGAATTAGTTATAGTCTAATAGAATCTAAAGAGACCTATAATAATAGAGATAGATTATTCTAAAGTAATATTAGGGAATTATCTATTATAGAAGAATAAAGAGGATATTCTATAAGTAGTAACTTACTATTTAGTCTTACTAACTTCAGTTTAGTAAAACTATATTATTTATAATAAGAAGCTATTAGTAGTTATATTATACTTAAAAGTATAATTAGTAAAGCTATAGAGTATAGTAGAAAGTTTTATTATCTTTTTAACTATAAGGTTTTAGAATATTTTATAAGTCTAAAGTTTATCTTAAAGTAGTAGGTTAGGTAAATTAAAATTCTCTTAGAGTTTAGTTTTATTCTAAAGTACTATTTAGACTATCTTATAGTGTATCTGGATATTCTATTGAGGTAAGAATAAGATAATATAATTAAGCTATAACTTCTAATATAAATTCTTTACTTCTTATATATTAATATAATAGATTTAATTAGATTACTTTCTATAATTTTAATTTAATAAATAAGAATGAATAGAAATAGGGAAGAATCTATACTAATAGGTAATAATTACTGGTAAAATACTGCTAAACTACTAGATAGATATATAATATTCTAGAATACTATATTATTAATATTCTAAAACTAAGGAATTTTAATAATATTAATATATAAAATCCGCTGGAATATAGTCTAATAGGTAGTATAAATATTCCCCCCAGAGGTAAATATAAAAGTATAGGTAGCTAACTATTTAGTCAAGTTAGATAGTATATTATTATACTAAAGTAGAGTCTAGATTTCTTAATATAAGCTGCTAACTAAAGTAATTCTTTAAATAGTTTATAATTCTTCTATTTTAGGCTATTCTGATATTTACTTAATATTTATAATACTTTTATAAAACTGATATTAAAATAGAATATTAAAGAATATTAAGTAATTTATTAAGGTATATAATATCTGCTAGTGTTCTTATAAAGGCTAGAGATACTATTAGGGATTTTTATAGCTTCTTCTAATTTCTAATAGATTCTAATTTTAAATCTTAATTAACTTTATAATAAAATTAACTTCTATTATAGAGGGTAATTCCAGGTTTCTAATAGTTATTATTAATTAGCTTTCTAAATATATTTAGTTAGAAGTTATAATATCTATATTAGTAGAAATTTATATAGAGTATTTCTGGAATATATAGTAGTAATTTTATAGTTTCCCTATATTAATTATTACTAACTGAGGGTTTAACTAAATTAGTATCTTTTAGATAATATTATACTTATTTATAGAAGTTAAATAACTTTTTTTAATATTATTTTACCTCTAGATAGATAGCAGAATAAAGTGAATAATATATAAGATTTAAATATTCCTATAGAAATATATTATCTTTTTAAAAATAAACTAGCTATTATATATTATTATATACTGGCTAATATTTAATAATAGGAATTCTTTCATTATTAAAGTAAGTTCTAATAAGCTTCTAAGTAACTTTAAAGTAATAGCTATTTTATATATTATAATAAAGAAATTCTCTATAAACTTAAATTTAGAATAAATTTCAATATTTCTTACTTACCTTAAGGAGGATATAGTTTTAACTTAAGCTATAATAACTTATATTTAATAATATAATAAGATAGAGGCTAATAGGATATAATAAATAATAGAGAAGTTCTAGGTTAGTAATAAAGTTTAGTTTTCCTTATAATATATTAAGATAAATTAACTAAGTAAGAAGCTTAACTAGATAGCTTATAAAATCTATATTATTAATATAGTAAGTTTACTTAGTATTATATTAAATACTCCCCCCAGTAATTACTCAATATTTTATATTAACCTTATTAAATAGACTGAAAATATCTTTTTACTTTTATCATATTAAATAGATATTTATTTTAATTCTATTCTTATTTTAGTAAAGATTAATAGTAAGATTCAGAAGAAGTATAAAATTAAGGAGATTCTTATAGTAAAGAATACTTTAGGGTGAAGGTAGAATTAATATATTTTAGTTTAATAGAGAGGCTATAATATACTAACCTGGAAATCTTTAGAGAATCTTATTAATACTAAGATAATATTATATTTTAAATTGTAATATAGAAATATTCGCAAAAGTAATAAACTAATATTAATTTACTAATAATAAAGAACTATATAGATTATAAATAAGATATAAAATAGCTTCTAAACTATATAAATATAAAATTATAGAATTACTTCTTAATAAAAGGATTATTATTCTTCTTTCTCTTTTCTATTATATTTATAAACGTTTTCTTATCTTCCTTACCCTTCTTATTATTATTCTTAATAGAAATAAGTATAGCTAACTATTAGGTAAAGTATAGTTAGTAGGGGCGGAAGGTAGTAAGAATATAAAGATAATAAATAAGTAAATTAATTTTAGTAAAGCTAAGAATATAGTTATAATAGTTATGGGAGATAATATAACTACTAGAATATATAATAGTATCCTACTAGAAAGAAGTTAGTAAGATAGTTTAGAAAAGAAGGAAAATAAAAGAAGAAAAAGAAACTTACTATTATTTATATAATACTACTAAAGCTAGTAATTACCTATTTAGAAGTAAAAGTAATAGTAAGTAAAATACTATGCTTAGTATAAAATAAGGAGGTAGTAGATATAGTAGTAATATAAGTGGAGGATATTTACTAAATATAATAGAGATATTTATTATAATATTAAACTGCAGCAGAAAGGTTAGGTGAAAATATAGTAATATAATAGCTTTTAAAGTTACTTTCCTTATTACTAGTAAGAATAGTAGTAGTAATAATATACTTACTATAAGTAATCAGGTAATTAACTTAGTAACTAGCAGTATATAACTTAAAACTAGTAGTAAAGAGATATAAGCTTTACTTATATGTTAATTTTATTACTAAATATTTACAGTAGAAGTAATCTTAACCTAAAATATAAATCTAGGTAAAGTTACTTATCTTATATTTTAAGAAATAATTAAGGTAGATAAACTAAACTACTTAGGAAAGTGAATTCTCTTTATTATTAGAATTACCTTTAATAATATAGCTACTATAAATATAGAAAGTAAGCTTACAGAGGGAAAATAGTAGTTAGAATTATTATTAGGGAAATTAGTATTAATAGAAGAAGTAACTAATATAATAGAAGGAAGTAATAATAATAAGATAATAGAGGTAAAATAGTAGTAAATTAGTAGTATTATAGGAAATATAGTAAGAAAGTAGATAGATTATCTAAAGAAAGAAAAGAATAGTTATAATATAGGAGGAAAGAATATATCTTATAGTTATAGAGCGAAGGAATTTTACAATATAAAATTACTTAAGAAGTAATCTGGAAAATAATAGTATAAATGTTTCTATTAGCTAGCTAATTTAATATTAGAGGAATATATTTTTCTATTAGCTAAATTTACTAAAGTAATTAAGTAACTAGTAATATAGCTATAAGGTTATATATAATTATTATTACTATAATAATAGAGGGAAAGTTAGTAGGAAGTATATTATAAACCTAAACCTTAGGGTTTGTATAAAATATAGCTATATAAACTCCATAAAGCTGCCACCCCTATAATATAGTAAAAGGTTTTCACTATAAGTGTAAACTCTTTAAGTTTATTATAATACTATTTAGGCACCACTAGATTACCCCTTATAGCCAGCTTCTGACAAAAGATTATAAAACCTTAACTTCAGCAAATTACTAAAATAAAGAAATAAATTATCTTTACAATATTCAGAAAGTTTATAGTAGAGAGAATATATAATAAAAAACTCTCTCTTCTATTAGTAATTCTAATAATATTAAAAATAACCTAAATATTAAATTATACTTTAATTTCATCTTAGAAATTAATGCGAAGGACTTAATAATATCTAAGTTAATTATTAAATTAGTAGAGTTAATATAAATACTTTTTTATTATAATTTAGGAAGAATGTTAATAACTAGAGACCTAAATAGTATATTTAAAATAAATAATCTAGCTGGCTAAGAAAGTATATCTAATTTGATTTAAAACGCTAGGGATAATTATATTAAAGTTCTAATTAAGCCAACTAGAAATAGATTAAAATATAACTCTCAACTTTAGAAGTTAAAATTCTTAACTACCTATAAGTTAGGTTAAAAGTATAGAAGGAAATAATAATAATAACTTAAGATTAAAAATAAGATTTATAACTATATAGTACTCTTAAAATAATATAATAGTAATACTTTATATCTTACATAGTTTAAATAGAATATTTTCATTAATATTTATCTACGTAACTAATAATAAGAACTTAATAATAAGAACTTGAAAATAAGAACTTAATAATAAGAACTTAATAATAATAGCTTTAGCTTTCTGATACTTTCTCTTATTATTTAAAATATAGCTCTAAAAAGAGAGAAATCTAATTGTATAAATTGAAATATTAGCCTCGCTGAGGCTTTTGCTATATAGATTATTACCACGAGGGTTTCTTCTACTGTAGGGTGAAATATTACTACCGGAGGTATAATTATCTATATTTATAAGTATTCTTATTACTATTGTAACTAGTTATAAGCTAATATTAGTATATATACTGTTACTAGGTATATTATATAGTTAGAACTATATATAGGGTAAAGAACTTAAATACTACTATAAGTATAAAGTAAAAGTAACCAAATAGTAATATATAATAAGTTAATTTACTATAAACTATAAATATAATAATTCCTAGTTTTTAAATATGTGAAGTAGCTATAATAATAATAATAATATAGTTTAACCTTAAAGTGGTTTATCTTTATATTATAAATAGGTTTCTTAATATAATGAGAAACTTAAATAACTTTCTAATTCCAATTAAACTACCTAATAAGTTTGAATCTATAGAGTATTAAATAAAGCTTAATTAAGCTTTCTTAAGGTTTAAAGATATATTTCTTCTATAACATAAAGCGTTTTAAATTATATTAAGATCTCTAAGTTTTATTTCCTACTTAAAGAAGCCTTTTCTATTTCAAAACTAGAATTTAACTCTCTATGGCTACTTCTATAAAAATTATACTCTTCTTTATTACTATGAAGTAGCTATAGAAGGAATATTTAAAGTTAGTATAGATATAAAAAACATTTATAAAGTTGAAGAATAAGATCTACTAACATACTTCCTACAGGTTTAGATTTCTAGAAATTATAAGTATGAGGGAAGTTACTTAGTTTATAATATATATATTACTGAAACTACAATTGTAAATAAAAGCTAACTTTAGTAATATTACTTTCAGAAATAACCTATATTTTAAACTTTCATTAAACTATATTATAAGAAGTTCATATATATTAAACTAAAGTTTACTTAATACTCTATATATTAGTTATAACATTACCAGATATTCTATTTATCTATCTTCTAATATAAAGATATTTCATAAGGCCTTCTTAAATATACTAAGATACTATAAACTATATAATTAAATATCTCTATAATATAAGATTTATAGAACTTAAACTTAGCAATTCAGGGAATATAGATAAGATATCTTACATATTCTTATTTACTAGAGATAATTCTTTTATAGGTAATAAATATACTTAAAGGTTAAGTTATAACTATATTATTATACCTTTTTTACGTAGTGGTTTAATGTCGGGCTAGTATTTACCATTTTGGTAAGTATAGTAGGTTTGAATCCTACGACAGGTAACTGTAACTAGTAGTTATTATATACTTTTTAGTTGTGAAATTAAGTATAGTAACTACTACCAGCTAGTAGTATCTATTATTAGTTATTAATAGCTAGTAACTATTAATAGCATATTATAAATATACCTAGCTAGCAGTTAGTATTATATAATAATTAATTATAATTCTTAAGAAACGTAATTATAATAGATATTAGCTTATATCTTCCTTTCTTTTATATAATATATCTTTTCTTTTTTATTAGCTATTATATCAATTAGTTATACTTATTATCTGAGGTTTCCTCTGTTTAAATAGTTTCTTAGCTTCAGCTTATCTATAGAGCTTATAAGGTAAAAGCTAACTATTACGTATATTTATCTAAATAGAATCCCGAGAAATATATAACTTAGTAACAGATCAGAGTCCTTTAATATAACTAATAATTACTATATAATAACTTTATTTAGAAATATAATCTAATCAAAGCTACTTAATAGAATATTATTGTATTATTAACTATAAAGATAGAGGAGAAGCTAATACCTTACTCTCTATTATAACTATTAGTAGATATATTACTCTCTTAAGTTTAACTTTAGCCTTTCTATCTATACTAACTACTATAGCTAGCCTTAAGTTAATCTAATATAAAATTCCTTATAGTTATAGTAGCTAGTATATCTACCTTATATTAATCTTCTTAATAATGGATAACTACTAACTTCTTCTATATTAGCTTTACATCCTTCCCTCATACCTTTACAGCCTCACACCCTCCGGCTATATATATACAATTCAAATGTTTAGTTATAAATAGCTATATAGACTTTAAGGGGATTTCAATTTTATCGTGAAGATACGGAAGAGCGATAGATTATAGAATACTTAGCCTTTATAAGCTCTTTATTTTATTCTACCTTTAAGAGACTTATAAAGATTCTTAACTTTATAACTTTAGTAGTTATTCTTAGCTATATATATTAAGCTTTAGCTTTACTATTACCTCTTACTATATAGATTATTACTATAAAGTCTTTCTTTACTATAAGGTTAAATACTATAACTAGAGATATAATTATTTATAATGATAAGTGATTTATGACTATTTGAACTAGTTATAAGCTAATATTAGTATTATCACTATTACTAAGTATATTATATAGTTAGAACTATATATAGGGTAAATAGCTCAGATATTACTATAGATATTAAGTTAAAGTAACTAAACTATAAAGATAGACCTTCTTAGTTTGAAATGTATCTCGAAGAAAGATATACGTTTTTAAAAAACTATTTTAAGATATAAATTTAGATCTTGGAGATATTAAGATACTTTATTATGATAACTACTCAATTATTAAACTAATAGTCTCAGAAAGTAAATATCTATCTACTAAGTTTTAGTATATAGATATTTAAAATATATATTTATATTAAGAAAACTTAAAAAGAGAGTTTAATATTATCTATTTATCTATAGATATAATACCAATAGATAAATATATTAAGTACTTAATTAAGGTAAAGCTGTGATGATATAGAATATTTCTTAATTAAATAAAGTAATATATAATATTAGTAAGTATTAGGTTAACTGGGCACCAATATAGTAAAAGCTATAGAGGTGGGTAACTTATTAGTTAATATACTTATATAAAATAATTAGATAAAAGGAATAATCCTACAGATTAATCCTAACGGCATATAGCATATATACGCACGCTATAATATAGTTTTGAATATAACGAAATAGAAGTATTAGCTATAACCTAGTTACAAATAATTAATTAATTACTATATTTACCAGTTGTAAACTAATACTAATTAGTAGTTTAACTACTACTGGTATTTATTACTACTACTTAATTATAAATTAGTAAGAAATATTTAAAGAGATAAAATTATAATATCTCCCCAGAAACCCTCCAGATAGCTTCTAAGTAGAAATAGGTAACTTAAAGTTATTATAATTATATACTACCTTGAGAATATTATTACAATATTTATAATAAAAGCAGAAGTAAGGATAAACTTATAATAACCTATTAACTTAATATTATATTATATCTATTATATAGTAAACTAATAATCTAGGTTAACGTTAAATTAAGAAAGTAAAATACCATAATAAGGTAATAAGATTAAGATAACTAAAAGAAAGAAACCTATAATAAAACTGTTATTTCTTACTACTACTTTCTGATATTTTATATATATTTAAATAACAAGAAATAAAAGATTATCCTAATACCTAAAGATATAATATACTTATTCTTCCTCTATAATAACATAAGGAATAGCTGACAAATCTAACTAATATATCTATATCTATAATATATTAGTATATTTATATCTATATTATAACTTACCTAATAATTAGAATTTAACTAATAAAGAAATAATAATATAGAAAGAATATATATTTTGTATAGTAAGAAGAGTCTAGAAATATTTATAAAAATATAATTAATAATATAAACTAATATATAAATATTCTGGACTTTAAAACTAAATAATAAGTATCATCCTATAATTTTTATCTTCATATATTCTATATATAATTATAATAGAAAGGTATTTAAGTAAGAATATTCTAATAACTAGTAAACGTTTAATAATATCTTAAATAATAATAAAGCTAAAGATATTATAGAATTATTATTTACTACTTCCACTAGTAAATATGTCTAGAGTATTTACTAAAGAAGCTAGAACTTTAAAATAATATTATTTAACTATTAGAAGCTAGCTATAAGAGGTTTCCTAATAGTGCCTAAATAGTATTATGATAAACTTAAAGAGTTTACACCTATAGTGAAAACCTTTTACTAAATTATAGAAGTAGTAGCTCTATAAAGTCTGTATAGTAGTATTCTATATAAACTCTAAAATTTAAATTTATAATATACCTCCCACTAACTCTCTCTCTATCACTATAGTAATAGTAATTATTAATAGCTTTATAGCTATATTGCTAGTTACCTAATTACTTAAGTAAATTTAGCTAATAGAAAAATATATTCCCCTAATATTAGATAGCCTAGCTAATAGAGAAGTTTATACTAATTATCCTCTAAATTACTTTCTAAGGAATTCTATATTATAGTCTTTTTCTCCTCTATATTTATAAGATATACTTTTCCCTCCTATTTAGTTACTTTTGCTCTGTACCCATAGTAGTACCTAAGCTCTTCACTCTATATGTAGTTCTAACTGTAAAGTTTACCTAGTAACAGTATTTATACTAATACTGGCTTATAACTAGTTTAAACAGTAATAAAATTACCTATTATTATAGATAATTATACCCCCAGCTATGATATTCAACCTTATAGCAGGAGGGTAGGAGAGCTGAAGTTATACTTCAGGGGGTAATATATCTACTAATAGTCGCAATAGAGAGTAAGCTATCGGCCCCTCCCCCTTTCCCTCCTATATTATAACTATTCTTTCTTTTTATTAGATAATCTAACTGCCTCCTTACTATATTCCCTATAATCCTGCTAATTTACTGCTATTTTACTTCTATTTTCCTATTATTACTATTTCCTTTCATTATATTAAATACTACTTCTACTGACGCTAGTTTCCCTAATAATAATTCTAACTACTACTTCCCCTTCCGCAAACCTACTTCTTATATTTATAGTAATTATATTATTAAAAGTAATTCTAATGATAAAAACAACTAACTTTCCTAAGTAGTTAAGTCTACTTACTTTAACTGTTACTTTAAGTATAATAGAAGTAACTTTACCTAAAGTTATATTCTAGGTTAGAATTACCTCTGCTGTAAATATTTAGTAATAAAATTAAAGTATAAGTAAAGCTTATATCTCTTTACTACTTACTTTAAGTTATATACTACTGGTTATTAAGTTAACTACTAAATTACTTATAGTAATTATATTATTACTACTACTATTTCTATCAGTAATAAGGAAGATAGTTTTAAAAGCTATTATACTACTATCTTTTTATCTAACTTCTCTACTACAGTTTAATATTATAATAAATATCTTTATTATATTTAGTAGATATTTCCTACTTATATTACTACTATATTTACTATTCCTTCTTTCTATACTAAAAGTAGTATCTTATCTACTACTATTTTTACCCCTAAGTAGGTAATTATTAGCCTTAGTAATATTATATAGATAATGATAAGTTTCCTCTTATTCTTTTCTCTTTTTTCCTTTCTAAATTATCTTACTAATTTTCTTCCAGTAGAATATTATTATATACTCTAGTAGCTATATTATCCCCTATAACTACTATAGTTATATCCTTAGTCTTACTGAAATTAGCTTACCTATTTATTACTTCTATATTCTTATTACTCCCCACTTTCACTAATTATATTTTAGCTATTAGTTATTTATATCTATCCCTATTAAGAATAATAATAAAGAAGATAAGAAGAAAAAGAATATATTTATAAATATAGAGAAAGAGGGAAAAAAGAAAAATAATTTATTTATTAAGAAGTAATTTTATAATTCTATATTTATATAGTTTAGAAGCTATTTTATATTGTCGGGTTAACTGGGCACTAATGTGGCAAAAGCTATAGCAGTGGATAATATACTGAGTGCCCCACTTTTTATACTAATTAGATGAGAGGTATTATCCTACAAATTAATTCTAATAGTATATAGCATATATATATATGCTGTAATATAGACTTAGATATGATGAAATAGAAACCACTAGTTATAACTTAGTTACGTTAAATCAATTAATTACGAATGTTTACTAGTTATAAACTAACATTAATCAGTAGTTTAACTACTACTAGTACTTATTACTACTACTTAACTGCAGATTAATAAGGAATACCTAAAGAGACAAAATTATAATACCTCCTAAGGGACCCTATAGATAGCTTCCAAGCAGAAATAGGTAACTTAAAGCTATTATAACTATATACTACCCCAAGAGAAATTATTAATACTATACCCATAATAGAAACAGAAATAAAGATAACCTTATGATAACCTATTTACTTAACATTATATTACATCCACTACATAATAAAAAGATAATTTAGATTAACACTAAATTAAGGTAGCAAACGCTAAGATAAAATAATAAAATTAATATAACTAAAAGAAAAGAACCTATAATAAAAATTACTATCCCTCACTACTACTCTTCAATATCTTACATATATTTAACTAATAAGAGATAAGAGAACATTTTAATAATAGCAGACATAACATATCAGTAACCAAAAACAACACACCAAAAACGCTCCTTCTAATATCATATAGAAGAAGTAAAATACTTTAGTTCATATATCTGCATCTATAATGTAGCTTACCCAGCAGTTAGGACTTAACTATAACAAAAATAATAATAAAGAAAAAGACCCTCATTTTATACAGTAAGGAGACCCTAAGAATAATCATAAAAGTATAATCAATAATATAAACTAACATATAAATATCCTAGATCTAAAACCAGGTAATAATATTAGCCTATAATCTCTTCCCCTAATATTTTATAAGTAACTATAGTAGAGAGACATTCTAATCAGGATCCCCCAGGACACAGCAATTTATCAAGATATTATAACTAACACTAAAATAAAAATATCAAGAAACTACTATCCCTCATCCCTACCTACATATCTAACTAACTAACAACTACAGCTTATTCTTAAAGCTACCCTCTATAATAACGATAGACTAAGAGATAGTTACCAGATTATACAAAAATAAGTAACTAATAACACCCTCAATCCCTACCTATTATCCCTATCCAGTACAGACAGTATATTTATATAACAAAAAGCTAAACTAAGTTACTAATAACCTTAATAATATCACTATCAGATTATAACCTACCTCCACCTCTATAATAAGCTCCAATAAGGTTACTACTAAAATATACTAATCTATTACTAACGTTACTAGTAAAGAACAGTATCTAGCAAATTAATAAAAATCTTAAATCAGAAAATATTTATAAAGTTTTCACTAGAAGGAGATATCTACTTAGTAATAGTAATTTATCTAATAAGTATATATACCTCTAAAGTTGCAGCTCTTAGAGAAACGCCCGTAATTAAGATATAATAAAGCTACACTAACTACAGATATTCTCCCAACCTAATACTTTAAATATATCTTCCTCCCCAGATCCTATTAATAACTACTATAAAGATATAAATAATAATAATATCCCTACAGCTGAAATTAATAAATATAAGAAATTATTCTAACATATAGAAGTGAAAATACTAATAGGGATATACTAAAAAATTATACTTCAGTAATAGAGTAAGAATATAGAACTTTAAATAAATATTAATAACAGTATACTTAATAACACCTTTATCTACTACTATATTTATCTATAGAAAAGATAAAATATCTACTTCAATAAAATATAAAAAACCTACTATATTAACTTCGAGAGATAAACCCTAGAATATTTTAATAATATAGAGAGAGTATTAATATAAATCCTTAAAAACTACCTTATAAAGAAGGATATATACTTCTCTACAGATAAGAATATAATCAGAGAGAAGTTAGTAGAGATCCTCACAAGAGAGATACTAATAAGATAGATAACAGAGAATATTAAAACTAACTAATAAAGCTACCTAACTTTTAGACAAGAAATTATAAAGAATCCTAACTTTATTAATAATCTCCTGAGAGTAGGAGGTTTTATCTTTATTAATTAATAACTCTTAACATCCAGAAGCTTAATAATAGAAATAGCTACTCCACAGTTAACACTAATAATATTAATAATAAAAGTAATACTAACACTAAGCTTACAGCTTACAGACCTATATACCTATATAGATATTAACTCACTAAAGACTAAAAAAATAACTAATATTACTAATAAGAAAGAAAGACACTCAGAACTAACTAAATCCCTAAGATTTTATACCTACTTCAGAGGGAAATATTAGTTAACACTAAAATACTATATCCTATTTAACTAACCTCATGAGAAAGTCAAGTTATTATTCAGTAAACCCTACAGAATAAATAATAAATACACCAGAGAGGAACATAATATCTTTAAGGATAAAATACAGATATTTATTACTAAATATATTAGTTATAATATTAGCTAGAATATAATAGGAGAAGTATTTAATAATATACTAACAGGATAAGTAAACTTATACTATAAAATATCAATTTTACTAATCTAAAATAACCTCTTAATCACTCAGATAGCTAGAATAGTTAGAGATAAATTTGAAATACCTACAGTCCACTTTAACTACTGCAGAAAATGGAAAAATATAAACCTTAAGGTTTTTACTAAAAACTATAGATATACTAATATAATTAAGATATTCAGAATAATAATAATATAGATTAACCTCCTTTAATATATCTATCTGAATCTATAAGATCTATAGAAGAAAATTAATAAAGAGATACACATAACTATATACTAAATATATAATATAATTAATATACTCTATAATATTATTAATAAAGCTAAACTAACTATTAATAAGCTATATAAATAGATAATAAAGATATTTAAAAGTTAAAAGAGATAGTTAAAATAAGAAACTAACTATATTATAGATTATAACTAATTTCTTATAGATTATATATATATAACAGCTAAGGATGGAATTAATATTTTAACCACTCTTAACTACTTTATTTATAATACTTACAGGATAATAAGGTTATCTTAGGATAATCCTGCGAGAAAGTATAGAGTAGAAATATATAAGGTAAGTATTAAGTATACTTAAAATTAGTAAATAAATACTAGTTAATAAAGTATACTCTAGAGGAACGTAAAGTTACTACTTTATAATTTAAAAAGGTATTTATTATTAATATTATATTAGTAGATAAGATTATAATATACCTTAATAATACTAACCTTATAGAGAAGATAACAGAATAGGTAAAAGATAATATAGAGGAGATATTAAAGGATAATTTTATAGTTATCTACTTCATTACAATAAATAGTAAGGAGGAGATTATTAACTTTATATAACTTATAGAAATCCTTTAGGATTATATTTTTTACTACTTAATAACTACTAATAAATTAGAAATTTTTCTAACTTTATAATATTTGGAAGTTATTTTTAAAAATATCCTTCTAGATACTGAAGTAGGTAAACTCTCTACTAGAGGTATATAATAACTTAAAATTCTCTAGAGGATCCTCTCTAAAATCTTACTAGATAAGATAGCTTTAAAGATAAATATTAGATTTAGAGATAAGTAAAAATTTATAAGTCTTAGTATTACTAAAGTATTTATATTTTTTAGAGATATTAACTTTAACATTATATTTATAGTTATACTATTTCTACTAAGCTTCCTTAATATAAACTACTTCTGAATATATTTTAATAATCTTAATAATAAGATTAAGTAAGAAAGGATATTACTATCTATAGAGAAATATAATAAATATTGATAGTTCTTAATATAAGAGGATCCTTATAATCAAGTTATTAATTTCCTTATAGAGATAGAGATATAGTAACTTTATAAGAAATTTAGCTATTTTAGTATCTATAAGTTAAATAATATATTTAAGAGAGTAGGTAAAACTGTAACTACTAATAAGATTATAGTAATTATAAAAAACTGCTACTAATATTAGATAAATAGTAAGATACTATACTAGTTTAAGTCCAGCCTCAAGGATACCTATAAGCTTAATATAGAGATTATTATTAATAACATATACCTTAATAGTAATAAGTTTATACTATATACTATTAATATCTCTATAGTATTTACAGCTATAAAGTTTATAAGAAGTATCTCTATAGAGAATATATAATATATACTGAAAGTATATTAAATTAATATATACGAAAGATCCCTAGATAGAATTATTACTAATATAGGATATAATTTTACAGTTCAAAGCTTTAAGATAGAGGCTAATAGTATAAATAGTAAAGTTAAGATTATACTAGTTAAAGTTTATAATAGTATCAGTAAAGTTAAATATTACTATATTCCTCTATAGAAAATATATAAGATTATTTAAGATAAAGTACTAGAGATTAATAGAGAGGAAATATTATAAAATACTATCAAGGCTATTAATAATATAAGTAGCCTAAATAGCCTCATATTAACTCTACTAGTTTTTAGAGTATACCTATATCTTAACTTAATATTACTACTATTTCTAGATATAATAAAATATATAGTAACATTCTAGAAAAGAATAGAGGAAATATATACGATTTATACTTAATAGTAAGTTTCTAATATTCTAAATATATATAATAATCTCTTAGTAATTATTATTTATTACTTACTATTATAATTATAAATATATATTTACTATAAATACTAAGAATAAATAGAACTTTTCAGACTCCTCTTAATTAATAGTAAAATATATATTATAGAGATAAATAGTAAACTTAGTATTTTCAGATTTATAATAATTAAACTATATTACTAATTATATAATAGAGAGATAGAGAATTCAAATTAATATAATAACTAACTACTAAATAAATATCCAGAAGAGAAAAGATTAATAATAATACTAGATAAAGAAAAACTAAAAAAATAAAAATAACTATTAAAAAATATAAGTTTTATTATAGAAGTTAATCTTATAAATAATATTTACTATAATATCTATTTCATAGTAAAGAAAGTAAAAATACTTACTAAAATTATTAACTTTTACTAATATAACTTTATTTAAATATTAGGAAGTTTTTTTAAGAGATTATATACTATAGAGTGGGAAACTCTATTAGTAAAAAATATAATTTACCTTAAATATTTTAATACTTAAAAATATAATAATATAAAGATTTTTAGTTTCTATTTTATTAATAGGATTAAAAATATAAATAATATATTATATAATAAATTATAATTAATTATTAAAAGGTTTAATAATTAGGGGAAGATTAATATCTTTATATAGTTACTAATAATCTAATAGATAAACTACTATTTAATGCTAATATTATTAATAATATTTAAAGAAGTTATTTCTATAGAAATCTATTTTTAAGATATTATATAAATATATATATAAGTAAAGATAATACTAAATTATTTTATACTAATAAAACTACCTCTAAACTTATAAAGTTTATATTTAGAAGATATTATTATTATTATTATCTAACTATTATATAACCTTATAAAATTAAATACTTATTAGTATATAATATACTCTAGTTACTATAAAAATAAACTACAGATAGAAACTTTATTATATAACTTATATTTTATAATCTTTAGGTTTAATAATCTATATTTTAGTATTATAAGTATATAGATAAATAATCTTCTTAGACTTTACTTACTTAAGTTTAATAATAAAGAAGAAGAGAAACTTCAGTAAATAGAATTTATAGTTAAACTAAACTTAATATTTATATAATATAAACTCTTTATATTTAATAGAAATATAATTACTCTAAAGAATAATAATAATATTATCCTCACTTAAAAAAAATAAAATAAGAAAATTAAACTTATTAATTATACATTTAAGACTATAAAGTTAATATATATTAAATAATAAATATAAGGAGTATATATAACTTCTATATACTCACTAGAAGTATATTTTAACCTCTCTATTATAACTTAATATTAAAACCTAAAAGTAGAAAATATTAAGAAACTTAATAAATATTTAATATAGTAGATAGATAACCTTAAGAGAAGCTTAATATTTATTCCTATTAATATTAAGATAATAAAATTATATATCTTTATTAATAGATTCTTAACTAATAATAGTAGTATAATATTCCAGCTGGAGTTTATTATTATCCTAAGAATAAAGGAGATAAATAAGAGTAATAATATTTTTAAACTTAGAGGTAATATTATTTATCTCTCCTCTATTAAGTTAAAGAGAGTTATATATAATATATTAGTATCTAAAGTATATAATATAACTATAGAAGCTAATATAGAATATATAATATCTACTATATTTAAGTAAGTAACTAAATATCTTAAAATACTAATAATATTAATAGTAATTTATATTAACTTTTACTTCTTCTATAAGTATCTTATTAAGTTAAATATTATAAAAAAGAAGTATCTTAAAATTAATATTATAATACTATAATAATTATATAAGAAAAAGAAGATTTTTAAAATTTAATAAATTAATAGTAAAGATAATCTTACTAATAGTATAATTAAAATATCTAATAACTAAGCTTTTAAAATATTTATTACTATAAATAAAGTAATTATTAGGATAGAAGAATAAATTATAAAAGTTATAGAGAGTAATAAGAGGAAAATATAAAAGTAAAGAGAGTAAATAGAGAATATTACTATAGAAAAGCTTTAAAGTATCTAAATAGTAATAATTAAAAAGCGTATTTTTATAAGTAAATACTATTTATAGTATTTAATTAGTTTTTAGTATACCTAAAAATAAAAATATATATAATTAGTAATTAGATTTTTATATTTTACGCTATTTTTTATATTTTATATTATTTTTATATTTTACGCTATTTTTATATTTTACGCTATTTTTATATTTTATACTATTTTTATATTTAATATTATTTTACGTTTTTACTATAAAAGAGAATATTATTGTTACGGGCCAGCCCCGTACGGAACACGCTATAGAATACCCTACTTAAGTGCAGCCAGACAACAAGTGGACGACTTGTTATTACGTACCTTTTGACGATGTAGCTCAATTGGTAGTACTGTTCGTATGCGCGCGCCCGCGCATACGGGTACTGAAGGCTGAGACGTTATTGGCTGCAACGCTACGCCCCCCGGTCGGGGCCAGCCCTTCACATACAACAAGTCACCCCAATGGTCTAGGGTTCGATCCACGGTTCGGATGCTCCCTGGCTAACAGCGACGCTGGGGGTATGTTACTTAAGCGCTCGGAAGCCCCTACCGTGAGGCCACAACAGGCAGGTAGCGCAGCGCGGCAGGAGCGGGAGAGGGGAGGTAGTGTTACGGGCCAGCCCCATACGGAACACGCTATAGAATACCCTACTTAAATGCAGCCAGACAACAAGTGGACGACTTGTTATTACGTACCTTTTGACGATGTAGCTTAATTGGTAGTACTGTTCGTGTGCGCGCGCCCGCGCATACGGGTACTGAAGGCTGAGACGTTATTAGCTGCAACGCTACGCCCCCCAGTTGGGGCCAGCCCTTCACAATTATTAGTATTAAGTTTACTAGATACTAATATAGTAAAAGTTATAATAGTAGGTAATATACTGAATATCTCACTTTTTATACTAATTAGATAAGAAAGATTATCCTACAGATTAATCTTAATAGTATATAGTGTATATATATATACTATAATATAGATTTAGATATAATGAAATAGAGATTACTAGTTGTAATCTAGTTATAATAAATTGATTAATTATAAACGTTTACTAGTTATAAACTAATATATTAGTTTATTTTAATAGCTATTTTCGTAGCTATTTTTATAGCTATTTTCGTGGCCTATAGAGCTATTAATACTATAGCTATATTAGGTAAATAGTCGGACTATTTAGCCTATATAGCCTATATAGCCCCTATTTGTATGCATGTAGGCTAGGGCCCACGCATCCGTACAGCTATATAGCCTATACGGCCCCTATTTGTACGCACGTAGGCTATAGCTTACGCGCCGAAAATCTAGATAAAGATATATAGAATATAAGAACCAGTATAAAATGGTTATATTACAATCGATCAATTTATAACGTTTTTACGTTACTAGTTATGAATTAATACTAATTAGTAGTTTTTTACTACTATAGTAAGGAATATCTAAAGAGATAAGGTTATAATACCTTCAAGGGACCCTACAGACAGCTTCTAAGTAGAAACAGGTAACTTGAAGCTATCGCGACTACATACTACCTTAAGACTATTAACGCTATACTTACGATAGAAACAAGAGCAGAGACAACCTCGTGACGATAAGTTAACTTAACGTTATTTTATATTTATTACGTAAAGAAAACCCCGAGAGAAATTATTAATATTATATCTACGATAGAAACAGAAGTAAAGTCAACCTCATAATAACCTATTTACTTAACGTTATATTATATCTATTATATAATACAAAATAACTTTAATTAACGCTAAATTAAGGTAGTAAGCGCTAAGACAAAGCAACAAGATTATTAATAAAAACAACCTCTCCTATAGTCTCTATATACTGCCCTTAGAGACTCCCTAAGAATAACAAAAACGCTCTCTCCTATAGCCTCCACATATTACTCTTGGAGGCTTCCTAAGAATAACGAAAAGCGTCCTCTCCTATAGCCTCCGTATAAATAACAATCTCGAGAGATTACTAGAGGGTATACGACGTTAACGACCCCTCGAGGCAATACTGTAGGCCTCTGTTACGTGGCCTCTAGCGTTAATAATAATCTCGAGAGACTGCTAGAGGGCCTCCCTCACGTAGTCTCTAGCGTTAATAATAACTTTGAGAGACTGCTAGAGGATATATAACGTTGCCCCTCTTGAGGTAATGCTGTAGGCTTTCCTTATATAGTCTCTAGCGTTCAGCAACAATAACCTCTCGAGGTAACGCTATAGGCCTCTATTACGTGGCCTCCAGTATTTAATAATAATAATCTCGCGTTCTATAGTTTCTTTTCTAAAAGTAAATACTTCAAATAAAACTTTATATCCCCTCGATCTCTAACGTCTATATAAAGAGATCCTAGTAATTAATATAATTACTATAATTATATAGAGGAACGGATAGGTAATAACTTTAGAGGTTAAAAGAGGTAATCTAAAAAGAATATATTTAGTATATAGTTTTTCAGGAGACTTTAATATTACTATAGTATAGTTAAAAAGCTGCTAATATTAGTTTATTTTAATAGTTATTTTTGTAGCTATTTTTATAGTTATTTTTGTAGCTTACAGAGCTATTAATACTATAGTTACGTTAGGTAAATAGTTAGGCTGTTTGGCTTATATAGCCTATATAGCTTCTATTCGTACGCATGTAGGCTAAAGCTTATATATTTATATAGCTATAAAGCTTATATAGCCTCTATTTGTATGCATGTAGGCTATAGCCTATACGCCGAAAATTTAGATAAGATATACAGAATATAATAATTAGTATAGAATAGTTATATTATAATTAATTAATTTATAATATTTTTATATTACTAGTTATAAACTAATACTAATTAGTAGTTTAACTATTACTAGTATTTAATACTACTGCTTAACTATAGATTAGTAAGGAATATCTAAAGAGATAAGATTATAATATTTACTAAAGAACCTTATAGACAGCTTCCAAGCAGAAATAGGTAACTTAAAACTATTATAACTATATATTATCCCGAGAGAAATTATTAATATTATACCTATAATAGAAATAGAAGTAAAGATAGTTTTATACTAACTCTACTAGTTTTTAGAGTATACTTACATCTTAACCTAATATTACTATTATCTCTAGATATAATAAGATATATAGTAACTATCTAGAAAATAATAGAGAAAATATATAGAATTTATATTTAATAGTAAGTTTCTAATATTCTAAATATATATAATAATCTCTTAATAATTACTATTTATTATTTATTATTATAATTAGAAATATATATTTAGTATAAATATTAAGAATAAATAGAGTTTCTTAGATTTTTTTAATTAATAGTAAGATATATATTATAGAGATAGATAGTAAACTTAGTATCTTTAGATTTATAATAATTAAGCTATATTATTAGTTATATAATAAGGAAATAGAAGATTAAAATTAGTATAATAACTAACTATTAGATAAATATCTAGAAGAGAAAATATTAATAATAATATTAAATAAAAAGAAACTAAATAAATAAGAATAATTATAAAAGAATATACATTTTATTATAAAAACTTATTTTATAGATAATATTTATTATAATGTCTATTTAATAGTAAAGAAGATAGAAATACTTACTAGAATTATTAATTTTTACTAATATAACTTTATTTAAATACTAGAAAATTCTTTTAAGAGATTATATACTATAGAGTGGGAGACTCTATTAGTAAAAAATATAATCTACTTTAAGTATTTAAATATCTAAAAATATAATAAGATAAAAATCTCTAATCTCTATTTTATTAGTAAAATTAAAAGTATAGATAATATACTATATAAGAAATTATAATTAGTTATTAAAAACTTTAATAATTAGAAGAAAACTAATATTTTTATATAGTTACTAATAATTTAATAGATAAGCTACTATCTAATATTAATATTATTAGTAATATTTAAAGAGGTTATTCTTATAGAAGTTTATCTTTAAGATATTATATAAATATATATATAAATAAAGATAATATTAAATTACTTTATATTAATAAAGCTACCTCTAAACCTATAAAACTTATATTTAGAAGATATTATTATTATTATTATCTAACTATTATATAATCTCATAGAATTAAGTATCTATTAGTATATAATATATTCTAGCAACTATAAAGATAAACTACAGATAGAAACTTTATTATATAACCTATATCTTATAATCTCTAGATTTAATAATTTATATTTTAGTATTATAAGTATATAAATAGATAATATTCTTAGACTCTACTTACTTAAGTTTAATAATAAAGAAAAAAAGAAGTGCTAGTAAGTGGAATTTATAGCTAAACTGAAGTTAATACTTATATAATATAAATTTCTTATATTTAATAGAAATATAATTATTTTAAAAAATAATAATAATATTACTCTCACTTAAAAAAGATAAAGTAAGAGAATTGAATTTATTAAGTATATATTTAAGATTATAAAACTAATATATATTGAATAATAAGTATAAGGAATATATATAGTTTCTATATACTAACTAGAAGTATATATTAATCTCTTTATTATAGTTTAATATCAAAATCTAATAGTAGAAAATATTAAGAAACTTAATAAATACCTAATATAGTAAATAGATAATTCTAAAAGAAACTTAATATTAATTCCTACTAATATTAAGATAATAAAGTTATATATTTTTATTAATAGATTTCTTATTAATAATAGTAATATAATATTCTAGCTGGAGTTTATTTTTATCCTAGAGATAGAGGAGATAAATAAGAATAATAATATTTTTAAACTTAGAGGTAATATTATCTACTTCTCCTCTACTAAGTTAAAGAGAATTATATATAATATATTAGTATCTAAAATATATAGTATAACTATAGAAACTAATATAAGATATATAATATTTACTATATTTAGATAAGTAATTAAATACTTTAAAATATTAATAATATTAATAGTAATTTATACTAACTCCTACTCTCACTATAAATACCTTATTAAGTTAGATATTATAAGAGAGAAATATCTTATAATTAATATTATAATATTATAATAATTATATAAGAAAAGGGAGATCTTTCAAATCTAATAGATTAATAATAAAGATAATCTTACTAATAATATAACTAAGATATCTAATAACTAAACTTTTAAAATACTTATTATTATAAATAAAATAATTATTAGGATAGAAGAATAAGTTATAAAAGCTATAGAAAGTAATAAGAGGAAGATATAAAAGTAAAGAGGGTAAATAGAAAGTATTACTACAGAAAAGCCTTAAGGTATCTAAATAATAATAATTAAAAAGTATATTTTTATAAGTAAATACTACTTATAATATTTAATTAGTTTTTAGTATATCTAAAAATAAAGATATATATAATTAGTAGTTAGGTTTTTGCGTTTTATATTATTTTTTATATCTTACGTTATTTTTACGTTTTATACTATTTTTATATTTTATACTATTTTTACGTTTAATACTATTTTACGTTTTTACTATAAAAGAGAATATTATTAGTATTAAGCTAACTGGATACTAATATAATAAAAGTTATAATAGTAAGTAATATACTGAGTATCCCACTTTTTATACTAATTAGATAAGAGGGATTATCCTATAGATTAATTCTAATAGTATATAGTATATATATATATACTATAATATAGACTTAGATATAACGAAATAGAGACTACTAGTTACGACTTAGTTACGATAAATTGATTAATTACGAAAATTTACTAGTTATAAATTAATATATTATTTACTTTAGGTAATTATATAAAAGCTTGAGTGAGAAGTAGGTTTCCTTTAGTGTTAGTTCTCTACTGAATTTAATACTAAATTCTCTATAGAAGTTATCTATTAAGTGTTTAACTAATTTTACAGTAAAGTTCTCTCTCAGCTACTTGTAACTATAAGATTACTATTTTATTTTGTTACACTTAGTCTCACTCTAAAATTAGTATAAAGTTTTCTTCTTTCTTAATATTAGTTATTACTAGTATCTTCTTAATATAGTATCCTAATTATCTAGAAAGATTCTTAAGGTACTATTCTATATTATCTTTAGATCTTTAGTATATAACATAAATATTATTAAAATAGACTATCTAGATTAGAGAGATATAAAATATTTCCTTTTTAGTAATATTAACTTATTAGATTTATTTAGATACTAACTGAAATTATTATTCTTATTACTGATATTTAAGTAAGTAATAGTTTTTAGTTATATATTCTAATTTATTATAATTATAATATTTAAAATCTTATTATTTATTATCTTTAGTAGTAACTTTAATAGTAAGATTAATAAGTTCGCTATAATAACTATAAGATATACTTACTTATAAGGTAAATTATTATTTAGTTTTCTAATTATTATATTAGTTTTAGTGGTTATATAGTAATCCTTAGTATTTATATCTGCTATTAGGTTATTAAGGTTATTACTATTTACTTTTCTTATAATAATATTTAAAAAGTTAGTTATTAATCTTAATAGTAAGTTCTATATATATAATAAAATTACTAGATCTATCTTACTTAATAAGTTTATTATAAGAATATATACCCTATAGTCTGTACGGAGAGCCAGGATAGCTAGGATCACGTAACCTATAAGGCCTGAGGCCACCAGGCCTCCTATAGGATAAAAGCCCTCTTATAGCCACTACCAGTTAGCTATACTAAGTTAAAATCTTATAACCTATAGAGACCTACCTTTTACTACTTACCCTTCCCTTACTTATAACTCTTATAATTTTTCAACTTCTACCTCTCTAAGGAAGCAAGACTGGGGTTTCAGTAATAGCTCCATTACGACGAACGCCCGCTAACCACTTAGTAACCGCATTAAGAATAACAACACCTTAAGTTATAATATCTGAAAATTTAGCCTCCAAAAATATAGCCCCTAAAAATATACTCCCTAAAGATAAACCTTCTGAAAATATACCCTCTAGTAAGTATATAATAACCTCTATACTAGCTATATTAATATAAGTAACTAAAGTAAGTAATATAACTACTAGTAACTTAAATAATATAACTACTAATAATATAATAATAGTAACTATAATAGTATTTATATACTTTCTTAAGTAATAGTTTTTGTTTATAGAAGTTATAATAGAGTATCTATCTAGTAATATACTTATAGTAAACTTAATATTATTATTATTATTACTAGCTCTATTTATCGCTCCTAACTATAGAGACTATTTAAGACTTTCTAGTTACTTATATAGCCTACTTTATAAGGTTACCACTCTATATAAAATTGAGAATTAGCTAATAGTAATTTCAGATAGTTATATACTATAGCTATAAGCTTCTGAAACCTAAAGAATCTAGTAAGTTATAATAAAATTATTATTTACCTTTCAGACTTTATAATATAACTATTACTATATACTATTTAACCTTATATAAACTAACTTTATAGTTTTTACTTACAATTTATTAACTAATCCTACCTTATAGAAACTGTACTTCTATAGTATATTTTATATCTTTTAGTACAAAAGCTAATCTCTACTGAAGTTTTATACTAAATAGTTAGCTATTTATAGAGCTTTAAGTATATTATAACTTAAGACTTTAAAACTTTATACTTTTATCTTCTTCTATTACTTTAAGGTTAGAATATAGAGGTATTTATAATATTAGAAATTTAATAACTAGTAACCTAGAGTAGTAACCTTAGTAGCTAAATATTTTTAGGAGATTCTGCATAACTCCTAAGAGGAGGATTTTAGTAGTATCAGGAGTGTTACTACTAATAGCGTAGTAAGCTATAGGATAATTAACACTCTAGAAAACTTCCCAGCTAAGAGGCTTCATTTTAAAAACTAACTAATATATAAGATATATAGTAAGTTAGGCTATACTATAACTACTTATTATTATAATAAATTCTATATATTCTACTAGAAACCTAACTATCCTATAAGGATTTACTGTAAATATCTTACTACTAAGGATTTACTACTAAAAAACCCTTAAGACTATATTAAACTTAAGACTAAAAAACTATCTAAAATAATATATAGTAGTAGTAATCCTCTTAAGGGTAAATAACTAATAAGCATTTACCTATACTTTAGTAGTCTAATTAATTATAAGAAACTTTATATACCTAATCTACTATAGAATACCTCATAAAGAGAAGAGGTTAGATATCCTAGTTTTCACCTAAAAATATCTACTTAATATACTAAAGGAGTTAGACACCCTAGTAATTACCTTAAGATATCTAGTTAATATACAAAAACCTTATAGGTTAATATACTTACGGGGAAGCCTCACTAAGAGGTTATTAACCTTACAGGTTAATATATCTATAGGAAGTCCTATTAACTTAATATAGTAATAGGAATATTATAGGTTAATATACCTATAGCTTTAATCTCTTCTTATAATCACTTAAAGTTTCTTATTTTAACTGCTAATTTAAACTGTTATTTTAAACTATTATTTTAACTATTATTTTAACTATTATTTTAACTATTATTTATCTATCATTTTATCTTCACATTCCAAGCCACTACTGAACGGTCAGTAAAGTTATATATCAAGAGCAGCTATATAGTATTTACAGACTTTGGAGCCTAAGGCCTTTGCAGGGGGGGATAATTGTAAGGATATATACCCTATAGCCTGTATAGAGAGCTAGGCTAGTTAGAATCACGTAACCTATAAAGCCTGAGGCTACTAGGCTTCCTATAGGATAAAAATCCTCTTATAGCTACCACTAGTTAGCCACACTAAGTTGAAATCTTACAACCTACAGAGACCTACCTTTTACTACTTACCCTTCCCTTACCTACAACTCTTATATTTATCTTTAATATCTTCTTTTAGTCTTTAGTAAAATATAAAGATCTTAATATTATTAGTGTAGTTAAGTTTAGTATAGATATATTTAAATTTAGCTATATAATATATAGCTATATCTTTCTATTTAAAAGTTACTAAATTTTATTTATATTATTATTACTTATCTAATTCTTAGAATAGTGAGATTAGAGTATTTTTAAAGCTATAATAGCTTATAAAAATAGTCTAAGTTTCTAACTTAAGATTATTCTATTTATAAGTAAGGAAATTAATAAAATAAAGTTTAAACTATATAAAAATTCTTCTTTTAAGAAATAAGGTAGTGTGAATAACTTATTTAGTTTTATTTTTAAAACTGAGATTATAAAACTAATAGTAGGTTCTAACTTAAGTGAGGAATCTCTTAAAATATTTAGAAGTTTTATTAAAAGCTTAAGGTAAGTTAAATTAAAGTTTCTTATGTAACTTAACTAGAGTCTAGATAATATTAGTAATAGTATAAAGGATATTAATTTCCTACTGAAGAGTGAGAAGTTATTACTAATCTAGATTATTATAGAGATTCTATTAAAATTAGGTAATTTCTATAATATTACTATTAATAATTTTTTATATTTTAGCTATATTTCTGTTAGTTTTTTAGAGTTATTATATAAATTTAGTAATATTATTCTTTTTATTACTAGAAGGTTTAATATTTTTTATTTCCTAGTTTAGAGGCTTAATAGGTTATTTACTTTTAGGGAATATTCCCTGAGAATTAGAAGAAGTAGAAAAAGTTTAGTATTTAGTAGATATAGTAATATTCTTTCCTAAATATTATTAAGTAAGTTTTATAAGATTAACTTACTAAATAGAAATAATTAAAATATTATAGCTAACTTTAGGTTTAGTAGAGATAAGTCTATTAGTAGTAAGTTAAGATAATAATACATAGGTAATAATATTATTATAATACTGATAAGATTAGGTTTTTAAGGTTTATAGTAATTAGGTGTAAGTTTAATAAGAGGATTAAGAGATAAAATTAGAAGTAGCTAAAGATAATTATAAAGTTAATTACTAAAAAGCTATAGAAGTCTAACTTTAAGTAGACTTAAGTTTATTCTATATATAAATTCTAATTTTTAGAGATTAATATTCTAAAGTTAGTTTCTAGTGTAGACTGTTTTTAGTATATTAGTTTTAGTATATAGACTGCTTATTACTAGTTAGTCCTTCTTATTATTATATAATTTATATTATAGTTCTTCTATACTGAGTGGAGTTCCCTATATCTCTATATTATCTTATATATAAAGGTTCTATAGCTACCTGGATATTCTATAGGGTGTTCTCTAGACCTGTAGTTCCAACAGGTTATAATAATATACAGTAAAAATTATTTTTGGTAAAAGAATATACTTAATATAGAGGGTGTAGGTAGTAGGGTTAAAAGGTTATTTTTAGTATATTTTAAAGGGAAAATATAGAGAAAAACTATAAAATATTTGTAATATATTGAAAAAATGTCGTTAATAATAAAAATAGTGTATAAAAAGGATTAGGAATAGTTTTAAGAGGTAAAAAAAGCCCCCTGGAGGGCTCCTGGGCTTACAACCTGTGTGTGTGACTGAATTATAGTATTCATGGTCGTCTATTATGGTGATGTCTAACGTCGGAGTTGCTGGCTAGAGGCTGTAGACACGAGGGGAGCCTAAGAGGCCTAGGGTCACGTGACCCACCCCCTCAACACCCACACTCTACCAAACCCATCCCCCGAGATACCCTCTACCCTCCTAAACTCTTCATCCATCTGCCTCGCACTTGTCCTCGCCCTCTGCGCCTTCAACCTCAAATCCCTCCCCTTCATCTGGCACCTCCGCGTCCTTAACGCCTCCCGCTTCACAGTGCGCGAGAGCAGTTTGTACCCAACCCAGACACCGCGCGGGAGTTCCGGGGAGACCAAGACGGAGGGCGATTTGTACGCCACGGCGTTGATTCGCTGCGTGTTCAAGTCGGGCCGCAAGACGGTGGTTCCCGGGAATATGCTACGACTGGCGGGCCCGGTTCCATGTGATGAGGGGGATAAAGACAGGCAGAGAGCAGTTTGGCGGACGTAGAAGAGCAGAGGCTGCAGGGACACGAGCTGGCGCACACGCTTGGCAGGGAGAACCAGCTGGCTCTCGAGGCAGAGTTCAACAGCGGAGAGGGCGAGGTTCTGGGCCGGCACACGGATGGCACTGGCTTCGCTGGCGTCGTCCTCACGCTGCTCCAGCTGGCAGGCTTGAAGAGGACGTCGTATCTGCAGACGCCTCCGTCGTCGATCCACAGGACTGGATGTTGTCCTGCACAATGGACACGTTAGAAAGTAAGCTCTAGATCTTGGGCATTCTTGATGATGGCACAAAGTAGTTCCAAGTAATCTCAGATCTCTGAGACTCGCTTAGGTTCGTACAATGACAGCGGGGGATTCCTCGCCAGTCCAGAATTCCATTGTTCGTCTCCTCTCCATCTCAACCCCATTGTTCCAGAAACGAACGAGTCTACAACACCAATGCTTGCAGATGGCAACCCTCGTCTTCTCATTGGATGTCCTGGAATACGCGGCGTCAGCACCGGTGGCCGACGGAGGAATGCAGAAAAAGACCTCTCGTCCCCCCATCGTCTGGCGTTCTGCATTCTCTCCTTTGTCTCGGTCCCGTTCAGCTCAAATGACATCAACCACTAACCAACAGTCAGACTCGTCGGCCTCTTCTGGACCACGCCAAACCCGGCAAAGAAGTGCTACCCTGCGCTAGTCGTGCCAGTCGCTTGTACGCTTGCACGCGTCCGGTTCCCCGTTAGCCTGGCGCTGACACGACGTCCAATCAGACACGCTCGGTGTGTTTGTACGAGAGGATGCTGGCGCCGCACCGTCGCCGGGGCCGGCTGTCATCTTTTCGACGTCAACCCGTTAGGGAGCTGAGGGATGTTGATCACCCTCGGGTCGGGACCCCAGCTACGGAAGACGATGCCTCTTTTCTTCAATTGATTGTTCAACTGGCGCTGTTTTGTCATGTAGCTGCGCCACCGACGATGGGGGACAGCTCGGTTATTCGTCGACGATGGATGGAGGGCTCCGATGCCGACGGGGACTACTGGGAAAAGACGGGTTTTCTTAAGCTGGGGGTGACACCCATTTCTTCCTGTTTGAGATGGACTTTGGAGGTTGTTTATCAAAACTGGTCAACTGTCACTCACTCACTTCGCCTCGAACGTCTCTCAGCCAGCTTTGACGAGTGACAACGAGACACAATGGCAGACGAGCAGCAAAATACGCCAGCGTCCAACACCAACAGCCAGAACCAGAACCCAAACAATCTTCTACGTCCATCCCTCGGTCCTCGCGATGAGCGTCCCTCATCGGAATTCCTGGGTCTGGAACGCTCTCGCATCTCCATCATAGTAGAAGACTCAGACGAGCGGTCGACGTCCGCATCGCCCACCGTCAACGACAACTCTTCCTCACCAGACGCAGACCTCCCGTTCCTAGATGTAGACTTCCCTGCTCCCCCACGAGGGTGCCCTCCCCCCGCAGACCTCGACGAGAAACCACCGCTACCTCTCGACGAACCCTTGCCCATCGATCTCGACGAGAAACCTCCTCCGTCCATCTACTCCTCCGACGAGGAGGACCTCAACGCCGACATCCTCCCAGACTCCCTCGCCGAGACATGGGAGTCCAAAACCCAAACCCGCTTCTCTTGCGCCGACACCCTCCAGGGCAGCATCAGACCCCCGCGCTCGTCCTGCGTCCTCCTCGACGAGAAGGACCGCCAGAGTCACCATCCATCATCACGCCCCAAACGCCGCCAGAGCAGCAACAGCATCACCTCCGACGCCTCGCGCTGCTCTCACTGCGGCCACCACCGCCGCGCCTCTTCGGCGACCTTGTCAAGCAACAGAACCGGCGCCTTGTCTCCTACAAACAACGCGAATCCTCACCGCAGGTCGTCCGGTGTCACGCGGCATACCTCGCTGCGCATCACGCCGCGCGTCCATCCCACATCCCCATCAGCAGCGGCGGCCGTCGAACAGCAGCAGCAGCAACAGCAGCAACAAGGGGCGTTCCCTCTCGTCGTCAAACGCGGCCCAGCACGGAGTATATACGAAGCCACGCAAACGCTCGGCGCGCCCAACACCCTCTCCGACCCGCACTCCGAAACGGCATCCATCATCTCCTCCATCTTCGCCCCGCCGCTCCGCCACCTCGCGAGCCGCCCCTCGCTCAACGGATCCGGGCCGAGAACACCGGGATACGGGGGTTCGCTGGTGACGCCCGTGGATGAGCAGCGGCACCCGGGTAAGGCTGGCGTGCGCATCAGTCGCTTCACGAGGCCCTTTGAACCGGACATTGACGAGGATGACGGCGAGGATTATCTAAGGCAGGTGAGAAGGCTTGAGGCGCTGAGGGCGCAGCAACGCGTGGCTGTACTGCCGGGGGATTTCGGGGGTGAGGAGGAGTGGGTTGAGGGCTGGCCGCTGGCGTTTATGGTTATGGGGATATGTCTGGTGGTGTTTCTGATATCGGTGGACAGGACGATTCTTACCACGGTGAGTTGTGTGCTCCGTGGAGAACTGTTAGAGAAATGATGAAGCTGATGATGAAAAACAGGCCGTTCCGTACATCACGTCCGAGTTCCAGTCGACGGCCGATATTGGATGGTACGGTTCCGCCTACCTCCTTACGGCGTGCGGGTTCCAACCCATGTACGGGCGGGTGTTTATGCTCTTCTCGGTCAAGTGGTCGTACATGCTCGCGCTGTTTATGTTCCTCGTCGGATCCCTCATCTGCGCCGTCGCCCCGAGTTCCGTCGTTCTCATTGTAGGACGAGCAGTGGCCGGGTTCGGCAGCGCGGGGATCCTCACGGGCAGTTTCGTGGTTGTAGCGACTGCTGTTCCGCTGAGGTTGCGGCCTATTTACACGGCCATCGTGGGACTCATGTAGGTCGCCGCCACTCTCGTCAGAAACCTCAGTCACTTACGTTTTGAAAGGTTCGGTTTCGGAGCCACTGTTGGTCCTCTTCTCGGCGGCGTTTTCACCGACCTCGTCGTAAGTCTCATCCTCACCCTCACCCTCACCCTCACCTCATCTCTGTTCCACTCACTCACTCACTCACCCTCATCACCATTCCACTCACTCACCCACTCGCTCACCAACTCACTCACACCCGACAGACCTGGCGCTGGTGCTTCTACATGAACCTCCCCATCGGCGGCCTCAGTCTCCTCATCTTCCTCGTCTTCTTCCACACTTCACCCGCCCCCCGCCCGTTCCGCCGAACCCTCCTCTCGCGCCTCCTCGACCTCGACGTCGTCGGCAACCTCCTCCTCCTCGGCGCCTGCGTCATGCTCTTCCTCGCCCTCGAGTACACCGCCCAGGGCTCCCCCTGGTCCAGCACGCCCATCGTCGGCCTGCTCTCCGGCGCCGGCGCGACGGCCGTCGTCTTCGCGGCGTGGCAGTGGTGGAACCAGGACGGCGCGCTCATCCCGCCCGCCGTCATCACGCAGCGGACCGTGCTGTCCTCGTGCGTCGCCGCCTTTTGCATACACGGCGCGCTGCTCATCCACGCCTACTTCCTGCCCATCTGGTTCCAGGCCGTCCGCGGCGAGTCCGCCATCGGGTCCGGCGTCGCCATGATCCCCTACGTCGCCACCAACGCCGTCTTCTCCCTCCTCGCCGGCGTTTTCGTCTCCGTCGTGGGTTACTTCGTCCCGCCCGCCGTGTTGGGCAGTGTCATCGGCGCCGTCGGCTGCGGCGTGCTGCGCCTGCTCTCCCCGTCTACGCCGACCGCGCACTGGATCGGGTTCCAGGTTCTCGTGTCCGCCGGTTTCGGCATGGCCATCCAGCAGGGGTTCACGGCGGTGCAGGCGGTGCTCCCGCCGGACGAGGTCGCCATCGGCACCGCGGCCGTCGTGGCGTCGCAGTCTCTGGGCGGCGCCGTGTTCGTGAGCGTCGGCAACGCCCTGTTCCAGAATCAGCTGCTGCGGGACGCGGTGCCGGGTGTCGACGTGCGCGCGGTGCTCGAGGCCGGCGCGACCGCGTTCCGGACGGAGGTTCCAGCAGAACTGCTCCCGGCGGTGCTGGAGGTGTACAACGGCGCGTTAAGGGTTGCCTTCACGGCGGCCATTCCGCTGGCGGGGGTTGCTGCCATTGCATCGTGTTGGATGGAGTGGAAGTCGGTCAGGGGGAAGAAGGTGACGTAACATGCCGTGTTGGAGGAGTGGTGGTGGTGATGATGCTCTCGCAGCTCGATGATCATTGACGGAAGTATAAGCTATGATGACTCTAGACCCTACGACTGTTGTAGATGAACAGAATGAGTTGTTGTAATATCGTCACAATGTCAAGACTTCACAGGTGCGTCGACCGTCTGTTCCTTGATTTTTGGATATGCTACAAGCAAGCCACGTCGCTTCGCTGCATGACATCGTTGGTGTACTTGCAAGAAGGAACGAAGTTGCAAGGATCAGAAAGTGTATCTACTCGATTTTGCCGCAAAAGGGTTGATCAGGGGCATCCCATCGTTCGTTCGTCGGGCGACTGCAAACATTAGACTATTCAAGGATACGAATCCTTCATTTACCAATTCGGCGGGCGGCAGGATTTTAGCTGCCATCCCCAGGTGGACACTAAACGTCGTTTTAAACATTGCATCATCCCCTTGCTTGTCACCAAGCGGCTGGTCTTTCTCTTCGTCGTGTCTGGAAGCCATCACTCACCGACAACACATAACGGTAGAGACGAAGACGAGGCAATGAATCCTCGGTGGCTCCTCACAGCAATTCCGCTGCTGCTGACCGGCGGCGCGTTCGGGCAGACGTGCTACTGGCCCAGCGGCAGCAAGGCATCGGCATTGAAAGTGTGCGCGGTGGCGTCGGGCAACGAGGCCGCCGCGTGCTGCTTCGAGAACCACTACTGCATGACCAACGGCCTCTGCCTCTCGCCGACCGAGGCCAGTTGGTACCGCGGCGCGTGTACAGACAAGGAGTTCAAGCAGCGGGGGTGTCCTGATATCTGCCACACATCCGACATTGCTGGCGGTAGTAAGTTCTTCTCTCTTGAGTTTCTGGTCCACCAAGGAGATGGCAGGGCGGCTGTAGATTCTTCTCCCGACTAACACTTCACCTTGTCAGCCCCCAGCCGCCACATGGTAGTCGTGGGCTGCGGTTCCAAGACGTACGCCTGCGGCGGGCAGCACAACTGCGCGAGGCAGAACTTCACCGTGGGCGATTACAGGGCCGTCATGAACCTCGCGCTGCACACGGACCTTGAAAAGTCAGGCACAACCGTGACGGCCGTGACGCTCAAGGCGACTGCAACGAACGACGCCAGCGTTTCGACGTGTCCCACAGCAGAGGGAGGGAACGACGGCATGTCGACCGGTGCGGCGGCGGGTATCGGGGCAGGCATCGGGTTGCCGCTGGCACTCGCGGTCGCGGTGCTCACGTTCCTGCTCCTGAAGGAGAAGAAGAAGACGAGAGGAGCCGTGGACGAGGGCGGTGATATGGCGTGCAGTCAGAAGCAAGAATACTCGACGACATCCTCGCCCCGGGCAAAGCCTGCGACGACGCAGTATCAGTATCCGCCAACTGCCGAGGTTTCTGGCCAGTCGGTGCCCAACGAGCTGCCGGCCGTTCCTCATAATCGACATGAACTGGCTCAATAACGACGAGCGAGGTGTGACATCATGAGATCGTACGACGACATGATGGTAATTCAAAGGACTTTGGGGCAACCTGTGGACGTGACTGTTGACTCTATTGGTAGTGATGTCTGTTGATGTTGTTGTCTATGGGAGAAGTTGCTGCCAGGAGGCTAGTGTCAGACATAATACTGCCGTGGGCCACCGCCAAGAGGTAGCCTAGGGCAGGATGTCACCCCGTGGCCCATGCTACCATAACGTACGCGTTACAACATGTTATACATACTGTCAAATTAACCATATGGCCAAAAAGATATGGGCCCACACAACACATGTTACTACTAATGTAACTGTTCGTAGGCTCAAGTACCTCAGTACCCTAATCCGACACGCCCCCTCAGGGCTGCCAGAGTCTGTCAGGCCCGGACTATTCTAGGTAGTGGACTTACGCCTTACAGAGTGTGATATCTATGTCTTTATATAGAGCGTCTCTTAGATTATCTCTATATCAAAATCAATAGCTAGTAGAAAATATACTATGAGTTATAATGTCTCTCTTTTTAATAAAACGTTTGAAACGTAATACTATATACACAAACTTATATATTCGGCTTTCTGTACTTAAGGAGCTTCTATTTAGCTGTCCAATTACAACTACTTTGAGTAGCTTATAGGTGACTGAGAGTCTATTGACTTTGCTCTATCTCATCTCTTATTTCCTTAGAGTGCTGTACTATATACTGGTACCTTGGTTCGCTTCAAGATGATCCATAACTCGGCCGTAGAAGCCCATCTTACCTTGAGAGAATAGGTGAATAGTGGCAGCCATAATTTGAGAATCTCTATCAGCGAGAATCTGGGAGAGCTTATGGTCTGTCCGAGCATCGTTCTCAGCCTCCCGCACCATTTCAGCATATGCGTTTTTGTCTTCCCACTGCCCAACCTCGTCTTTGTCCAGCGGCTGGCCCTCGTCATCATATTGATCTGGCCTATTCAAGAGGCGGGGGACCGTGTTCAAGAACCAAGGAGCGTCAACTAGTTCCCATGGTACTGTGTATGAGTTTTCCCAGTCAATGACACCCACAACATCATAGGTCTTTGTGACGATTACGTTGCTGTGGAAGAGATCATTGTGGCGGATTGGGAAGGGTCCTTCACGCGTGAATTGCTTGCCGTTAGTAGCCAACTTGGCAAGCCGGGATGGGAATTGACCGTTTCCTTCAAGGATCTCGTCAATGACCGAGGGAGGGAGAACCTTTCGGAGGTAGCTTTCGTCGGAGGGAAATTTGACCCTGGTGGCCCACTCCTGAATGAAAGATACCGCCGTGTCCCATGGTCCCCCGATGCCCGGGATTGGACCCACGGTGAAGCTTCCATCCATATTGCGAATAACAGTACCAATCTGTGGGAGACGCGCGGACGCAATCTGTACCTGCATATTCTTAATTAGCTCTCGTCGCGATGTTGGTGTAAACCAAGCACATGTGGGAGACATGACATCTGTAACCCTCAAGGTAAGGCAAGACTTTGAAGATGCTGGGAAACTTACGTGTGCATCCGCCATAGTGCGATAGAATCTAGGACGATGCTGAAGCGGGATAAGGCCCCAATCGGTCCTTTCATAGCTGCGAGCTTCATCTGCGGCGTTGTTGCCAGACAGGTACTCGAGCAGAACAAAAGCCGACCCCGTTAGATTGGCGTCGTCAAGCTTGAATGCGAAGATCTGAGGCACTGGAGCCTTGGTTTTCGCTTTGAGCAGGAACGTGGTGTCTATGTCGATGAGTAGTTTCCGAGAGGTCTCTGGGGTCGACTTTCGGAGCTGAACACGGGCAACCCAGCGGGTGCCGTCTTGGAACTCAAGCAAACGTACAAGAAAGCTGCCGCCAACTGTGTAGGGATAAAACAACTTGCACGGGGATTCTCCTTTAACTTGGGAGGCAAACGTGCGTAGAGCCTCCCAATTAGTTCGTCGGAGGCAGTCATCCGCCTTAGCTTGCAATGAGCTAGCAGGGTCCCATTGCAGTTCAGGCGGTAGGCTTTCATCGTGGTTGGGAGTCATGGTAATTCAGGCCAGTAGGTGATAATCCTTAGGTGCTGTCGATGCTAAGAGAGTCGAGGAGACCTGATCATGAGTAAATAGAAGTGAATGAGAATATGCAGGGAGGGTCGAGCTTATATATAGGCATATGCCTGTTGCCAAGCTAGCGCAGAGACACAAACCCCACTATGCTGCATCACTATTGATGTTTTCCGCACGTTAATAGTAAGGAACCACTGCCAAATTGCAAAGACATCATTCCTGTGCGACTTTTTTCCAACCCAGCGTTTTGCCCCCGGTTCATTGAGATTACTAGTTTAGATCCACTCTCTGAAGTCTACTCTTCAGACATTTACGTCAAGATTACACGCAGCTCGAAGTTCACTTCCGTTACTTTCACTTTACAGTGCATCTGCACCAAAGTAAAACGGCCGTTGGACAAGA
The DNA here is from genome assembly GCA_001693025.2 of Colletotrichum lindemuthianum. Lineage (NCBI taxonomy): Eukaryota > Fungi > Ascomycota > Sordariomycetes > Glomerellales > Glomerellaceae > Colletotrichum > Colletotrichum lindemuthianum. The sequence continues at coordinate 426,968 of MASP02000177.1, read as the reverse complement.
GCAGAGACCAGTTTCATTGAACAGGGAAGTGTTGAATCAATCCCTTAAGTAGAATAGCCGTGTACTTGGCACAATGAGACACAACCGAGTCCCGACGGGACGACAAAACCCCACCCTCGGGGGTTCCCAACCTATAGAGTGGTTTCTCTTGCTGCCATCTGTTCCTGTTTTTATTCTATACTTTGGCGGTTGATATGTTGTGTGGCTGGAATTGATTTTCCCAGGAAGTGTTGGGGGGCAGAAAAGTGCGGAATCTCGGCGATGTTGATAATGCAACGACACATTCTCAAATCTCCCGATAAATGAACCCTGGGTAGCCCTGTAATTCGAATTCGGATTCGGTGGCATCTCCACTTGGGCGTTCCCAGCCACACAAAGAACATTTCTCCCCCATCTTGATCCCCGTTCCTTTGCAGGAGAAAGCACGGCAGTTGGCAGTCATGCTTGTGGACACAGAGTCCACTATGGCACCGGCTGCCTTTGGCCAGACCCAAGAACACCATTAGCATGGGTCCAATACAAGCCGGGGTACTATAAGATAAGTCTTATGATTTAACTTCAAGCAAGGGGGAAAAGAGATGCTCCGACTGACATCGAACGAAGGTTCCTGGAGTGATGAGATCAATGAAGCCATTGGGATGTATTTCTCATGGATGACGACCGTGTTGTTTGGGTCGGGGACTGAATTACTTTTGGTGTAGCTGGATCATACAGCGCAAACTATTTCGCCTTCGAATGTGGAAAACGACGGCTTTTATATGCCAAACGTTGCCAAGTTCTGCCCCGCAGACGTATTTCATCTTCGGCACAAGATATTGATGGCAAACCACAGACGTCAGCTATCCATGGGAGTAGATAATGCACCTCGCTGAATGGAGTGCCATCCGGATCTCATTGGTTCATTACATTTCTGACAAAAAGGGAAGGAAGTTGTGCAGTGACCGCAATTATTGACATCTGACAATGCTGTATGAGGCTACCCTATAGCTCTCTATTCTTGGCTGCTAACATGTCGGAAGTGACAGCTCTTACTGCAGCCAGTCAAGGCAGCTTACGCTTAGTGTTTTTTTCTCACACCCTGTATGGCAGCTACCTCCATTCGAATATCCGTCCATATCCGTCTCAAACGGCTTTTCGGCTGTTGGCAATTCTCGTGCGGGGGAGGCCATATGCTTTCTTTTTCTCACCGGTCCACAACGCCTTGATGTCCAGTGCATCAGGCGCTATCCCGCCGCAGCCACGTTCAGCGTAGCGCTTGGTGGCAGTTTTAGCTATGTGGTGTAGGCTACCAGCGTTTCTTTACCATATCCCCAATGAAATAGATCTAATTCCGAGAAACTCGAGTATCTCCTATTTTAGCTCTCGTGTTATCTCATTCGTCGCGGAACTCTGAGGCACCAGTATCTTGCTTCAGAGCTTCTCACAGCGCTAGGGCGCAAGATCGGGCGTAAAAGCATGGCGCAAAGCCGTTGGTTGCAGACGCTGAAGTGCTTGTGGCACGGCGCTCTTGGCCTCGCGCTCCTTGGCTCAGGCATGGTTATCGGAATGGCCCCATTCAACGCAGATACTCTTGTTGGTCAACGAACGGCTGTCAGAAGCAAGACCCACTTCCCCTCTTCCATCACACTTACTACGTTCGTAGTAGAGCGCTCGTACAGCCTCAGGGATCATCCAATTGGATACCGATGGCAAAAGCATAGCCTACCCACTCCTGTATGTTGGTCACATTGCATTTGACCATTTGACATATCCGCTAGCTCTCACGTGGAGGATGCAGCCGGTCCTATGTAAGTAGTCCGGGGTGGTTGAGCTATCATTGATTGGCGGAAACGATTCAGGCTAGGGTTAAGCGACATGGGGCGCATCAATATGATTGGACGTTGCCGACCTCCTCTTCCACCAATTGGGTGGCGCCTCGGGTGGCTCACCGAGGTGAAGGTGTCTTTCTGTGGAGGGAGAGGTTCGAGGGGAGTCGGTTAACCTACTGGCAGAAATAATCGGGGCCCTCATGTGCGCACCCTAGGTAGGGTGCGCACCCCCAGTACGTATCCGCACGGGCCACAGTAGTGGGTTTACTACGGCTGTAACTAACAAAACCACTGTAATACCATGAATATTGACGTTACTGAAAAAACTGATAGCATAGGCGTGTTTTTTAGCTAATTCTATTCTAGAGACTGATAATCTGCAAGTTGGCATAATAGTGTAGTGGTGATACACTACATTTTACATAATATGCTGCAGATATTCTGTCTTTGAGATAGTGGTTTTTGGAACTTACGTAAACGCACACGTGATGTGTAAATGACGCTTATGTAAATGGGCGTGCTGTGGGGCCAGGGGTATCTGTAGCCCAAAGATGTGGCTTTTTTTTACGTATACGGGGGGCGGGTGCCAGTGGGTTAACCGACTCCGTTCGAGGCCACCACTGTGGGCGAGAGGCCTACGGCTGTCACGTGACGTGGCCGCAGGTGGCCGTGGCCACTCCCAACACTTTCTGAATGTCACCGCGAAAAGCTGGTTCCCTTTATCGACTTCATCTGCCTCCCGATGCAGAATTTGGGCAGCATCCCGTCCTCAGCCGCCCAATATGACTTCAGCTATGCATACAGCTGAGATATGGTGGTTGCAGAACCAAGGAGAGCGGCACAAAGCCACCCCCAAAAGCGTAATGCATGCATATCGCTGCTGCCCTGCAGCATCCCTGGGGGAAGATGCACCAACCAGAGCATCAGTATCTACACCCTCACCATCCCAAACGGTTCCGCGCCCAAGATGCTCTTTTACATATCATACACCATGATTCATCCCACTCTCATTTTTCCAGTCTGCCTAGAGCCTCCCTAGGGCTGAGAGGGCTGAGGTTGAATCTCGACCCGTTGCAAATCGCGCAGTGCTGGAAGGTCTGACTCACAAAAGCCTTCGCCCTCCGCCATGATGGTCCTCTTCACTTCCGCTCTGAAGCGAGTTTCGCCACTTCTTTTTGGTTAGTTCAAGACGCAGCCTGATGTTTATACCGGTTAGGACCGTTGAAAATAAGCATCATCCGCAATTTCCACCAGTCTTTCCCCTGCTTCAACATCTTGGACATCGTCTTCGCCGCCTGCAACTGTGCCACACCATGTCCAACGACCACCTGGCTGCCACACCAGATTGCGCGCTTTCGGTGTTGGCCATTCATCCTTAAGGACCAGACAGCCTCGTCTTCCTTCAGTCTCACTCCTCCCTCTTCTCCTCCATTACGGCCCTAGAATCCCAGCTTGACGTATCCCCCCCCCCCTTTATTTGGGAAATTCAGCAAGATCGTCTGTGCTGCATTATTCACAAGACAATGGCCGACCAGATAAATTACCAGCAGCACCAGCACCAGCACCAGCACTACCAACGGGAAGGACAAAGGGTCCCACTCGACGACCAGCCCGGTCTCGAGACCGCACCCTCCTCCGCGCCGATCCTGAATGCCCCACTGCCCGAGGTCACACAGAACCCGGGCACGGGGCCGAAGTCGCCCGAGAGCCCGCCGCCTCCGCCTCGGTACGAGAAGCGCCGCATACTCGGTCTCACGGTGCCCGTCTTCTGGGGTCTCGTCGTCTTCTTGGTCGTCATCCTGGCCGCCGGTATCGCGGGTGGCGTTGCTGGAGGTCTAGCGGCACAGAAGTCGAACACTTCCCCAGAGTAGCCATCACCCCCATCCGCCACCCATGATTCCCTCAACTGACGCCCTCCTACCAGCTCCCCGTCTTCAACCTCGGCGGCCCCGTCTTCAACCTCGACGGCCCCGTCTTCAACCTCGACGGCCCCGTCTCCAACCTCGACGGCCCCATCGCCCAGCGGCATCCTCCCCGCCCCAACCGACGGCGGCTGCCCCCAAATCAACCAGACAACCTACACCCCCACCGACGCCGAGGGCGAGACCTTCACCTCCTCCGGCACTTCGCAGCAGTCCTTCCGCCAATTATGCGAAGTGAATTATCCCTCTGGCGCCGAATGGGGCAACCCGGACGTCTACGACATTCTCCAAACGTACGTCAGCACCTTTGAGGAGTGCATGACGCTCTGCGCCGCCTACAACCGGGCCTACGCCGCCAACCTCGCCCGCGCCGTCGTCGTCGGTTCCGAGGGCTTTTGCAGGTCTGTTGCCATGATCAAGTTGCCCGGACAATACTGCTACCTCAAAAACGGTACGGGCAAGTCTCATACACAAGGACGCCCCGAGACCTATGTTAGTGCTGTTTTGCTTACGAGGGTGGCGGGCCCGTAGGATATTGGTGTTGGTGGGCATTTTGGGAGCATAGCGTTGAAAGCGTTGACTTGGATGGAGGTGACAGGATTAAAGCTAGCAATACTTACCCCAAGACACATACGAGTGCAAGGTTGAGACGTGTGTAAACAAGTCACATTAGCAAGAGAGACATGTATCACGCAGACCTCAACCTTTTCTATTCATATTCTCGTAGTCAGTTCCATCTGCCACTCGACCCGTTCCCGCCGACTCTCCACAAATTCCATCCAGCGTCGCAACCGAGCGCTCGCAAGTCTTTACTTCTTGCCAGAGCTACCACTGCTGCCGCCGTTGCCAGAGGAAGTTGTGTGGCCGCTTGGCGAGGTGTAGGTCGAGCCGCCCTGGCCGTTGTTGTGGTAGCTGCTGCCGTTGGGGTTGGAGTAGTAGTACGATCCATCCCTGTCTCGTCCGTCAGCCATCTATGTCCGGAAACTTCGTGCCGGTGGAGATCGACTCGAAGAGGATTGGCTTACGTGTTGGAGTAGTGGTACGAGTTCGAGTTGGAGGCGCTGCTGCCGTAGTCGCGGGCGCAGTAGTGGTTGCCCTGAATGTGGTCAGTCAAAGGCCATCTGATTTCGGTGTTTCTCTCGAGCAAGCGGTTGAGGGCAAGGGGTGGTTGAAGTTCCATACCTGGCTGTTGGTGCCGGAGCTCTTGTACGAGTAGTCCTGGTTGCCAGACATCTTGACGGAGTTCACAAGTGTGGATATGGGGTTTTGCTGTGGAATTCTGTGGTGGGCTTTTGCTTGTGATGATGATGGAGAGAATCAGTGACAACAAAAGTTGGGAAAGATGGGATTTATAGGAAGCTTGTTTGCTCAAAGAAAGGGAAGTCAACATTCACCCCGCTTTTACCTAAAGCAGGTGCTATCACTCAATGCCACGACGAGCGGGGGAAAGTGTCCAACTTGCTTTATCCTGGTAATTAGGATGCAAGCGCAGCTTTCTTGAGTGGATCTAATCAAACGCCAAACGACAGGACTCGCTCGCGGGCAGGCGCAGATGGAAGCGAAAAAAGAAAGCGTGGCATACACGACATGGTCGTGGCATCAGCGGCGTAAGAAATTATGCATACCGATGAACATAAAGGAGTCGCGCTGTGGTGTACTGTCATGTGGTCATCGGCAATGCCTTGTTCAGGGGTTCGATGACATTGCGGGAATTGACAGGGCTGCCCCCGCATGTCGCGATGGCCTCACCCGAGATCGGCGGATCTGAGCTTGGGGGGACCTAGTTAGGGATCTCGACATGCGATGCGGAGAGTACCTCAGTGATTCTGAATTTCCCGTGATACGTTCCTCATGGATGTTGTGAGGGTTGTCTGAACTCAGCTGGTATAAGCAGAGATTGGGCCTGTTCGTCATGGCGTCGATAGCAATTGACAGTCTAAGCATCCAGTCAATATGAAAGCTGACTTTCTTTTTCAATCAGTATGGGTAGTACGAGACCCGTCACATCAACCTGTTCCGTGAATGAGTAGCCAGAAGAGCTGGTGCAATCAAAGAGTCTTGGTATATGCGTAACAAAAAAACTCCCACCCAGATTCCTGCCGATATCTAACACGTTGGTCAACATACGTATCCATCTTCCCTAACGCGAGCCCCGCGTATCGCATAAGTTCATCATTTCATTCCCACGCTTCGAAAGAGTCAGCCAATCTCACCCCGGACATATCAAGGCATACTCTCAAGCATCTTGGGCAACTCACTTCTTCCCGTACCCGTACGACGATCTATACCCGCTCGCCGATGTGAGGACGCCTCCGCAGTTGCTGTCGCCATAGTATCCGCCGCGAGGGCTGGCGTAGTGATACGAGCCGTTTCTAGATCCAGTCAGCTCTGTTATGCCGATACAAACCCAAATGTTGAATGAAGTCAAGTGAAGTGAGGCTCACATGTTGGAGTACTGATACGTATCCCGACTGGACGAACCTGCCGCAAAGTCGCGTGGGCAGAATCCAGTCCCCTAAAATCCCATCATCTGTAAGCCACCATCCTCAACTCTCTCCCCACCGACGACTTTCCCCATTCAACCCACCTGGCTGCTGGACCCAGCGGTCTTGTACGTGTACCCCTTGCTGCTCGGCATTCTGGCTGCTTGTGTGTGTAGTTCGTGGTAATCGTGGCGATGTAGACGCGGCTATTCGCAGTGACGCAATCTCAACAATCGAAAGGATCCGGTACGGCGGGGTCAAATCCACACAACTCTTCACAAAAAAAAAAAGCATAAGATGGCGAAAGAGGAGGGGATAAACGAGCAACTTTAAGAAACACTCTGCAGCCATGCAGGTGGAGCTGGGGAAGTTACGCTCTCTCCCCTCCTCCAGGTTCACGAGGGAAAACCTTCCGCTGCAGGGTATGGGCTGATGATCAACAAGCTGGTCCGTCTGCGTGCTTTTTCTTTGAAACGTACGCGCTTGGAACCTGGACCTGACCTTCTTTTACCCCGCCCTTGGAGAGAGGGATGGAACGAGTTCGGATCAGGCAGGGTAGGTAGTACATCATTCCTTCGTCAGTGCCCGAGACATGCGCACACCAAAAGAGAGGTGATCAGGTTATGCAACGGACGAGAGCCACGCTACGGCACGCGCGAGAGGAATGGGCAAGGCGGGGAAGAGAGGGAGAGAACGGTAGACCAACAGACAGCCTAGCTTTGAGCTCTCGTGGGTCGAGCGAGGCGACGGATTGAAGAACACCGCACGACTCTTTCGTTTATGCGCTGGCAGATGCAATGCGGGAATCGGGCCCGCCCGTCACCTTGGTTTTCTTTCACTCTTCAGCTGGTCCTCAACGTGGCCCAATGTGGGGGGGATTCTGCTCGTAAACGCTCTATCCCTCTCTCCCTGGTCGTCGAGGCCTGAGATGGGGGCCGCGGTAAAGTGTCTGAGGGCACATGTCGTGCTGCAGCACGCACATGTGTACATGCTGCTAGCAGTATGCAGTAGGTGGGCGTGAAAATGGCCCAGATGTCGAAGAGATGGGACGATATGAGACCATGACTACTGGGACGACTCAAGCGGCGGGCGTATGGAAAAGCATCCCTTGCTTCTGCACTATACTGCAAGACCAGCCGCCGACGAGTTGGCGGGTGTTTGTTCTCCCAAGGGATGCCCGACGGAGAATCTAGACAGATCCGGGACTGCCCGCCCGGCCGGCCACGTACAAAAATGTCTCTCTCCAATCGAGGGGGGCATATCTCCGAGCTTCACCGTTCGGTACCTCGGACCTGACTCCGAAGCGAAATCATGTTGCGGATCTCTGGGGTCGTGTAGGGCGCTTAACATTAAAAAAAAAACTCTATTTTTTCTCTCCTCTTTATCGCGCGTGTCTAAAAGTCTAGCAAGTTTTCTAGGATATCATGAGCGGTTCTCAAAGGTGATGGTCGAGTCATTGCTTGTTCTCGGGGTCCTTGGGGTCGCCGTCCTCCAGCTCGGCGATGTACTTCTCGGCGTCCATGGCGGCCATGCAGCCGGAGCCTACAAGTCAAGTCAGCATCCTGTCGACAACACGTCAAATCGAAGTCCATTGTCACTCACCAGCACTGGTAATAGCCTGTCTGTATCTCTTGTCCTGGACGTCACCGGCGGCAAAGACACCCTCGATGTTCGTCAGAGGCGTGCCGGGCTTGGTGACGACGTAGCCCTCGTCGTCGGTCTCGAGCTGACCCTTGACGAGCGAGGTGGCGGGCTCGTGGCCGATGGCGTAGAAGAGACCGTTGGCTTCGAGAGTCTCCTGCTCGCCGGTGACGGTGTCCTTGACGACGAGGTGGCTCATGAGGCCGTCCTCGCCACCCTTGATCTCGACACCGGCCGAGTTCCAGCGGACGGTGACCTTGGGGTGGGCGAGCAGGCGCTTGGCCATGATCTGACTGGCGCGGAGCACGTCGCGGCGGACGAGGACGGTGACGTGGGAGCCGTACTTTGTCAGGTACATGGCCTCCTCGGCGGCCGAGTCACCACCGCCGATGACGACGAGGTGCTTGTTGCGGAAGATGGGGACGGCGCCGTCGCACACGGCGCAGGCGGAGACACCGTTCTGCCAGTACTTGTCCTCGCCGGGGAGGTCAAGGCGCTTGGCGGAGGCGCCGGTGGCCAGGATGATGGCGTCGGCGGTGTGGGTCTCGCCGGGGTTGAACTCGGTCGAGTACTTGAAGGGGCGGGAGGAGAGGTCGAGCTTGGAGACGGTATCGGTAATGATCTCGGTGTCGAAACGAGCCGACTGGGCCTTCATCTTCTCCATGAGCTCGCCGCCCATGACGCCTTCGGGGAAACCGGGGAAGTTCTCGACGTCGGTGGTGGTGGTGAGCTGACCGCCGGCGGCGATGCCGTTGGCCATGAAGCCCTCGTAGAGGACGGCTGCGCAAGTTAGTTTGGCTGGTCGAAGGAAGATTCGATATGGATTAGCGTACGCTTAAGCTCAGCGCGCGCCAGGTAGATGGCGGCGGTGTGGGCGGCAGGGCCGGAGCCGATAACTGTGGTAAGGCAGGCATGGTCAGCAACAGGCGCGTTCCAGGTGAGGCCATCGTGAGTCGTCGACCAGAGAGGGGAAGAGGGGCGATGGACGGTGATGACATACTAACGACCTTGGAATGCATCTTGCGGGCACTTGTCTTGAGATCAATGGGATTCGCAGTGTTCTTCTTAAGAGTTGTGGTTGCTGCAACAAATGACAGGCCTGTCGCGCTGGAGCGAAGTAAAGATCGTCTCAAAGTGGAAGAGAACAGTTTGACGGTGATATGCGCGTTTGGAACACGCACTACCCTTTCTCCAAATGGCGGGGTATTTCTTTAAAAAGGGCGAAAAGAGAAACACACGGCTGAGAAGGGGGGCGGCGGTGGAGGGGCAACGACGTGGAAGGTCGGTCGAGTCTTCCAATCACGTCTTCTGGACCTGAGCGCTATCGTGACGATGGAGCCCGGGAATCTGTCGTGCCACGCAACTGCAGAGTACAGTGTACTTCGAGTGCAGTATCTACATCCCCATTGACGGCTTCTGACTGGACGGCGAATGCTTCGGAGTGGGAATCGAAGCTGGAGCTGGGCTGCTGCAGACTGCCACTTGGATTTCTAATGCTGCTGGTGCCGGTGCCGGGATTTGGGCCCTTGATGGTGGATTCCACTGGTCCTTGACATCTGACAAGCGCCATCGGAGCGACGTTGCGGATTATGTAAGCTCCGAGACCCCGGTCAGCCACGGCGGGGTGACCTCGACAGCGACCCCAGTTCCCGAGGCTCGACCGAGCAAAGACCCATGGACGTACGGATACACTGTACTCAGTGCTCTGGAACGATTAATTCACAGAGTATTTCCGAGCGGAACGAGTCGCCGTCTCGCATTCCGGTCTCGGGCCCGAAGACCGCAAGGGTTCTCGTTTGCTTCGATGGGTCTGCATCTTATCAATCGCCGAGGGCCACCGTGGTATTTGGAATACCATTTGGAATCCTGACGTCAATGAAGCTGTCGCGAAGGCTTCACTACAGTGACGTAGCCTCGCGTGGCTATAGTGCTCCGTGCGCCCCCTACGCTCCATGCTGATATTAATCCGTCAGCCTAATATTTATCCGACGCATAAGTTTTACCCTCTTTAAATAAGGGCCTTTATATTATATTCAGATTTAGAAGAATTAAGCTGCTTTATTCTCTTAGATTATATATATATCTAGTAACTTTTTCGTAATAGTTATAAGTTTAGCTTTTCTAATATTTTTAATCCTCTGAGTATAATATAAATTTCTCTATTATTTATATATATTTACCTCTAGTTCTTTCTTTCTCTCTACTAAAGTTTCTATTATTATATTACTTATTTACTTCTATTATAATATTCTTATTAAAATCTACTATCTTAATTAAACTTAATAATTATAGGGATTTCCCTACTTAGTATATTATCTTTATAGTTAAAACTAAGATTAAAGAACTCTAGAAGTATATTAATCTAGAGATATTCTCTATATTATTCTCCTCTCTAAGTGAGGTTAATAAAATTTCTTTACTTAACTCCTACTTTTATAAAGAGAATAGTAGATAAGTTAAAGTATATTATACTAAATTATAAGTATATAACTTTATTTATATTAACTTTCTAATTCCTAAAGTAGCTATTACTTTAGGAGAGAATAAGGAAGATAAGGTTTAATAAGTACCTCTAATTAGTATAGATAATAATCTAACTCCTTCTAATATTTTAATATCTCTAATATTTCTAATATTTCTAATATTTCCTATATTTTTAAATAAGAAATCTGTAGGTTTCTATAAGTTCTATATAAATTATATTATATTATATACTTCCTGTAAGTTAAAATACTTTTAATAAGAGAAGGTATATAATATACTTTTTAAGTAGATTAATAATATAGTTATAATAGATATCTTAGTCTCTATAAAGTAAAAGCTTCTAAATACTGATAATATTTCTGTTTAATTTTTAGTCTATATACTGAAGTAACGTTATATCCTAAATTTAGCTAGTTATCTTATAGTAGTATAAAGGGAGTATAGGAATATTTTTATGAAAGTGAAGATACTCTATAATTCTAATATCTAGATAAGTGTTACGGCTAGTTTTAGGTCTAGTAGAGGTAAGTCTGTTAGTAGTAAGTTGAGGCTATAATATGTAGGTAATAATATTATTATAATGCTAATAAGATTAGGTTTTCAGAACTTACAGTAATTAGGTATAAATCTAATAAGAGGATTGAGGGATAAAGTTAGAAGTATCTAAGGATAATTATAAAGTTAATTACTAAAAAGCTATAGAAGTCTAACTTTAAGTAAACTTAAATTTATCCTATATATAAATCTTAATTTCTAGTATAGTAATTACTAATTACTATTTATTAGTGATTAATTACTAATTACTCTTATATATATAGAGTAATTATTTTATTATTATCTTTATATAACTTATATTATAGTTTTTCTATACTGAGTAGAGTTTCTGTTATTCTTATATTATCTTATTGTTAGTTACGCTATACTGTAGGGTATATAGTAACTATACATGCTGCTACGTATGTGGCGGCATACCCTCTAGAGCCTACTGGCTATAGGTGCCTGGCACCCGGCGCCAGCCGTAGCTGAATAGTGTAGCAATTAGTAAGTAATTACTACACTATAGATCTAGAGCCTTACGTAGCGCTACACGCTATATAATATAGTAATAATAATAACTAATAACTAGAATACTAGTTTATATCTATATAACGAAATTATATATAGTATATAATTACTCTAATAATTAAACTAATACTAATTAGTAGTTAATCTAACTATTATATTACTATATTATAGATTAGTAAAACTTATTATACTAAAAGAAGTAATTACGAAACTCTACACCTGAGGTCTATATAAAGTGAAAGATTGTGAGATTTATTACTTAGATACCTTAGACCCTCCCTACTTTAGGATCTTACTAGAAGCTTCTAAACTGTATACTAACTTCTTATAGAAACTATTATTAAGGAATTTAAATTATATTCTCACTTTAGTTTAAAATAAGATACTTCCTATAATATTATTAAAGAGTTTAAATTATACTTAAGATAGTTACTTACTAAAGTATATTTAGTAAATATAATAATCCTCTTTAAGTTATTACTAGACTTTTTAATATTAGAGATTTATAGTATCTTTAGCTTTAATATTTTAAGAGACTTATATAGTCTCTTAAAAACTCTTTCCCTATTTCTCTCTATATAGATCTAGTAATATTAATAATTCTCTCTTATTTTATACTCTTTTTATCTTTATGATAATATTTAAATTAATATTTATAGGTGAGATAGTTACTTTAGCTACCTCTAACTTTATAATAGTTTTATTAATAGGAATTCTAATTTCTATAAAATTCTACTAATATTTTAGCTTATTACTTTTTAGCTAAATTCTTTATATTAATTATAATAATATTATAGTTAAGAATTCTATAATAATCTTTATCTATTTAGTATACTAAATTACTCTCTATATTTATATAAAACTTCATAGTTTAGAATTCTTCTAGATATTTAAGAGTAACTTTAAGGATTAGCTTCTAATAATTTAGTAGCTTACTAATATTAATATAATTTACTACTTTAGGAATTACCTTATAGTTTATAGTATTAAAGTTAATATAGATAGTAATTAAATCTTTATAGTTTTCTACTAACTATTTTAAGAAGAGGAGTTTATATTATAAATTTATGAGAAGTTTACTAATATTCTGAAATATTATATTAGTTTTGGGAGTAATTTTAAGAAGTATCCTAAGTAGCTTAATAATTTTATAATAATAAATTTGGATTTTATATTACCTCTCTATATTATCTAACTAAAGATTGAAAATATAGTATTAGTAATACTCTTGCTATAAGTAGTTAAAGAGAGATACTTACTACTAAACTAGCTAGCTTATATAAATATAGCTTTAGATAAGAGACCTCTATTATAACTATTAGTCTTACTAGCTTCCTATTTAACTGTCAGACTAACTAGGCACTAATGTGGCAAAAGCTATAGCAGTGGGTGACACACTAAGTACCCCACTTTTTGCACTAATTAGATGAGAGGGATTATCCTACAGATTGATCCTAATAGCATATAGCGTATATATATATACCGTAATATAGACTTAGATATAATAAAATAGAAACTACTAGTTACAACCTAGTTATAATAAATCGATCGATTATAAATATTTACCAGTTATAAACTAATACTGATCAGTAGTTTAACTACTATTAGTTTTTAATATTACTACTTAACTATAAATTAGTAAGGAATACCTAAAGAGATAAGATTATAATATTTACTAAAGGATCTTATAGATAGCTTCTAAGCAGAAATAAATAACTTAAAGCTATTATAACTATATACTACCTTAAGAGAAATTATTAATATTATACCTATAATAGAAACAGAAGTAAAGATAACTTTATAATAATCTATTTACTTAATATTATATTATATTCACTATATAATAAAAAGATAATTTAGATTAATACTAAATTAAGATAGTAAGTATCAAGATAAAGTAATAAGATTAATATAATTAGAAAGAAGGAACTTATAATAAAACTACTATCCCTCACTACTATTCTTTAATATTTTATATATATTTAACTATCGAGAGATAAGAGAGTATCTTAATAATAATAGATATTATATATTAGTAACTAAAAATTATATACTATAAAACCCCCCCTTTTTTTTCTAATATTATATAGAAGAAGTAAAATATTTTAGTTAATATATCTATACTTATAATATAGCTTACTTAGTAGTTAGAACTTAATTATAATAAGAATAATAATAAAGAAAGAAGCTTTTATTTTAAATAGTAAGAGAACCCTAGGAATAATTATAAAAGTATAATTAATAACATAAACTAATATATAAATATTTTAAATTTGAAATTAGATAATAATGTCAGTTTATAATCTTTTTTCTCCTATATATTCTATATATAACTATAGTAGAGAAGTATTCTAATTAGGATTCCCTAAGAATAATAAAATTATTAAGGATATTATAACTAATATTAAGATAGAAAATATTAAGAAATCATGATTCTTTATTCCTACTTATAGATATCTAATAAGTATTTAATAAAATATTAATAATAATAAGATAATTATAAGTTAAACTGATAAATACTATAATTAGTATAAAGAGGAGGAATATTAATATTAATATTATTACTATTTACTTAAGAATCTCTATTAGGAGAATCTTTCTGATAATCTATACTCTAAAAGAAAAATAAAAAAAGAAATATTTATACTAATAGTAGAATTAGAGAATTAAAAAGAGGAGGAAATAATAAGATATAATATAAGAAGAAGATTATTTAAATTAAAGTAGAGTAATATATCTAACTAACTAATAACTACAGCTTATTCTTAAAGTTACCCTCTATAGTAATAACAGACTAAGAGATAGTTACTAGATAATATAAGTATAAGTAACTAATAATATCCTTAAATTCCCACTTATTATCTCTATCTAGCGTAAGTAGTATATTTATATAAAAAAAAGCTAAACTAAATTACTAATAATCTTAATAATATTACTATCAGATTATAATCTATCTCTACGTCTATAGTAAGTTTCTATAAGGTTACTACTAAAATATACTAATTTATTATTAATATTACTAATAAGAAATAATATCTAGTGAATTAGTAAAAATCTTAAATTAGAAGATATTAATAAGGTTTTCACTAGAAGGAGATATCTACTTAGTAGTAGTAATTTATTTAATAAGTATATATATCTCTAAAGCTGCAGTTTTTAGAGAAACACTTATAATTAAAATATAATAAAGTTATACTAACTATAGATATTCTCCCAGCTTAATACTTTAAATATATCTTCCTCTCTAGATCTTATTAATAGCTACTATAAGGATATAAATAATATCAGTATTCTTATAGCTAAAGTTAATAAGTATACAAAAGTATTCTAATATATAGAAGTAAAGATACTAGTGGGGATATACTAAAGAATTATACCTTAGTAATAAAGTAAGAATATTAAACTCTAAATAAATATTAATAAATATATACTTAATAATATTTTTATCTACTATTATATTTACCTATAGAAAAGATAAAATATCTACTTTAATAAAATATAGGAAGCTTATTATATTAATTTTAAAAGATAGACTTTAGAATATTTTAATAATATAGAGAGAGTATTAATATAAGTTTTTAAAAACTATCTTATAGGGAAAAGTATATATTTCTTTATAGATAAAAGTATAATTAGAGAGAAGCTGGTAGAAATCCTTAAAAGAGAGATATTAATAAGATAGATAGTAGAGAGTATTAAGACTAACTAATAAGGCTACCTAGTTTTTAGATAAGAGATTATAAAGGATCCTAACTTTATTAATAATCTCCTGAGAGTAAGAGGTTTTATTTCTATCAGTTAATAATCCTTAATATTTAGAAGCTTAATAATAAAGATAGTTACCCTATAGTTAATACTAATAATATTAATAATAAAAATAATATTAACGTTAAGTCTGTAGCTTACAGATTGAGATATTTATATAGATATTAACTTACTAAGGATCAGAAAGATAACTAATATTACTAATAAAGAGGAAAGATACTTAAAGCTAACAAAACTCCCGAGGTTTTATACTTACCTCAGAGGGAAATATTAATTAATATTAAAATACTATATTTTATTTAACTAACCTTATAAGAAAATTAAATTATTATTTAGTAAAACCTACAGAATAAATAACAAATATACTAAAGAGAAGTATAATATCTTTAAGGATAAGATATAAATATTTATTACTAAATATATTAGTTATAATATTAATTGGAATATAGTAGAGGGAGTATTTAATAATATACTGGTAGGATAAGTATATTTATACTATAAGATATTAATTTTACTAATCTAAAATAACTTCTTAATTATTCAGATAGTTAGAATAGTTAGAAATAAGTTTAAAATACCTATAATCTATTTTAACTACTATAGAGAGTAGAAGAATATAAACTTTAAGATATTTACTGAAAACTTTAGATATACTAATATAGTTAAAGTATTTAGAGTAATAATAATATAAATTAACCTCCTTTAATATATCTATCTAAATCTATAAGATTTATAGAAGAAGATTAACAAAGAGATATATATAATTATATATTAAGTATATAATATAATTAATATACTCTATAATATTATTAATAAAGCTAAACTAACTATCGATAAGCTATATAAATAGATAATAGAGATATTGAAGAGTTAAAAGAGATAGTTAAAATAAAAAACTAACTATATTATAAATTATAACTAATTTCTTATAGATTATATATATAATAGTTAAAGGTAAAATTAATATTTTAACTACTCTTAACTATCTTATCTGTAATATTTATAGGATAATAAAGTTATCTTAAGATAATCTTATAAGAAAGTATAAAGTAAAGATATATAAAGTAAGTATTAAATATACTTAAAATTAGTAAATAAATACTAATTAATAAAATATACTCTAGAGGAATATAAAACTGCTACTCTATAATTTAAAAAGGTATTTATTATTAATATTATATTAGTAGAGGAGATTATAATATATCTTAATAATATTAACCTTATAGAGGAGATAATAGAGGAGGTGAAAGATAATATAGAGGGGATATTAGAAGATAATTTTATAGCTATCTACTTTACTATAATAGATAGTAAGGAGGAGACTATTAATCTTATATAGCTTATAGAAATCCTTTAGGATTATATTTTTTACTACTTAATAATTACTAATAAATTAGAGATTTTCCTAATTTTATAATATTTAGAAGTTATTTTTAAAAATATGTTTCTAGATATTAAAGTAGGTAGACTCTCTACTAAAAGTATATAATAACTTAGAGCCCTCTAGAGGATCCTTTTTAATATCTTACTAAACAAGATAGTTTTAAAGATAAATATTAAATTTAGAGATAGGTAAGGATTTATAAGTTTTAATATTACTAGGATACTTATACTTTTTAGAGATATTAACTTTAATATTATACTTATAGCTATACTGTTTCTACTGAGTCTCTCTAATATAGACTACCTCTAAATATATTTTAATAATCTTAATAATAAGATTAAGTAAGAGGGAATATTATTATTTATAGAGAGATATAATAGATATTTATAATTCTTAATATAAGAGGATTCTTATAATAAAGTTATTTACTTCCTTATAGAGATAGAGATATAGTATTTTTATAAGAAATTTAGTTATTTTAGTGTCTGTAAGTTAAATAATATACTTAAGAGAGCAGTCGAAGTTATAACTATTAATAAAATTATAGTAATTATAAAGAACTACTATTAATATTAGATAAATAGTAAGATACTATATTAATTTAAGTTTAATATTAAGGATAACTATAAGTTTAATATAGAGATTATTATTAATATTATAAATCTTAATAATAATAAGTTCATATTATATATTATTAATATCTCTATAGTATTTATAGCTATAAGGTTTTGTGAAGGGCTGGACCTAAGTTTATTTAACTAGAAGGTAATATAAAATACTATTTATTTAGAACTAAGGAGTAAAAGAGAAGTCTCTATAAATATATAGAAAAGTCTATATATATTATATTATATAGAGCCTACTGAGGCCCCACCTAGACGAGAGGGTTAGTTTCAGATACCTAAGTATAACCTTAGCTGGATATCTAGATATAGTTTATAATATTATCTCCCTCCTCTCTAGCTGCCGCTCAGTCGGAAGCTATAAGCTAGATCTCTATTATTATCTATAATTAAGCTATATATCACCTTATACTGCTCTAGTATTACTATATCTATAATAATATTAATAAGCTTCTATATAGAGTTTATATATTTTTCCTATTTAACTAAAGTTTCTTATTAATATTCTCTTCCCACTCAGTATATCCTTATAGTAAGAATATTTTTAACTAACTATTCAGCCTCTCTATTATTATCTATTAATAGTAATAGCTAGCTATTAACTATAACCTACCTAAATAGTAGGTTAGTAGTAATCTTCTAGAGTAAGTTTATATAAAACTATAAGTAAATAGACTCTAGAGTATCTAACTCTATAATATACAGTAAGAAAACTTTTACTACTATATACTTATAATATAACTAAGCTAGCTTTCAGCTTAACTTTAGTAACTTATAGTTAGATATATTTAACTATATCTTATTACTAACCTAATACTAATTTATAGGAGACTGGATCTTATTCACTTGAATTTCTAACTTCTACTAAATAGTAACTATCTCTATATAAATATATATTATTACTAATTATATCCTCTTAACTAACTAGTAGGTAGTAACCTTATGTGAAGGGCTGGACCTGAGCTTATTCAACCGGAAGGTAGCGTAAATACTGTTTATTTAGAACTAAGGAGTAAAAGAGAAGCCTTCACAAGTGCGTAGAAAAGTCTGTATATATAATACTATATAGGGCCTACTGGGGCTCCACCTGAGGGAGGAAGTTAGCTTTAGATACCTAAGTACAGCTCTAGCTGGATATCTAGATATAGTCTATAATATTACCTCCCTCCTCTCCAGCTACTACCCGGCTGGAGGCTGTAGGCTAGGTCTCTATTGTTATCTATAATTAGCCTATATATTACTTTATACTACTCTAAGGCTGCTATATCTATAATAGCGTTAATAGGCTCCTATATAGAGTTTATATATCCTTCCTATTTAATAAGAGCCTCTCGTTAGTATCCTCTCTCTATTTAATATATCCTTATAGTAAAAATATTTTCAACTAGCTATTTAACCTCCCTATTATTATCTACTAATAGTAGTAGCTAGCTATTAACTATAATCTGCCTAGGTAGTAGATTAGTAGTAGCTCTCTAGAGTAAATCTATATAGAACTGTAGGTAAATAGACCCTAGAGTATCTAGCTTTATAATATATAGTAAGAAGATCTTCACTACTATATACTTATAATATAGCTAAACTAGCTTTCAGCTTAACTTTAGTAACTTATAGTTAGATATATTTAACTATATTTTATTACTAACTTAATATTAATCTGCAGGAGACTAGATCTTATTCACTTAGGTTTCTAATCTCTACTAGATAGTAACTATCTCTATATAGATATATATTATTACTAATTATATTCTCTTAACTAGCTAGTAAACTACAGCCTCACTACTATTAGGTAGTTTTATATACTCCTCAGTAACTAGAATAAGGTTAATATAATATTTATAATCTATAAAGAAAGATATAGTCCCTATTATACTATACTACTAGTTACAGAAAGCTAACTATATAATAAGTAGTAAGTTACTCTAGTTATTTTAGGACTAGTAAGTAAATACCCTTAAAACTACTTAGATCTCCTAGTTATACTATTCTATAATTCTATCAGTCTGTAAGTAGTAACTAATATTTAGTAAGTATATAATACCTATTAACTTATAGAATTCCTTCCAGAAGTAACTTACTTAGTTAGACTCTTTATTACTTATAATAGAGTATAGTATTCTATAGAATCTATAGTAGTAACTAAGAAACTACTAAATATATACCTCCGCCTCTATTATATCTATCTCTTCTAATATAAAAATCTTACCTATTTAATTAATAATAACCTAGAAGTAATAGCTACCTTATTCTTTTATGGGGGGTAAGTTAGTAATAAAGTTTATTAATAGATCAGAATGTAACTAGTTAGATACTAGTAGGAACTTTAGGAATTCCTTCTTAGTCTACCTCTAGATATAAATATCTCTATATATATTATAGTTATATATAAATTAGTGGACGCTCTATAACTATCCAGACTAGTAAAACTATTAGCTTATAATCTCTAGTATACTATTATACTTTAAGTAGCCTATAAGAGAGAAATTATATAACTTCTATACTAACTTAATTCTAAGCTTATTAAGGAAGTTATTACTCTCTTTACTGTTTAGTATCTAAAGTCTCTCTCTGAAGGTAAGCTATCTTAGTATATTAATAATATACTTAATAATCTAGATTTTAATATAGAGGTTAGAGGGGAAACTATATTTTCCCTACTAGATTACTATAAAGATCTATTAGTATAAAGAGTCTCTCTCAGTAGTATAATTTTATATTTCTTACAGATTTAGTCTTCCTTTAAAAACCTAAGTATTAGTAATATTTATATATTCTACCTGGAGCTTTATAGAGATAGCAGTATCTAGGATAATCTATATTATTTATTCCTATTACTTCTTATTATTCTACTTTTTAGGGATATCCTATTCTCTCTGGGAGAGAGTGTTAGAAGCTACTATCTAAGTGTCTAGCTAATACTTAAGGTAAAAGTTATATTAAGATAACTTCTCTACTTACTAGCTTTACCTCTCTGTAAGTTATTATTTCTTTATAAAGTACTTAAGGTTCTTATAGTTAGTAAGGATTTTAAACTTCCTAGTGTTCTATAGCTTTACTTTCTACGCCTATAAATATTCTAGTACTGTAAAGAGTTCCTTATTATAGATTAGGTAATTAAACTCTATAGGGGTTAGGTATTAGGAGTAGAAAGCTACTAGGTGCCTCGCTTTAACTTTATCAGCTTAAGTTAATATACCTCCTAGAATATACTCTAAATAGTTTATCTCTATTATTATTAGAATGTTAAGGTTAAATATCTACAGAATTAGTTTTATAGTAAAAAGTTGTTTCAGTATAAGGAAAACCTCCTACTATTTCAGTCTCTAGTTGAAGGAAACTAACTTCTAAGTTAGGTAATTTAAAAGCTCTATAATAATACTATACTAAAGTATAAAGATTTTATAGTAGTTTATAAATTTAAGGAAATTATAAATATTTTTTAGTAAACTGGAGGGGAACTAGTTAGTAATAGCTTCTAATTTCTTAGGATTATAAGAGAGACTTTTTCTAGCTATTATAATATATTTAATATACTTAACTATAGTAACTAAGAACTTACATTTCTTAGGATCTAACTTAAGGTTTACGTTAGTAAGGCAGCTAAGTATCTAGTAGACTTTCTCCTTATACTCCTTTTATAAGTTACTAATATAAATAAGGATATTATTAATATATATTATAATAAAGTTATTTAGAAACTATCGTAAATAGCTATTAATATACTATTAAAATATAGTGGGGATATTAGTAAATCTAAAGGGGTATACTACCTATTTAAAGAAGCTATAATATATCTGAAAAGCTATTTTCTCCTAATTTACTTTATTGATTCTGATCTTATAGAATATAGTAATAATGTTAAGTTTAGTATATTAGTAGATAGTAGTAACCCTCTAGAGGGTTTCTAATATTAGGGGGAGGAGGTAATAATCTTTCTTTATAATAATATTAAAGGCTTTATAATTTATATAGAAGTATATTCCTCTGTTTAGCTTTCTTATAAAGAGGATTAAAATACTAGTAGAGAAGCTACTTACTTTAATAAATTCCTTATTAAGTAAATCCTCTAGAATTTTCTTAAATATTAGAAACTCCTTTTATAATATATTATAGAGAGGTCTCTATAGGAAATCTAGTTTTTATTCTTTCTTATTAGGAATTAATAGGATATAGTAGTCTATCTCTAGTTAGCTGGGGGGCAGTTAGTATACTAAACCTAAATAGAAAAGATCTAGGAATTCCTTTAAGATATTTATAAGGATATAGTCCCTTAAGTCTACTTCTACCTTTAGGGTTAATATTTTCTTAATATTTGCTAGACTAATGGATATAACCTAGTAGGGGCTTAGTATCTCACTAGTATACTATATAGTATGCTGATAGATAAATATAAATAAGTTAATATTAAGTAGCTAAGCTAATTAGATCTCCTTATATTATACTAGTTTATCCTGGTGTTCTAGGTATATTATTATACTATCCTTCCTATATATTATCTATTAGGTTTTAATGTTGTAGATAATATAATTATCTTCTATCTATAGCTGCCTGAGATATAAGAGTAGCTGCAGGCTCTCTATAATATAAATATAGATCTTCTGTATATAGCTACTAACTTCTAAAGTTAGGATAGCTACCCTCTAGATATTACTAAGTGATAGCCTAATAGTATATCCTCTTATTTATCTCTTTAACTTATTAACTAGTAAGAAGTGAAGTTTCTTTATAAGGGAGGTATTAATAATAGTATAAGTATTATAATTTATATTAATAAGTATATTAATAAAGTAATCTTTATTAATTCTAGCCTAAATAGTAGCTAACTACTAGTTACTTACTTATTCTTTTTCTTATTATTTCTCCTATTTTATTATTTCTACCTTAGTTAGCTTTAGGGTCTAATTTTACTCTGGAGTTACTTTTTTTCTGAATCCTTACTATTATTTAGTGGGATAGTATTATCTCTCTGGTTGTCCCCAGTATAATCTAGAGTGGCTATAACTTTTATAATTTTTATATTAATCTTCATATACTCTCAGGATCTGCAGTTTCTATAAATATAGTCTTTCTTACTATATTTAAAGTATTAGTAAGTATTCTAGTAGTCTCTAGAGTATTCCTTAGGGGCAGAGGAGGAGCTGCTAAAACTTTGGTATTATTATTGCTTTTTAACTACCTTAGTTATTATAATATTACTCTCTATATTATGGGCGGCAGGTCTCTAGTAGAGTAGCTAGTAGTATACTAATATCCCCTTTATATATTTAAGCTTCTAAGTTATATCTTAAACTTTAGATAACTAAAGTCTATACTCTATAGGAAGGTTAACTATAATAAGTAGCTTCTTAAGGTGGAGGAGTAGGGTAGCCTCTAGTAGGGAAATCTGGATTATATCTAGCTATATATATCCTCTAGTATTAACTAGAGTCTTTTCAAATTAGGGCAGAAAGGTAGTTAGGTATTTATTTTCCTTCTGTCTGAAGCTTTATAACTAGGTAACAGTATAAAGCTAACTATTAGAGTTTAGATAAGTTCTATTTAGGTAACCTATAAAATTATTTAGGTTATAGAAGTTCTCTAGCCTTCCTGCTATATAGAAAGTTTTAATTACCTACTGAGGACTAGAATCTAAGTAGGAGTAAATTAGATATTAGTATTCCTAATTACTATTAAAGAAATAGTAATTAATCTTAAGTTTAGCTTTTATCTATTAAGTTTATATTTAGTATTCCTTCTACTTACCTAAAAACTTTAGAGGTAGGAGAAGAAGCTTCCTCTAGTAGTTAGCTACTAGTAGGGATATAGTAATATTATTAACTCTAAAGGCTATTATCCTAATAGATATTATTCTGGGGGTTACTAGAGTATCCTAGTGTAGGCTAGAGGTGTCTATTATAGTAGCTACCTGGGGGTTACTACCTACTATAGTATCTTATTTTACTAACTTATGTGAAAGCTTATTAATCCTCTAGTAGAGAGAGTTTAAGGTATACTATAACTACTACTGAAGCAGTTTACTTATAAGGTTACTACCTATAGGAGTATCCTGGGGGGCTCCAGTGCCCTCTATCGTTCTTTATATTAATTACCTATTATATAATATTATATTCTAGAAGCTATACTTAACTAGATTATATACTTAACCAGTAGGGAGCTATACTCTACTTAGTGTTATCTATATAGTGAATAAAACTGAGTTCTAAATATGTGAAGGGCTGAACCTAGGTTTGTTTAACTGGAAGGTGGCGTAAATACTATTTATTTAGAACTAAAGAGTAAAAGAGAAGCTTTCACGAGTGCGTGGAAAAGTCTGTATATATAGTGCTATATAGGGCCCACTGGGGCCCCACCCGAGGGAGGGGGTTAGCTTTAGATGCCTGGGTACAGCCCTGGCTGGACATCCGGGTATAGTCTGTAACACCTTACTACTACTAGGCAGTTTTATATACTCTTTAGTAACTAAAATAAAGTTAATATAATATCTATAATCTATAAAGAAAAATATAATCCCTATTATATTATACTACTAATTACAGAAAGCTAACTATATAATAAGTAGTAAGTTACTCTAATTATTCTAGAACTAGTAAGTAAATATCCTTAAAACTACTTAGATCTCCTAATTATACTATTCTATAATCCTATCAGTCTACAGATAGTAACTAATACTTAATAGATATATAATACTTGTTAATCTGTAGAATTCCTTCTAGAAGTAACTTACCTAATTAGACCCTCTATTACTTATAATAGAGTATAATATTCTATAAAATTTATAGTAATAACTAAAAAAACTACTAAGTATATATCTCTATTTCTATTATATCTATTTCCTTTAGTATAGAAACTTTATTTAGTTTATTAATAATACCCTAGAGGTAATAGCTACCTTATCTTTTTATAAGAAGTAAATTAGTAATAAAATCTATTAATAAATTAGAATATAACTAATTAGATACTAATAGAAACTTTAGGAATCTTTTCTTAACTTACTTCCAGATATAAATACCTCTATACATATTATAGTTATATATAAATTAGTAGACACTCTATAACTATTTAGGTTAGTAGAACTATTAGCTTATAATCTCTAGTATATTATTATATTCTAAGTAACTTACAGAAGAGAAATTATATAATTTCTATATTAGCCTAATTCTAAACTTATTAAAGAGGCTATTACTTTCTTTACTATTTAGTATCTAAAGTCTCTCTCTAAAAGTAAACTATCCTAATATATTAATAATATATTTAGTAATCTAAACTTTAATATAAAAATTAGAGAGAAAACTATACTCTCTCTACTAAATTACTATAAAAATCTATTAGTATAAAGAGTCTCTCTCAGTAATATAATCTTATATTTCTTATAAATCTAACCTTTTTTTAAAAACCTAAATACTAATAATATTTATATACTCTACCTGGAGCTTTATAGAGATATTAGTATCCAGAATAATCTATATTATCTATCTCTATTACTTCTTATTATCCCACTTTTTAGGAGTATTCTATTCCCTCTAGAAAAGAATATTAAAAGCTACTATCTAAATACCTAGTTAATACTTAAAATAAAAATTATACTAAGATAACTTCTCTACTTACTAATTCTACCTCTCTATAAACTATTATTTCTTTATAAAATACTTAAGATCCTTATAGTTAGTAAGGATCTTAAACTTCCTAATATTCTATAGCTTCACTCTCTATATTTATAAATAAGCTAATACTATAAGAAGCTTCTTATTATAGATTAAATAGTTAAATTCTATAGAAGTTAGATATTAAGAATAGAAAGCTACTGGATACTTTACTCTAACTTTATTATCTTAAGTTAATATACCTCCTAGAATATACTCTAAATAGTCTATCTCTACTATTATTAAAACGTTAGAATTAAACTTCTACAGAACTAATTTTGTAATAAAAAGTTATTTTAGTATAAGGAAAACTTCCTACTACTCCAGTCTCTAGTTAAAAAAAATGGACTTCTAAGTTAGGTAGTTTAAAAGCTCTATAATAATATTATACTAAAATATAAAAACCTTATAATAGTTTATAAATCTAAAAAACTATAGATACCTTTCAGTAAACTAGACGAAAATTAGTTAGTAATAATTTCTAACTTCTTAGGATTATAAGAAAGATCCTTTCTAGCTAATATAATAAACCTAATATACTTAACTATAGTAACTAAGAATTTATATTTCTTAGGATCTAACTTAAAATCTATATTAGTAAAGTAGCTAAATATCTAATAAACCTTCTCCTTATATTCCTTTTATAAGCTACTAATATAAATAAAAATATTATTAATATATATTATAATGAAATTATTAAGAAACTATTATAAATAGCTATTAATATATTATTAAAATATAGTGGGACTATTAATAAATCTAAGAAAGTATACTATCTATTTAAAAAGATTATAATATATCTAAAAAAACTATTTTCTCTTAATCTACCTTATTAATTCTAATTTTATAGAATATAATAATAATATTAAGTTTAGTATATTAGTAAGTAATAGTAATCCTCCAGAAAGTTTCTAATATAAAGAGGAGGGAGTAATAATTTTCTTTATAATTATATTAAAAGCTCTATAATCTATATAGAAATATATTCCTCTACCTAACTTTCTTATAAAGAAAACTAAAATATTAGTAGAGAAGTTACTTACTTTAATAAATTCCTTATTAAGTAAATCCTTTAGGATCTTCTTAAGCACTAAAAGTTCCTCCTATAATATACTATAGAGGGATCCCTATAAGAAGTCTAGTTTCTATCCCTTATTATTAGGAATTAATAGGATATAATAATCTATCTTTAGTTAGCTGGAAGATAGTTAGTATACTAAATCTAGATAGAACAAATCTAGAAATTCTTTTAAGATATTTACAGAAATATAATCTTTTAGGTTTACCTCTACTTTCAGAACTAATACTTTCTTAATATTTACCAGACTAATAAATATAATTTAGTAGGAACTTAATATCTCACTAATATACTATATAGTATACTAATAAATAAATATAAATAAATTAACACTAAATAACTAAGCTAACTAGATCTCCTGAAATTATACTTATTTATCCTAATATTCTAAATATACTATTATACTACTTTTCCTATATATTATCTATTAAATTCTAATATTATAAATAATATAATTATCCTCTATCTACAGCTACCTAAGATATAAAAATAGCTATAAACCCTCTATAATATAAATATAAATCTTCTATATATAGCTACTAACTTCTAAAGTTAGGATAACTACGCTCTAGATACCACTAAGTAATAACTTAGTAATATATTCCCTTATTTATCTCTTTAACTTATTAATTAGTAAAAAGCAAAATTTCTTTATAAAAGAGATATTAATAATAATATAAATATTATAGTCTATATTAATAAGTATATTAATAAAGTAACCTCTATTAATTCCAGTCTAAATAGTAGCTAACTATTAATTACTTACTTATTCTTTTTCCTATTATATTCCCTATTTTATTACTTTTACTTCAGTTAGCTTTAAAGTCTAACTTTACTCTAGAGTTACTTTTTTCCTTAATTCTCACTATTACTAAGTAGAGTAATATTATCCTCCTAATTATCCTTAGTGTAATCTGGAGTAATTATAGCTTTTATAACTTTTATACTAATCTTCTTATACTTTCAGGCTTTATAATTCCTATAGATATAACTTTTCTTATTATATCTAAAATATCAGTAAGTTTCCTAATAGTTTTTAGAGTATTCCTTAGGGGTAGAGAAGAAACTACTAGAGTTTTAATATTATTATTACTTCTTAACTACTTTAGTTATTATAATATTACCTTTTATATTATAAATAGTAAGTTTCTAGTAAGGTAACTAATAGTATACTAATATCCCCTTTATATATTTAAGCTTCTAAGTTATATTTTAAACTTTAGATAACTAAAATCTATATTCTATAGGAAGGTTAACTATAATAAATAGCTTCTTAAAGTGGGGGAGTAAAATAGCTTCTAATAGGGAGATCTAGATTATATCTAACTATATATATCTTCCAGTATTAACTAGAATCTTTTTAAATTAAAATAGAAAGATAGTTAGATATTGATTTTCTTTCTATCTAAAACTTTATAGCTAGATAATAATATAAAGCTAACTATTAGGATCTAGATAAATCCTATTAAAATAATCTATAAAATTATTTAAGTTATAGAAATTCTCTAATTTTCCTATTATATAGAAGATTTTAACTATCTACTAAAAACTAGAGTCTAAGTAAGAGTAAATTAAATATTAGTATTTCTAATTATTATAAAAAAAATAGTAGTTAATTTTAAATTTAGCTTTTATCTATTAAGTTTATATTCAGTATGCCTTCTACTTACTTAAAAACTTTAGGAATAAGAGAAGAAACTTCCTCTAGTAGTTAGCTATTAGTAGAAATATAGTAATATTATTAACCTTAAGGTTATTATCCTAATAGATATTATTCTAGAGGTTACTAAAGTATTCTAATATAAGCTAGAGATATCTATTATAATAACTACCTAGAGGTTACTATTTACTATAGTATCTTATCTTACTAACTTATATAAAAACTTATTAATCCTCTAGTAGAGGATGCTTAAAATATACTGTAATTACTACTAAAATAGTTTACTTATAAAGTTACTACTTATAGGAGTATTCTGGGGGATTCTAATATTCTCTATTACTTTTTATATTAATTAGTTAATTACTTATTTTATAGTATTATATCCTAGAAGCTGTATTTAACTAGATTATATACTTAACTAGTAGGAAGCTACACTCTACTTAGTATTATCTATATAGTAAATAAAACTGAGTTCTAAATATATAAAAAGCTGGACCTAAGCTTATTTAACTGGAAAGGAGTATAAAATACTATTTATTTAAAACTAAGGAGTAAAAGAGAAACCTTCACGAGTATGTGGAAAAGTCTGTATATATAGTGCTATATGGGGCCCACTAGGGCCCCACCCAGGCGAGGGGATTAGCTTTAGATGCCTGGGCACAGCCCTAGCCAGATATCCAGGCATAACCTATAATAGGTTTATAAGAAGTATCTCTACAGAGGATATACAATATATACTGAAAGTATACTAAATTAATATATACTAAGGATCTCTAGATAGAATTATTACTAATATAGAATATAACTTTATAACTGAAAGTTTTAAGAGAGAGGCTAATAATATAAATAGTGAGGTTAAGATTATATTAGTTAAAACTTATAATAATATCAGTAAGGTTAAATATTACTATATCTCTCTATAGAGGATATATAAGATTATTTAAGGTAAGATACTAGAGATCAATAGAAAGGAGGTACTATAAAGTACTATTAAGGTTATTAATAATATAAGTAGTCTAAATAGTTTTATATTAACTTTATTAGTTTTTAGAGTATACTTACATTTTAATCTAATATTACTACTATCTTTAGATATAATAAGATATATAGTGGCTATCCAGAAGGTAATAGAGGAGGTATATAAGATCTATACTTAATAGTAAGTCTCTGATATTTTGAATACATATAATAGTCTCTTAATAGTTACTATCTATTACTTACTATTATAATTAGAGGTATATATCTATTATGAATATTAAGGATAGATAGAGTTTTTTAGACTCCTCTTAATTAATAGTAAGATATATATTATAGAGATAGATAGTAAACCTAGTACCTTCAGATCTATAATAGTTAAACTATACTATTAGCTGCATAATAGGGAGATAGAAAATTAGAGTTAGTATAATAATTAATTACTAGATAAATATCTAGAGGAGAAGATATTAATAATAATATGAAGTAAAAAGAGACTAAAAAGATAAGGATAACTATAAAAGAATATAAACTTTATTATAGAAACTAGCTTTGTGGATAATATTTACTATAATATCTATTTAATAGTAAAGGAGGTAGAGGTACTTACTAAAATTATGAATTTTTACTAATATAATTTTATTTAGACACTAAGAAGTCTTTTTAAGAGATTATATACTATAGAGTGGGAGACTTTACTAGCAAAAGATATAATTTACCTTAAGCATTTTAATATCTAAAAATATAATAATATAAGGATCTTTAGCCTATACTTTATTAATAAGGTTAAAAATATAGATAATATACTATATAAGAAGTTATAATTAGTTATTAAAAGTTTTAATAATTGGGGGAAGATTAATATCTTTATATAGTTACTAATAATCTAATAGATGAGTTACTATCTAATATTAGTATTATTAGTGATACTTAAAGAGGTTACCTTTGTAGAGGTTTATCTCTAAGATATTATATAAGTATATATATAAGTAGAAATAATATTAAATTATTTTATATTAGTGAAGTTACCTCTGAACTTATAAGGTTTATATTTAGAGAATATTATTATTATTATTATTTAATTATCATATAACTTTATAGAATTAGGTATCTATTAGTATATAATATATTTTAACTACTATAAGGATAGACTGTAGATAGAAACTTTATTATATAATTTATATTTTATAATCTCTAAGCTTAATAATCTGTATTTTAGTATTATGGGTATGTAAATAGATAATACTTTTAGATTTTACTTATTTAAAACTTAATAATAAAGAAGAGGAGGAGCTTGAGTAAGTAGGATTTATAGTTAAACTAAAGTTAATATTTATATAATATAAATTCCTTATATTTAATAGAGGTGTAATTATCCTGAAAAATAATAGTAATATCACTCTCACTTAAAAAGGATAAAGTAAGAAGATTAAACTTATTAATTATATATCTAAGACTATAAAGTTAATATATATTAAATAATAGGTATAAGGAGTATATATAGTCTTTATATGCTAACTAGAAGTATATTTTAACCTCTCTGTTGCAGCTTAATATTAAGATCTAATAGTAGAAGATATAAAGAGACTTAATAAATATTTAGCATAGTAGATAGATAATTCTGAGAGAGGCTTAATATTTATCCCTACTGATATTAAGATAATAAGGCTATATATTTTTATTGATAGATCTTTTACTAATAATAGTAATATAATATCCTAGCTGGAGTTTGTTATTATCCTAGGGATAGAGGAGATAAATAAGGATAAAAATACTTTTAAATTTAGAGGTAATATTATCTACTTCTCTTCTAGTAAGTTAAAGAGAGTTATATATAGTATATCAGTATTGAAGGTATATAATATAACTGTGGGAGCTAATATAGGATATATAATATTTACTATATTTAGGTAAGTAATTAAATATCTTAAAATACTAATAATATTAATAGTAATCTATACTAACTTTTACTTTCTCTATAAGTATTTCATTAACTTAGATACTATAAAAAAGAAATATCTTATAATTAATATTATAATATTATAATAATTATATAAGAGAAAGAAGATCTTTAAGATCTAATAGATTAATAGTAAAGATAACCTTACTAATAATATAATTAAGATATCTAATAATTAAACTCTTAAAGTATTTATTATTATAAATAAAGTAATTATTAGGATAGAAAGAAAAATTATAAGAGCTACAGAGAGTAATAAGAGGAGGATATAAGGATAAAGAGGGTAAATAGAGAGTATTACTATAGAAAAGCCTTGAGGTATCTAAATAGTGATAATTAAAAAGTATATTTTTATAAGTAAATACTATTTATAGCATTTAATCAGTTTTTAGTGTACCTAAAAATAAAGACATATATAACTAGTAGCTAGGTTTTTATATTTTACGCTATTTTTTACGTTTTATACTATTTTTACGTTTTATACTATTTTTACGTTATATACTATTTCTATATTTAACACTATTTTACGCTTTTACCACAAAAGAGAGTATTATTAGTATCAGGCTAATTAGGCACTAATGTGGCAAAAGTTATAGTAGTAAGTAATATACTAAGTGCCCCACCTTTTACACTAATTAGATAAGAGGAATTATCCTACAGATTAATCCTATCAGAAATAACACGTTCGAGTAGTAGAGTTTATACTATTCGAGCCTTAGGTATTTATAGCGTCTCTATAAGCCTCGCCCCACTTAACTTAGTTAAAATAGAGCCTCGTATAGTATACGTAGCTATATTTAGTTACAGATAATATATACTAGATTTTACTTCCTAATTATATATAATAATTAAGAGTCTCACGATACTAAAGAGCCACTAGGCTAAAAAGTATATATTATAATAATTTTACGTATCTTAAACGCTAAAATATCTACTAAAAATACCTCTATTTTAATACTTAAGGAAGCTCATTAGTAGATTACTTAGTATAACTTCTTTAAGGTGGAGGCTAAAGTTTATAACCTATAGGATTATTTTAACTCTAAAGTAGACGCTCGAAAGAGTCTCTATTTAGTAGCCCCTCGAGAGCTTCTTATATATAACTTTCCTAAGGCGAAAAAAGGTAAAATACTTATAGTAACGTCCGAAATAAACACTCTAGAGACCTTAACCTCCTCTAGTACTCTTAATAGGTCTACCCCTATAAAGTAAATCTACCCTAAGGAGTTCTAACTTCTACTTAAAGCTTCTAAATAGGTTTACACTCAGGATACTATAGACCTTATAGAGAAGAGCCTAAAAGCCTATATAACTATTTATATTCTCTATAATATAAAGATTTAAAAGTATAAATATAAGCAGTTAAACTAAATCTATATATTATCTTAGATCTGTAAGTATATTAGTAATATACTTAACTATTAGTATTATAATATAGAGGAGGATCTTACTATATAGTTAATAAACCTTTATAACTACTTTAGTATTATAGATAATCTCTATCTCTAGTAAGTAGCTACTATATACTATAATATACTCTAGTTTCCTAAGATTAAGTGCCTCACTATATAGGTATTAACTAAAATGTAGTTTCAGAAGTAGTAAGATATTATATATAAAGCTTAAATAATTAGCTATACTCTCTCTATTATAGGGATACTTTAGGTTAATAACTTTATACTCTTCCTAACGTACTTACTAATTAAATTATATACTTAAAGCTATATACTAATAGTCTATAGTTAATTAGATATAATACTACTAAATAAAATTATCTTAACTATTATAGAAGCTATATAATAGCTTCCTGAAGCTCTCTATTAAGATAAAATTAGTTATAGAGTATTTAATATTACTTTAGAGGCTATAGATAGTAGTTTAAACTCTCGAGGTAGTAAAAGATACTTTAATAACTTAGATAGACTTCCATACCTTCTTGAGTATAGTAAATACTACTTACTCTCATATTATTATTATATATATTTATTATTTATATATAAGAGTTAGATACTTAACGCTGCAATTAAAAAGAGAATTAAATAATAAATTACCTCAGATCCAGACTTTTTAAAGAGAATCTAAAACTTCAGATAATAATAACTATATAGTTAGCCTTCTAACTGAAGTAGCTATAATACTATATAATAAGCTTACTATATAGAGAGATTTTAGTAATATCCTCTCTAAGACTTATTTATCTTTAATTTAGATATTTTAGTTTATATCTTTTAAGATATTAAGTATTTTATAACTCTCTAAGAAGCTTCCTCTAGAGATTATATTTAATATAGTATTAAGCTAGTATCTATTAAGAATTATAGAGATACTGAGATTTATATTATAACTTTAGAAGGTAAAGAGGCTAAGCTATATCTCTATAATATTACTCTCTATATCTCTCTAGTTATAAACTTTATCTTTTTTTAGTAGTTAAAAAAGTGAGGTTACTAGTAGGATATTAAGCTAAATTACTCCTCTTAACTATAGAGGAATAACTACTTAGAGATTATAGCTATTAATATTTAATATAGCTAATAAGTCCTTAAATACTATATATCTTATAAGAAGTTAAATACTCTAATAATATAGTTAGTATAGTATAAACTCTCTCCTAGATACTATTACTACTAGAGATATACTATAGAGACTATTTAAAGACTCCTAAAAAGTAATAAATAGTTTTAGTATTAGCAGCTAGAATATTCTGGGAGAGAGTCTCTTAACTACCTTATCTTAATTATATATAGTATTTATATTACTAATAGTTATTTAAAATATAATAAATATTAGCTTACTTAAGAAGTATACGAAGCTTATAGTGTTAGTAAGGTAAAATAGATTATTTACTATATAGAGCGTAAGAATATTTTATATACTACCTCTAGAGAGTATATTATATTTAACTTTCACTCTTATTATTAGAATTATAGTAGCTATATCTCTTCCTTAATATTTATAGATAAAATTACTAACTACTTATAGGATTTTTATCTTATAGACTATACTGAAACTATTATAACTATAATATTTAATAACTTTATCTTACTTCTTAAATATTAGTATAATATTAATATTAAGGTTTTTAAGTGTAATAATAAAGTTCCTAAGTATAAGAAGCTGAAAGCTATTCTAACTACTTAAAATATTTACCTCAAGCTATCTATACTATATATATAAAGCTAAAATAGTAGAGTGGAGTATATTAGAGTTATTATTAAAATTTATATAAAAGCTATAAGAGAAGAAAGTAAATTACTCTATAATCTCTAGTTTAAAACCTTATAAGTAGCAGTATTTCTCTATAACTATATACTAATAAGCTTCTTAGGCTGACGAATATTATATTAGAGATTTTATAAGGTTACTTAAAAGGATAATACTATAAAGTTAGATTTAGTCCACCTTCATATATATAGCTATAAATATTTTATTCTTACTATAAATATAAAACTTAACTGTAACTATTTTACTTACCTTAAGGGGTATACTTTTATTAGCTTTTTAGTTAGCTATATTTTAACTAACTAGTTTTAAATATAGAATCTTTTGTAAAATAAGGTTATTATAACTTATAATATCTTTTTAATAGGATAATATTTTTAATAGTAATTTAGCTTCTCTATAAAATAATTTTAAGAAGTTTAATCTTAATAAGGTTTCTTATTAGTTATAAGAGTAATTAGTTATAATAGAGCTGCGTGAGGCTAGTTTAGATATTTACTTAAGTCTAAATAAAGAACCTAATAAGGTTATTTATACTGAAGATATAAGAAGTAGCTATAAGAGCTTAAGGTTTTATATCTATATTATAGCTAATCTTAAGCCCTCTGAGACCCTATATAAAACTATAAAATTTATATTATTAACCTCTCTAGAGTTATCTACTATATTATCTTATAATTTTATTTATATAAATAAGACTATAGGAGAGTAAGGAGATTAGATACCTCTAGAGAGGGTTAAGTATAAGAGATAGATAAGAAATTATACTAAAGTAGCTAGAAGGTCTTTATTTAAAGCTACTTTTTTAGCTAGTATCTTTTAGTTATTTTAAGATATTTCTAAATATTTCTATTTATAGCTATAGGATTATATAAGTTATTAACTAGAGGAGGTTCTAGAAAGTTAAACTTTAAGAAGACTCTAAAAGATTATTATAAGTCTGAAAGATAAATTTTAGCTGTAAGGTAAATTAGATAATAGAGAGTATTTAAAATATAGGGAAGTAGAAGCTTCTACTCTAAGACTTCTATAATAAAAACTATTATTATTATTTATATTTCACTTAATAGTATTTACTTATCTATATACTAAAGCTATAATAGCAGCTAAAAAAGCTTATCTTAGAAGTTATATTAAATTATACTTCTGGAGTAAGATTAGTAGGATTTTTATAAGGAGCTTAAAAATTCTAAATTACTATTAAGTTTATATCTATAAGTTTAATAAGTATAGATACCTCCTTAAAATTAAAATTTAGCTTATTATTTATAGAGACTAATAACTATAAAATAACTATAAAACCTATATAGTTATTCTAGTAGGTATATTTTTTTAAACTCTTATAATAATTACTAACTATTTTAATTTTAAGTTACTTTAGTATAATATAGTTAATATGTTTATCTAAGTAATATTTAATAAGGTAGTCTATATAGAGATACTATCTAGTTATTAAAAACTTAGAAATATCTACTATCTGAATAAAATACTTTATAGTTTTTAAAAATCTCCTTTCTTCTTACAGTATTATCTAGAAGTAGAGCTTAAATATCTTAATTTTAAGCTTACTGTGGGAGAGCTATATTACTAGCTTAAGGGGTATATTATTTTCTTCTTCTATACTAATAACTATATATTCTCCTTTCCCTCAGAAGAAGTATCTAAAATCTTTATACTATTAGTAGATCTCTAAAAGAAATATTATCTTAAGGAAGGTAAAAACCTATAGTAGTTCCTCAGTATTAAGGTTATTTAAGATTAAATAATATAATAATTATAGCTCTCTTAAGTAGTCTATATTAAAAAGCTTCTTAAATATCTTATAAAGTATATATAGTATATTAAATAGTTTAATACTCCCCTCAGACCTAAAGAATTTCTCTTATAATATAATTAAGCTTCCTACGTAGAGATTAAATATTATTAATAAGATATAAGTTTTATTAATTATACTATAATTATAATAAGACTAGATATTATTTATATAGCTAGCTAATTATTCTGTTTTAACTAGAACTCTAGAGATAACTACTAAGTTAAAACTAAGTAAATAATATAGTATTTTAGTAAAACTAAGGATTTCTACTTTAAGTTTAGTTATAAGCTTAGTAATCTATAAAATAATCTTATTATTACTATAGATATTAGTTTTGTAGATAACTGTGAAGGGCTGGCCCCACAGGGGCGTAGCGTTACAGCCAATAACGTCTCGGCCTTCAGTACCCGTATGCGCAGGCGCGCGCACACAAACAGTACTACCAATTAAGCTATCTCGTCAAAAGGTACGTAACAATAAGTCGTCCACTTATTATCTAGCTGCACTTAAGTAGGATATTCCGTAGTATGTTCCGTATAGAGCTGGCCCGTAATACTACCTCCCCTCTCCCACTCCTGCCACGCCATACTACCTACCTGTTATAGCCTCATAGTAGAGGCTTCCGAGCGTTTAAGTAATATACCTCCAGCGTCGCTGTTAGCCAGGGAACATCTATATATAAATCTATATGTAGCTATGGATCGAACCCTAGACTATTGGGGTGACTTGTTGTATATGAAGGGCTGGCCCCACAGGAGCGTAGCGTTGCAGCCAATAACGTCTCGGCCTTCAGTACCCATATGCGCGGGCGCACGCACACGAACAGTACTACTAATTAAGCTATCTCGTCAAAAGGTACGTAACAACAAGTTGTCCACTTGTTGTCTGGCTGCACTTAAGTAGGGTGTTCCGTAGCGTGTTCCGTACGGGGCTGGCCCGTAATAATAACAGTAAAGATTAAAAAAGCTTTTAAGTTTATATTATATACCTTTTTAGCAGCTTTATAGTATAGTAAGCTAATAAATAAAATATTATAATTATCTTAATAACTAAAGTAAAGTTTTTAATATTATTATAAATAGTATAAGAAACTATTTTTACTAGCTACTTTATTACTATATTTTAAGTAAACTTTATAATAAATATTTTTAGTAGAGGTAAAGTATATAAACTTTATCTAGTAGTCTGAATTTAGTATAGTAACTAGTAAATTATATACTTTATAATTACTAAAATAATATAACTATATATAAAACTATAATATATTAATATCTATAACTACTAGTTATAATAAGAAGCTTAATAAGGATATTTTAAAGTTAAGTATATACTTTTAGGAGATTTTATAGCTAATAGTTTTATGAAGCCTCTCTGAAGTTACTAATTAAGTATTTTTATTATTTAGATTAATATAATAAATTAGTTAAAGTACCTGAAAGTATAGTAAGAAGAGGAATTTTAAGAGAAGTTACTTATATTAATATTTAAAGACCTTAATAAAGCTTTTAACAACGAGTTAGAACTTACAAATCCTAATTCTAACTATAATATAGTTAAAAAAAGGTTTAGAAGTACCTAAAGTGCCTGAGATACCAGGAGGCACTCTTAGTCTAGATAATAAAGAATACTTAAATAGTCTGTAAATAACACTACTCTTCCTACTATAGGGGTGGAGGTTTAACGAAAGTAATAAAGCTATAAAAGGAGTCTCTCTCAAGATATAAATAGAGTATTTAAACCAGTATTATTCAAAAAAGCTAGCCTACAGATGCAGCCTTTAAGGCTAGAGAGGCGTGTCAGAAATAATACGTTTAAGCGGCAGAGTTTATATCGTTCAAGCCTCAGGCACTCATAGCGTCTCCATAAACCTCACCCCACTTAACCTAGTTAAAATAGAGCCTCACGTAGTACACATAGCCACATTTAGTTACAGATAATATACACCAGATTTTGCCTCCTAATTATATATAACAGATCCTAACAGCATATAGCATGTACGTATACGCTATAACGTAGACTTAGATATAACGAAATAGATACCACCAGTTACGACCCAGTTACGATAAATCGATCGATTACGAACGTTTACTAGTTATAAACTAATATTAACTATCTTAAAATTTCTCTAATATTAAGAGGATTACTGAGACCCCAGTTGAGACTAATTTAGATATTAAAAATATCCCCTATATATTACTACTACTACCTCTTTTAATAATATATCTGCTAAGTATATTATAGATCTTATAAAATTATATAATAAGGATATAAAGTATAGTAGAAGCTTCTATAATATTCTTAAGTTAAAAATCTATATATTCTATAATTATTATTTTAAGCTTAATATCCCCCAGTATATATAAGTAGAGCTTTTTTAATTATACTTAAAGATAATACTCTTAAGTATTACTTTAACTACTTAAGTGGCTTGGGTGTTAACTTAATATTTAACTAAATAGTCTAGTAGGTTAAGGATTACTTTGAGAATAATAAGAATTAATAGTTTTACTTCTCTAACTAGCAGAATATTACCTTTTAAAATATTATTACTAAGAATCCTAATAAGAGCAAAAAGGAAGTTTTTAAGCTTCTAATTTTAAAGTTTATATATATCTAAAAAGCTTTCTCTACTAAAATCTAGATATATAATACTCTCTACTTCAGTCTTATAGTAATCTCCTAGAGTCTCTATAATTAGTTGAGATTCGCTATAAGTAATATTTTATTAATCTAAAAGATATAATATATATAAGATAATAGAGATAACGACTAGAGGGTAGTTAGAGACTAATTCTAAATTAACTATATATATAACTTACTTTAAGGTAACTTTTGAGACTATAGCTATACTTTTATATATATATAGCTTTACGCTCTAGGTGGCTATTACTTACTTCTAATATATATATATACAGCTACGTTAATTAAAAGTGCTATATATGTAGTAAACTTAGTTATTAGTCTATAAGGTATACTCTCAAGGAGAGATATATCTTATTTAATAAGTATAAGTTAATTACTAACTTTAAAGTATACTCTATAGTAGTATACTAAACTTTCCTTATAAGCTATAAAAATATTAATAATTTTAATAATAATAATCTTAAGGCTCCACTAGAGGTTAATACTAATTAAGATATCATTATATAGTATTAAATAGATATTAACTTTAAGGAGGACTACTCTGTGAGATCTACTGTAGAGATATTTTTTATATTATTTTATGGTGAGAGGTTTATTATTTTTAATAGAGGTAAAATTACTAGAATCCTCTAAAATTAGATAATAGTCTATATCCTTACTAAAAGTATTACTAATAGTAGTAAACTTATAGATTATATTACTATCTCTATATATACTTTTATACTTAAAAGCTGCTACTTAAATATTATATTTTAAAGAATTCTATCTAATTTAAATACTACTAGCTTCTTAACTGCTAGATACTCCCAGTTTACTATATTAAAGTAGTTAGTTATCTCCTCTATAGCCCTCATACTTCTATAAGGTAAACTAGTTATAATATATTTTAGAGAAGCTACCCTTATTATAATATTTAGAATAGTTAATATACTTACGCCGCTTAGTATTATTATATTTTACATTATCTCTTATAATATATCCTTCTTCTTCTACTTTGCGGATATAGATTATCTCAGTATTATATTCGATAATATCTATAATAAGCTCTACTAAAGTAAAAAGATTATATTTATTATTTATAAATAGAAATATCTATAGATACTTCTTAATAAAGAGAGAATAATTACCTCTATATATTTTATAAAAATAGAGATATAGAGACTCTACTACTATTTCAGACATCTAGCTATAATATACCTCTATAATATTCTCACTAAAGTAGAATATTCAGTTAAATAGTATACTCTTAAGACTCTTAAGAGATATAACTACTACTACTCAATATATAGTATAACTCCCTCATAATTTCATTTTACTATTTAAAATAATATTAACTTTAACTTTAAGATTATTATTAATATTATCTATATTAATAACTACAATATACTCTATATTATTAATATTACTATAGTATTTAATACTACTTAATTTTTACCTAACTTATTAGTAAAAGTAATATAGAAGGCTCTTAAAGTATATTAGATTAATATACACTAAAGTCCTCCTAATTTTATTACTACTAATATAAATATAACCTTTCAATCTAAAAACTTCAGATAAGAAGTAAAAACTATAGGATTAATAGTTTATATTATATTTATTAAAATATATAGTAATATTAGTAAAATAGAGTATTACTATATACTCCTCTGCTATATATATAAGATTTACTATATAGAACTTCCTACTACTACTTAAGAAATATTCCTTCAGGTAATATATAAGGTAATTAATAATATTACTAACCTAAATAGCTTTATACTTATACTACTTATTTTTATAAAATACTTATACCTTATAGAAAATTTAGCTTCCTCTCTGGATATTATTATCTAAGCCTAAACTATATATAAAACTATAGAGGAAGTCTACTATAAGTATACTAAATATACTATTAATACTACTTTAGTAATATATAATAATCTTAATATTCCTTATATAATAATTTTTCTACTTCAGATTCTTATATATATATAGTAAGAAAAAAAAACCTAGTAAAAACTATATTCTCTTATTACTACTTATAGTAAAACTTATATTTTTAAGCTACTTTATACTTTTTAAGAGTTTTAATTAATAGCTATAAGATAGTATTTTAAAAGTAATAAATAAGAAATTCATAATAATATAGTTAGAATTATAATTTTATAAAAGTTAGTATTTATAGTGAAATAGACTATAGCTGAGAGAGTCTATCTAAACTAAAACTAACTAACCACCCCTAGCTATAAAATCTGAAAGAAATAAAAACAGATAGAAAATATTAGAAAAATATTTTAAAACTATAGAATTATATTTATAGATCTTATTAGGGATAGATCAGTAACTAAGTGATGGATCTATATGGGGGGCGATAAATATAGGGGTGCGGTTGTTGATATATTCGAATCTGACCTCTCTACTCTGGGATTCCAGCTATTATAGCCTAAATACCTCTCTTTACGTATAACTAAGTAGTGGCTATAGGTAGCCTAACTGGGGGCTACTGGTATATCCTGACATATTCCCCCCCCTTATAGACTATATCCTTATAATCTTGTGGCTTGAAATGAAGTTATTCTCAGATCCTGAAGCTTCCCTATCCCTATAGTATACTTCCTGGCCCTCCTACTGGCTTTTCACTACCCCTTATATACTTCAGCCAGACTCCCAGTATCCTCATCAAACCTCCGTCTCTACAGTAGGAAGAGTAGTACTGTTTGCAGAGTCTCTCGAAGCTTCTTATATACCTCTCTTATTAATATGCTCTCTCATATACTGCTCTTGATATTATAGCCTCTTAGTGGTGTAACCTTTTATATACTGCTAGCCTCTCGTTAATATAATCTCTCGTATGCTACTAGCCTCTTGTTAGTGTAACCTCTCGTACGCCGCTAGCCTCTTATTAATATAACCTCTTGTATGCTACTAGCTTCTTATTAATATAACCTCTCGTATACTACTAACTCTCTACTGATTTTTATATAAAGCTTAAAGCTATACTAATATTACTATTATAGCTATACTGATACTACTACTATTAGCCTTCTAGTATCCCTCTATTAAAGCTTATAAACTTCCCTATAAAAATTATAAGGTCTGCAGTTTCTCTGTAGTATATTAGCAGTATAGTTATTATATGGCTGCTTTAGCTATTATATTATAGATAATATAATGTTTATATCTATAGTATTTATAGCCTTATAGCCTCCTGGTAGCTATTTATCTCCCCCCTTAGTAGTTATATCCTTATAGCTATAAAATTCTTATAGTTATAAAGCTTATTTAGCTTTAAAATCCTTAAGTTCTTATATTTTTATTTAATGCTACTCTACTAGGCTCTAGCTATACTGTATCTTAAAACCTTCAGCCTGGGGGACTAAAAGATCTAGGCTGTATTTAGACCTAGAGGCTAACTTCTAATTAACCCCTAAGTTTTTATACTAATATAGTAAATATCCTTATAGATAGTAGAGCTTCCCTCTACCTCCCTGAGGTAAAGCTTCCTCTATTTCCTAGTATTACCATTACTAATAATATTACTAGAGGTATCCCTAATACCTCTATAGTAAACTGTTTATTATTATGACTAATTAGGTTATATAATATATACCCTGTGAATATTCTAAAGTGGCTGCTATAAAGTGGCTGCCTTAAAAACCTTGAAAATATCTACTTACCTAGTGGCCTTATTAGTATTATATAGTCTGAAATCTCTATATCTGTAAATATACTAGTATGCTGTAGCTTCTCTAGTGGTCTCTCTTATAGCCTCTCTTGTGGCCTCTCTTATAGCCTCTCTTGCAGCCTCTTACGATAGTTTCTTATAGTAGCCTTCTTATATAGTAGCTCTTTTATATACTAACTATCTTATATAGTAGCCCTCTTGTATAGTAGTCTTATTAATACTACGTATATTAAAATCTCTATATCTATATACACACTAATATACTATAGCCTCTCTAGTAGCCTCTCTTGTATAGTAGCTTTCTTATAGTGTAGCTCTCTCGTACACTAGTCTCGTCGATACTATATATATTAAAATCTCCATATCCGTATATCCACTGGTACACTGCAGCCTCTCTAGTAGCCTCTCTTATATAGTAGCTTTCTTATAATGTAACCCTCTCGTGTGTGGCCCTCTTATGTAGTGGCCCTCTCATATAGTAGCCCTCTCGTATACTGGTCTTATTAATGTTATATATATTAAAATCTCTATATCTATATATCTACTGGTATACTGCAGCCTCTCTAGTAGCCTCTCTTATATAGTAACTTTCTTATAGTGTAGCCCTCTCATATATAGCTCTCTCATACAGTAACCCTCTCGTGTAGTAGCCCTCTTGTACGCTAGTCTCGTTGATGTTATGTATATTGAAATCTCTATATCTATATATCCACTAGTACCCCTCTAGTATACCCCTCTAGTGTGCCCCTCTAGTATGCCTTTATAGTGACCCTATTATAATATCTCTTATTCTTTCAATAGCCTTAATATAGTAACTTTATTATAGTAACGTTAGTGCCTCTCTGGTTATTTCTTATTCCTTTAATAGCCTTAATACTATAGCCTCTAGTAGTAGCTTCGTTAATACTATAAGTTATCTCTCTATAACTGCCACACTGGTGCCCCCTATATAACCCACCAGTTAGAACCCCTATAAATAGGTAGAGATTTGAATATATCAGGGATAGATTAGTAACTAAGTGATAGATCTATATAGGGAGCGATAAACGTAGGGGTGCGGTTATTAATACATTCGAATCTAACCTCTCTACTCTAGGATCCCAGCCATCGTAGCCTAAATACCCCTCTTTACGTATAACTAAGCAGTGGCCATAGGTGGCCCAACTGGGGGCCACTAGCACACCCTAACAGATCTACAGTCTAAAAGCTAAACTAATCTAAATAGTAAATCTTAAATTCTGGAGAGAAGAGAAGTTAATTCTTTCTTTCTATCTGTAATAAACCTAGCTATTTATACTTATAAGGCTACTTATATTACATAAATAAACCTATTTACAGACCTAACCTTATTATAATCCTCCCTATTTTTGAAAACCTACACCCCCACACGTTCAAAAATCCAGACAAAAATAACTAAAACCTAACCAGCCCCACAGGATAAAAAAAAAAAGTCGAAAAACAGATTCAAACCATAGCCCTCAGCTATACATATATACGTATATAACCCCTTAGCCACGAAGCCTTTATCATTCATACTAATAAACTACTTTCATATATATAAGTATTACCTCCCCTAGCTGGAAGTCTATTAAAGTCGCCACACGCAGCATATACCACCCCTGGGAGTATTCTTCCTCCCCAGAGTAGTTTTTCCTTTCAAACCAGATATTTTTTTAATATAATCTTACATATATAATAATCGATAAATTATCGTAACTATAAAGTTATATTTAGTCAGGTTTTATTCTTCTTTTTCGTGAGGCCTCGAGAGCCCTACTGTAGTATATATATAACTATAATATAATTATAACTTACGTAGCTATAGTTATATGCAGCTATAACTATATGCAGCTATAAGTCTTATAAATAAATTAGTTAGTTAGTTAACCTAACTGCAGGTTCGTTTAAATAGTATAGAAGTATTCACTTATTATAACCTAAAAGGAAGCAATAAATATAAATTCTAGATAGAACCTCCATTAAAATAGGAAATAAAGAGGCTTCAGTAGTAAGAAAAGAGAAAATCCAGACTAAGAAAAGGAAATAATTAAATAAGCGTAATAACTAAAGTATGGATCTACGAATATTATCTAAAGTAGAGTTTTTTTTTTTTTTTTTTTTGATGCTCAATAGGCGTTCCTTTTATTAAGTCGTCAGTCCTACCAAAATATTATGATTAATCTCGCCCGGAACTATTTACGTAATATTTTAATTCAATTCTATATAAAGCTACTGGTTAATCTTCCTAAAAACCTTAATAAATTAGCAATTTACAGTAATTCCAATATCATCCAACTTCTCCTTCTTCAGAAGTATCCAAAAGTCTGAATATAACTATCCTTACATATTATCTTCTCCAAAAAGGAAGTATTTAAATTATAATAATCTTCCTTTTTACCTAACTATCTTCTCTATATTAGAAATACTTAAATAGTCTATTTATTTATCTCTTTACTAATCTTCAGATAAATAAATTAATCTCACTATATTTATTAGCTTAGTAAGACCACCTTCTTACTTCTTCTATAATTATTATTATAATTATTATTTTCTATTATATCCAGTAAAATAATTCCTAATCTACCTATAAACTAAGTCTGTAAATATCCTACTAATAATAATCTTATAATATAAAATTATAAAAATTTATTTAGTAAAACTATATAAATACTAATTCCTAAATACTTTCTAGGTCTCTAGAGTATCTACCAGTTTTAAGAATATAAAAATAACTATCACTCAATCTTCTTATTTCTAATATAAATCTATAAATAACTTTCTTTAGTAATCTTTCTAATTAAAATACTTACTTATATATTTTTTCTTAATAGTA
Source organism: Colletotrichum lindemuthianum (assembly GCA_001693025.2). Classification (NCBI taxonomy): domain Eukaryota; kingdom Fungi; phylum Ascomycota; class Sordariomycetes; order Glomerellales; family Glomerellaceae; genus Colletotrichum; species Colletotrichum lindemuthianum. The sequence goes on along the minus strand of MASP02000177.1, from coordinate 382,299 downwards.
AGATAATATATTATATTTTTATTATATTATATTAATATTTATTCATTAAAATAATATAAAAATATCTCTCTATCCCAGCTTTAAAAACTGAGAGCAGAATAATCTACCTCTAGACACTATTAAAATAAGCTATAGCTAAGAAAGCCTATCTAAACTAAAACTAACTAACCACCCCCAGTTATAAAACCTAAAAGAAACAAAAATAGATAAAAGATATTAGAAAAATATTTTAAAACTATAGAATTATATTTACAGATCTACAGTCTAAAAGCTAAACTGATCCGAATAGTAGGTCTTAGATTCTAAAGAGAAGAGACGTTAATTCTTTCTATCTGTCTGTAATAAACCTAGCTATTTATACTTATAAGGCTACTTATATTACGTAAATAAGCCTATTTACAGACCTAACCCCATCACAATAGTTTTATATATTAATCCTTAGCTAGACTAAGAATCTCTAAGTAACCTAATAGTAAATAGAGACTTATAACTCTATATAGCTATTCTAATTTCATTTATAACTTTCTCTAAACTTCTAAATATATAGCTAATATTTTACTCTACTTCTACCTTAGGAGATAATAATATCCTCCCCCCTCTAGTAGTTAGTAATCTACTAACTTAACTATAAATTATTTAGATTATACTGAAGCCTCTAAGTTATATAATTTATAAGTATATAATTACTTTACTATCTCTAGAGTTTAGCTAAGAAATTTATTTTATAATATACCTTATAGCTAAGAAGCAGTTAGATCTAATATTCTTATTTATTTTCTATATAAAAATATAATTATAATATTTAGTTTACTATTTAAAATATTAATTAAAAGGGTGTGAGAATAGCTACAGTATCTATTCTACTGTATGGCTGTTCTAGCTTATATAAAGCCTAACCAGCCTATTTATATATATTTAAGCGTTCCATTCTAGGTTAAATAGATTATACCTTTTAATAACCTATATTCAGACTATATATTATACTATTTGTTTATTATAGTTATAAGTCCAGTTTTGTTTAATTATCCCCTGAACTCCTATTAATAATTTCAGTATAAAGAAATAAATACTTTTTCAGATCTATTATAATTATTCTAATATAGTATTTTCGACCGCTAGTAGCTTCGACACTAAGATTAAGCTGTCTAATAATACTAATTTCAACTAGTAGTATATTACTCTTTAGTTTTATGTAACTAGCTGAGATATTTAGAAGTATCTTAATCTAGATATTATACTAACTATTAATATTATAAAACTACTTAATCTACTAAGTTTCAATATTTAGCTATCTATAGAAAATACTATTTAAGAAACTAAAAATTTAGATTTATATATAGTTAAGATTATAGGTATTTTTAACTACTACTCTATAGATCTTAAGTTTTAAGTAGTTTATAAATCTAACTATAAGGATATTAAGAAATATTATAATATAATTTAGATATAAGTAGATATAATTATTAATAATAGTCTTCTTACGCTAGCTTGAACAGAGTTTCTTAATAATAATAATATATCTTTTTAAGTATTCCTTAAAATTTTAAAATATTAATATATTCAGAATAAGTTAGTTATATAATAGAGAGTCTGAATAGAATATAAGAGAATTCTGGAAAAAGCTAATTTGAATATCTCTACTTCAGCTTAGTATAATAAGTAGTATATAATCTACCTTTCAGTAGTTATATTTAATATTCTTAAGATTAAGAATATACTTATAGTTAAAAAGTAGCTTTAAATACTTAGCTATTATATTATATCCAGTTAGGTATCTAGATATTATTAAAAGGTAATTAAGAATAAGATTCTTAACCTACTAATTATTAATTTAGCTTAATATAGAGAGATTTTCGCCTTCCTGATATATATTAATAAAACTTCAGCTAAAAGCTAAGCTAAAATACTACTTATATTAGCTACTCTCACAGGAAGATTAGATAATATAATTTAATTAAAACTAAAGTGTTTATATAATTAGAGATAGTATCTATACTTACCTGAGGATTATAGATATATTAAGTATACTATTACTAGTACTTATAGTTGATTTCCTAATATTTATATATTACTTACTGCTTAAAATATAGTAATTAATAGAATTAATAACTCTAAACTATATAGACTCTATTGGAAGCTAGTTACAAATAGATAGCTTAATAATAAGGATTATATAGCTAAAGTTAAAAAGCTATTCTTAGATAATTCTAAGGTTAAAGTAACTCCCTCAGGCGGTAAATCCAGTAGAAATAGTTAGTATTCTTTAAACTTAATATATATTAGTATTAATCCCTCTCTTCTTAAATAATTAAATATTAATATACCTCTAGATATTTGTTCTACTACTTAAGGATCTCACCTACTTTTAGTAAGTATAGTTTTTAATAGTTATAAAGTAGTTTATATTACTGATTTTATAATACTATTTAAAAAGAGATCTTTAAAGTTAAGTTAGGAGATAGATGTAGTTTAGTATAACTTAGCTGACTTTCTAATTATTAAATAAAGTAAGTATATAATTCAGAATATTCTTAATAGTCTAAAGGGGAAGAATATACTTAATTTAATATTAGATAATATTACCTATATTAAAGATTTTTATACTAATATTATTTTAGAAGCTCTACTCCTCAAAAAAATTAAGATTTAGTATATAGAATTTAATTATATACTTAGATATAAGCTACTTAACTACTTTATTATAATAAAATAGTTACTTAGAAAGTATAACCTTATCTTTCTTAAATATAAGCTACTTTCTAACTACTTCATAGTCTATTTAAATGTTTCTAATATAGTCTTAAAGTTACTTTATATTTTACTGTTATAATTTTAACCTTTAGTATTTTTACTGGATAATAAATCTGATAATATTCTAACTTAGTATCGTTATGTAAGTTACTTTAGTTTTTATACTCTTAAGTGTCTAGTTCTTAACGCTTAGGGGGTAAAGATTATAAACGTAAGGTAATTAGATTATTTATACTATATAGAAGCTTATTCTTAATAAGTTATTTCTAGATAACCGTCTGAATTATATTTAGTTTACTTATTTTACAGAATCTCCTGGAATTTATTCAACTTTCCTAGAGTATATATAGGTAATTTATAGGCACTTATTATTAAGGATAAATTCTTAAGCTTACTCTCTATATTTACGTTTATAAATAACATTTATAATTAGTTTATTAAGTAATTATAATATTTTAAAAATAAGTTGAATACTAGAAAAATCTCTTAATTTATATGATTCACTAGGATATTAAGTAAACTGTAATAGTAATTAATAGAGAAATAGGTTATAAAACCTAGGTAAAAAAGTAAGTTATTAATCTTAAGCTATCTCCCTTATATATAAAGAAACCAGTTAAAATAAGTAAGTATATAGGAAAAAAACTAATTACCTAAAGTATTAAGATATAAGAAGCTGCAGGATTACTATTTAAACTATAGGTAGAAGTAATTTAAGTAGCAGTAGTATTATATAATATATCTCTAAATACTTAAAATAACTAGAAGTTACTATATAAGGTTAAAGAAGCTTAATTTAGATATTATTTTTATTAGTAGGTTCTAGAATATACTCTAAACCTATATTAAGATTTATATCCTTATTAGGGATAAATCTATACGTATAGATATTAAGTATATCTACTTTAAAAATATTATAAATAAAGTATTTTAAAAAGATTATTTAAGGTTAAACTAAGGGGATATATTGAATATCTAGTAGAATATATTCTAAATACCTATAATCTCTATAGAATCTAAATTCCCTATTTTTATAAAGTTATTATTATCCAGAATATTAAATTTAATAAGAAAGAATTCTACTTAAAATAGAATTCATATTAAATACTTACTAAAGAAGTTATAAAACTCCTAGTTAAGCTGATTACTAAGGAGAAAGAAGACTCTATTCTTAAAGTATTTAGAGAGTTTAAACTAGAGAGAATACCTACTAAAAGATCCTCTCTTTTATTAGTAGTCTCTATAATACTAAAAGTAGCTTAAAATATTAAGTTAAGTTCTAACTTAATCTTAAAAACTAATAAGAAAAGTTTAATAATATCTAAACTAACCTCTAAACTAATAGGATTAGTATAAACGTCTGAAAATTAGAATTTAGAAAGTATACTAATAGCTAGAAAACCAGATAGTAAACTTAAAATATAGAATCCAGCTAGCTAAGAGAGTGAACCTACTTTAAACTAGGAAGCTGGAGGTAATTATATTAGGATCTTAATTTAGCTAACTAGAGGTAAACTAAAGTGTAACTTTTAACCTTAGAACCTTAAGATTTTAATAGCTTAAAAGTTAGGCTAATAATATAGAAGTAGATAATAATAGTAACTTAAGCCTGAAATTAATATTAATAATTATATAATATTCTTAAAAGAATATAATAGTAGTATTTTATATTTTATAGAGTGTAAATAGAATAGTTTTATTAGTATCTATCTGCCTAATTAGTAATAAGAACTTAATAGTGATAATTTCAGTTTTTTAATAGTTTTTTTTATTATTTAAAATATAGTTCTGAAAAAGAAGGATCTAGCTACATAAATTTAAATATATCTTAACTAAGTAGTAGTATCTCTTAAAACCTAGAAGGATATTACTAATTTACTAGAATCTCTCTAAATATTTTTTATTAAAATAGTAAAAGCTGAAATTATAAAGTTAGAAGAAAAAAGTATCTAGCGAGAAATAGATTACTAGAATAAAAAGTTAAAATTCTTACTTTTAAAGTAGGTTTTTACCTATAAGATAGATACTGATAGTTTCTTAGAATAATATAAAGTGAGGATTTATATATATAGAGATATATAACTAATTAATCTACTGTAAATTATATATATAGTAATACTAACTACTTGAATTTTTTAAATAGCTATAGTAATTACAGTATAATTTAACCTTAAAGTTTTTCAGTTTAATATTATTAATATATTTCTTAATACTGTAAGGAATCTAAATAGCTTTCTAATAATAGTTAAACTACCTGATAGATTTAAAGTAGCAGGGAGGTATATAGAACCTAAATAAATCTTTTATAGGCTTTGAGATATATCCTTCCTATAGTATAAAATTTTCTATATTATACTGAAGTTTCTAGGTTTTATTCCTTACCTAGAGGAACTTTATCTATTTAAAAACTAGAGTTTAACTATTTATATTCTCTTCTATATAGATAATATTTTTCTTTTATATTATAAGGTAGCTGAAAAAGAAGTATTTAATATTATTACTAATATAAAGTGAGTATATAAGTTAAAGGAATAAAGTCTAGTGGAGTACTTTCTGAGAGTTTAAGTAGTTAGAGATTATAAGTGTCAGAAGATTTACTTAGTTTATAATATATATATTACTAAAATTGCTAAATATTTTAATCTTGAATTTAAACTAATATTAATAATATTACTTCTAATAGTAATTTCTATTATAAATCCAGATTAAGTAATAACAAAAGAGATTTATATATATTAGACTAAAGTTAGTTTAATTCTCTATATATTAATTATAGTATAACTGGATATCTTATATATCTACTCTCTCCTATTAAGATACCTTATAAACCCTACTTAAGTATATTAAGATATTATAGACTATATAATTTAGTATCTCTATAGGATAAGATTCTTAGTATTTCAGTTTCGAAATTTAGAGGGTATAGATGAGATACTTTAAATACTTTTAATTACTAGAGATATTATTTTATAGATAATCAAAATATTTAAAGATTAAGTTATAGCTATATTGTTATTTTATTTAGAGGATTAATCTAATAGAAAGCTACTTAATAAAATATTATTATAATATTAATTACTAAAGTAGAACTTCTCAGTCTTAAATATACTTTAAAAGAGGCTATAGTTCTAAAGAGACTATTTTAAGATATAAAGTTAGATTTTAGAGATATTTAGAGAGTTTATTATAATAACTACTAAACTATTAGACTAGTAGTCTTAAATAGTAAGTATCTATCTACCAGACTTTAATATATAGATATTTAATAAATATAGTTATACTAAGAATATTTAAAAGGACGTTTTGAGGTTATCTATATATTTATAAATATAATATTAGCGGACAGACTTATAAAAAATTTAACTTAAGTAAAATTTAAATAATTTAGAGTATTTCTTAACGTAATAGATCTTTAATTAATACTATTAAGACTATTTAAGCTAGGTTACTTAGTCCCCTAAAAACTAGAACTTAAATAATAATAAATAAAATCTAAATTCTTAGAGGAAAGTCTTAGTAATATTAATATAGAGTGTGAGTAAATAATAGAATTTATCTACTCTCTTATAGGGAATAAAAATCTCCAGTTAAGTTTATATCTAACTTAAGAGAGACTATTTAAACTTATTATTCTGGAATAAAGCTTAAACTCTAGCTACTAGCGTGTGGAAATTAGACTGAGGAGATATGAAAAATATATTAAATTCTACTGAAATTAAAGTTAGTATCTGATAGTTTTAACTTAAAGTAGGGAGGTATCTAATTAGAACTAAAAGTTAAACTACTAAAATAACCTCTAAAATTACTAATAACTAACTGAGAGATAGAATTCTAACTAAAAAGTAACTTAGTTATATTTACAGTTAGGCTAGAGATCTAGTTAACTGTAAGTAGTTAAATAGATAGTAAGTATAATAATATTTTAGTAATAATATTCTTTAAAATAACTAGTATCTAAATAGTAAAACTAAAAATATTTCTATTCTTAATAAAAGTTAATTTAAATTCTTTCTGTTAGTTTAAATATAACTTAAGTTAGACTGTAACTTTTATATTACTAACTTACTTACTTTTCATCTGTAAGAGTTAGCTTTAGATTAGTAATTTATAATAAGTTACTTATAGGATTATTATTAAATATCTTAATAACTTTAATATAGTATTTAAATATATTATAAATCTTTTAGGATATAGGGATATAGGCTTTTTAGGATCTCTTTACATACTAGAAATAATATTCAGTAAGTATATTACTACTTCTAATTTTAATGAAGCAGAAATAGAGACTATAGTTAAGAATAAAACTTAAAATATAAATAGTGTAGAGAATAGTTTATAGAGGCTAAGCCTTTCTAATTATCTTATTTTTAACTAAGTAACTTTTATATTCCTCTAAAATCTCAATTTTTAACTTATCTTTCTTAATAGGTATAGACTTATTAGAATTAGTAGATTTATCTAGATTAGCTAATTAATATTATATACTCTTAAGCTAGTATTTCAGATTCTTAATTTCGGAAGATACTTCTTAATTCTTAATCTGAGTGGACTTTCTTATAGATACTAGTATATTTTTATAATATTTCTTTAGGTATTTAATAACTTTTGCAACTTTATCTTCTTCCTCTTTATTAGGTGTGAGAACACAGCGGAGGCCCCTAGTAGGGGCCTTTTTGCACCATACGGAGGGTTTGTGAGGAAGCAAAATAGTTTGTATTCTTATAGCTGAAATGCGGGATATGCGGAGTATTTAAACCCTTGAAATGTGGTCTTTAGGCTGTAGCCTGTAACCTAGTTATATAGCCTACATAGCTATATATTTCATCACACACCTCCCTAGGCGTAAGGGTTACTTTACGTCTGAATAAAGATATTCCCAGTAGTTTATCTAAATATAAAAATATTCGAATAACTATTTTTAGAGTGAAGGTAATAGAGTATTAAACTATAAGTAAGGAAAGCCTTAAGCTAAGGTGAGAGTAATAGGGCTTTTAAGCTCTCTAGTATTTATATAAAAGTAATAATTCTAAATAGCCTCCACTATCTGAAAATAGCCTCCCCCAGCCTTTTTAAATACTCCGAAAAGTAGAGGGACTCTAGATATAGCTTTTAAGTGTCTCTAGCACTCTTAATACTACTACCTTCTTATTTATTACTTAGAGATATATAGCTACTCAAGATTGAAGTGTAAGCTTAAAAATATTAAGCTTAAGAGTATACTATATAAAATATAGCTTTCTAAGCTGAACGAGATTACTAGAGATACCCTCTTTAGAGTAGCTTCTACTCACTATAATCCTTACGCTCTATATACTCTATCTTACTAGTAGTAATAAGGATACTATTCTGGGCGTTTAGTTCTAATAGGGCTAAAACCCTACTAAGTATTTATAATACTTTATATATAAAGCTTATTCTTATAATAATCTAGAAGGTATACTTAAGTGTTAACTACTTATTGAAGCTATTATAAAAAAGAAGGACTCTTAAACTCATTCCAGACTATTAGGATAGCTACTTTTAAGGTTAGTATTTTAACTACTTTAAGTATACAGCCTGAATAATATTATTTTAAATATTAATTTCACTTTATAGCCTAGCTTCACTAAGGCTCCTTATTTAGACTTTTCAGCCTTCTCCACCCCCCCAGATATATTAAATATTTAAGATGTAAGGTATATCTAAAAAAAAAGGTTTATTAAATATAACTACTATAGGCTGAGTCTATTAATATTACTGAAGGAACACTTTTTCATAAGTAGCTAATCTAAACGTAATAGAGGCAGAGAGGTAAAAAGTAAAGTAAAATTAAAAGAGGGAGAAGTTACCAGTTAAAAATAGTATAGTAAAGGCACCTAAAAAGCACCCTCAAGAGGTTAACTATAATATTGAAAGGTCGACTATAATATCGAAAGGTAACATAGGGGCGCCTCAAGATAGATAGCACCGTGCGTACGTCAAAAAGAAGGGTTAAATAGAGGTTCTCACAAGTATAGACTGCATACAAATTAACGATAAAAGAGGGTAGAGGTTATTAAAAGCGTCTGAAAACACTATAAACCAGGCTAAACTAAGCTTATAACTGTGAGAATACAGTGGAGGCCCCTAGTAGGGGCCTTTTTGCACCATATGGAGGGTTTATGAGGAAGCAAAATAGCTTATATTCTTATAGCTGAAATGCGGAATATACGGAGTATTTAAACCCTTGAAACGTAGTCTTTAGGCCGTAGCCCGTAGCCTAGTTACGTAGCCTACGTAGCCACACATTTCATCATATTAGGTTATTTAACTTTATTATTATTCTCTTTAATAAGTTTAGACTCTTTATTCTTATCTTTAACTAATAGATTATCTATAAGGTTATCTTTCTTATTATTAGTAGGAGGAGTAATAATCTATATTTTCTTAGGATAACTATAATAATACTTAATAATAATAGGAGTAGCTAACTTCTTAATAGGGGTAGCTGAATTCTGAATAATAGTATCCTTAATATTACTAGATTTAGATATATTAAGTAATTTAGATATAGGAAGATTAAATGAAGATTCTTAGGGATTAGGAAATTCAGTAAAATATATTTTAATAAAAACTTTCAGTTAGAAAACCTTAATCTTAAACTACTATTTAATAGTAAAATATATTTCAAAAGGACATAAATATTCTATATTACTAACTTACTTTCAAATTATATAAATAGACTGAATTCTAATAAAATTTATAAGTCTAATAATAAAGTTTACTATTATATCTATAAGAAATAAAAAGTTAATATTAGTAAAATAAATAAATAAACTAAATAGTTACTAGATATAGTATACTTCCTCGAGAAAATAGAGAATAGGTTCTTAAGTTCTAGATATATTATTAGGAGTAAGGGAATAATAAAAATAATGAAAAATGTCTGTTATAAGGTTGAGTTCCGTTTGTTAAAGAGATTTAAAGTTAGTATTAGAGAGCGTCTCTTTTAATAGAGGAATTTACTAGGTAAGAATAAGAATAAGCTAATTAAAAACTATAATATTCAGAATAAGATATAACAGAATTACACTATTAACTTTAGCAATAATATTATAAGTTACTTCAGTCTAAATTAAACGTTAGTAATAGTTAAAGTAATTTATATAAAATAATATATAAAATCTATAATAGTAATACTTATAGCTAATAAATATAATAATAGTTAAGATTATTAGTTAAGAAGATAAGAAGGTTTAGTAAGTATAAATAAAACTGAAGTTTATAATATTTATAAGGCTAAGATTATATAATCTCAGAAGGAACTAATAGGTTACTCCTACTGAATATTAATAACAACTATTTTAAAGATAAATATTATAATAGGTTAGTTAAGAAATATTATTTCTTTTATTTTAATATTTAAAGAATAATTTTCGATATCTATTTATAGTATTTTATTTATTAAATATACTATTTAGAGCTTAAAGTATGAGATTTTATCTAGTAGTTATTCCACTGGGGGGGTGTGTGAGAATAGCTACAGTATCTATTATACTGTATGGCCGTTCTGGCTTATATAAAGCCTAACCGGCCTATTTATATATATTCGAACGTTCTATTCTAGGTTAAATAAATTATTCCTTTTAATAATCTATATTCAGACTGTATACTATACTATTTATTTATCATAAAAGGAAGTTAAAAATATTATTAATATTAATATTATAAAGATTATTTAATATAATCTTATCCTCTATAAAAACTTTAAGTATTTTAAGTTTTATATTATTAATAAGATTAAAAATAAGGATACTAATATAGTATATAAGAAATTAAAATTTATAATCTAAAACTTTAGAGATTATAATAAATTTAAGATTTTAATATAATTACTAATAATCTAACAGAGTAGCTAATAGTTAATTTTAACTATAGCTCCAGTTTTCCTCTAGTAAGAAAATATAATAATATAGCTTTATAATATTATTTAAACTTAAATCCAGACTAAAATAGAGCTTATAAGATATATTATAGCTAAACTATCCTCACACCTTAGAAAATAATACTCTCTAAACTTTTTAATAATTATTATTAAGTTACTTTATAATCTCACTAAAGCTGAAACTTACTAGTAAGTAACTTACTCTATATACTATAAGGAGGAGTTATAAATAGAAACTTTAATATATAACTTATACCTCTTTATCTTATATACTTAAAATAATACTTTCAGCCTCATTAGTATATAAACTAATAATACTCTTAGCTTCTCTAATATAATATTCTCTCACTAAGAGGATAAGAAACTTAAAAAAACTTTATTTAAAATGAAACTTAAGATTATTCTCTTAGAAACTATACTCCTCACATTTAATAGAAGTATCTTATTACTTTATAGTAATTACCTCTATTTACACTAAAAATACTAAAAATAAAAACTAGCTCTTATTAATATATATACTGTATCTAAAATACTTAAAAAGGTATATATATTAAATAACGTATATATAGTATATACCTTACTTTAATATACTTACTGGAGGCTTTATTTAACCTCTTATATATAGTATAAACATAATAATCTATAAGTAATAATACTACTATACTTAATGAATAACTTAAGTGGTAAATAGAGTATCTTAACAAAGGTCTTAACTTTATACTACTTAACTTCTCTAAAATATACCTTTACGTTTTGATTAATAGCTTTTTTGCTAATAATACTAACTTCTTATCTTAACTGGAATTTATAATAATCTTAAGCTAAGAGACTATAACTAATAATAGCTAGTTTAACTTTTATAGTAATATTATATACTACTTATCTACTAAAAGTAAGAAAGTTACTAATAGTATACTTACCTTAGAGATCTATATTATAGTAGCTAGTATAGACTTTACCTATATTATAGCTATATTACTTAAGAAGATCTTTAAGCACTAAAAACTCCCTCAGATCCTAACTATTATATATACTAACTTATACTTACTTTACGAATACCTCATAAAGCTTAGTATTACTAAAGACAAATATCTAATAATTAATATTTTAAAGTTAAGGTAATTATATAAATATTATAAGCTTTATAAGATATAGTAGATTAATAGAGATAATAATATTACTAATACCTTCACAAAAAGTACTCTAAACTGCATCCTTAAGAGATTTATTAATTTAAATTATATAACTATTTAAATAGAGGGATAAGTAACTTAAATAGAGTAGATAAATAGGTATTCAGACGTTATTTAGGTAAAAGGATATAGATTCTAAAAGATACTATTTTTTATATAAATAGATAGATATTAAAGTATATGATAAAAAGAAAAATTACTAGTGTTAGTTATACTATACTGTAGGGTATGTAGTAACTATATATACTACTATATATATAGTAGTATACCCTCTAGAGTCTACTGGCTACGGGTGCCTAGTATCCGGCGCTAGCTGTAGCTGAATAGTGTAGTAATTAGTAAGTAATTACTATACTATAGATCTAGAGCCTTACGCAATATTATACGCTATATAACGTAGTAATAATAATAACTAATAACCAGAATACTAGTTTGTATCTATATAACGAGATTACGTATAGTGTATAATTATTCTGACGATTAAACTAACACTTATATATAAAGGTTCTGTAACTACTAAGTATCCTATAGGATATCCTTTAGTTTTATAATTCTAATAGGTTATAATATTAGGTTTCCTCTCTAAAAGTCTAGCCTCCAGACCTGTATAAGTGAATATTATTCCTAATATAGATATTAGTGTTTATATTTCTCTAAATATTAATATAGGAGTATAATGTTCTCTTAATGCTATATTGTTTTCTATTATACGTTATTATTATTACACTCTGCGAATTACTAAGTTTAGTTTTAAGGTTATACTTTATACTTATTACTGTAGTTAGGATTTTTATTATAAGATACTTTAGGGAATAGATATTTATAGTACTTATATACAGGCTGGAAAACTATATAATACTTCCTAAAATACTATTTGCGAATATGTGTAGTTTCTAGTGTTTTTATTATATAGGCTGATATATTTTTACCTAGTGGACTGTTTATTAGATAAGGCTAGTTATTAAGATAATAAAGAAGAGACTACTAAGGGGGTTTTATAAAAGAAAGCTGAAATATTACGTAAATAGTCTGAGGTTTTAAGAAAGACTTAGGCTGAAATAGATAAGTTACTTATAAAGCTAGATTGTATTGATAGGATAAAGAGAAATATATTTAAGTGAGGTTATTCAATATATAAAGAGGATCCTGAAGAGAGTATTCTAGTAGTAAATAAAGGTATAGTATTTTTAGAAGCTTATTGAAATAGTGTTTTTAGAGTAGTTAATTAGAGTATTATATTTAGTAATTCTAATTCAGCAAATTTTAATTTTAATACTCCTAATATAATAATTAAGAATTCTTAATTTTCCGGAGATAGTATTCCTAGATATAAAAATATTTTATCTCCTTAAGGTTTTTTATCTAATTAATACTTAGGTTAAGGATATTAAATATAAACTAGTTTCTTAATTTAGATCGTAAGTATTATAGTTTATTTATATATTTATTATTCTCAGTATTCTTAAAATTCTTTAAGATATTAAATATTAGATACTAATTCCTATATATTTCCTATATAACTATATTTTTTCTATTTAATAAGATACCCAATTTCTACGTTATTTTATTAATTAATATAGTTAATAATTTATTCTACTTTATATTTTTATTCTGGATTAACTTTAATATGATCTTTTATGTGAGATCCCTTTAGTATTAGTTTGAGAAGTGAAATATAAAAGACTGGATAATATCTTATAGTGTCTAGTAATAATAATTTATAGTTAATATTTAAGATTTTGTAAATAACTTTGAATATTTTAAGTTTCTTAAAGTCTAATTTATTACTTAGTTATTTAGTTTTGATATTTTATCTAGTAAGGTAGATACTATTTCTCTCCTTAAAGATTAGTTTTCTAATTTTTAAAATATTAGTATACTTATATATTTATTATCTAATAAATTTAAGTTGTTTTAGAAGTTTATTCTAGAGAGTATAAAGTTTTAAGATATTTATTACTATTTTTACTGCTTATTCTCTCTATTAAGATTCTCTATATATAGTAAAGTTAAATTTGTAATTAAGATAGAAAGGTAATTCTTTAGTATTTTCTCTTATTATATTATTATGAGTAAATTAGATTATTAGTAATAAAGTAATCTAATTATTTTATTAGTAGTTAATATAATATTTTAAATAGATTTTAAGGATCTAGTTAATATATTTAATCTAGCTATTAGTTTATAAGTGGAAAATAGTAGATAGGTAGTATTTTACTCTAAGTTACGAAATTAGGAATTTCTAAAATTTAGATATAAAAAGTTTATCTCTATTATAATATAATTTCCTGAGGTAGTTTATATTAGCTAATAACAGTTTTAAGAAAGATATATATAAAGGTTTCTATTATATTTAATTTCTTATAGAGAATAAAATAGATATATTTAGTAAGTTATTTTATTATAATAAGAATATTATTATAATATATTTTAGTAAGTAATTCTTTTAATTTTAGTAGCTTAATAATAAAGTCTAAGGAAATCAATTTTTAGAACTTTTAAAGTATTAGTAGGAATTATAATTTACTATAAAGTTTATATTAGCTAAGTTTACTTTTAAGGTCAGTTTTATAATCTTGAATTACGTTAATTATATTTTATCTTATAACTTTTCTATTATAATATTATTAAATCTTTTTAAATATTTTAGTAACTTCTTAATATCTATATATTAGTATATTATAAATATTTCTAATTATCTTATATATTATTTTTTTAGTTATACTAATATTAACTAATTTAGTAATTAAGAGTAATTTCTCTATAGATATAAGGTTTCTATCTATATCTATTTTTAGGATAATCTATATTTCTTCTAATACTGGGATATTATAGTTTAGTTTTCAACTAAGTATATTAGCTTTTCTATTTTCTATTCTTTTATAGTAGATAATATAAACGTTAAATTCTGAAAGAAATTTTAACTATCTAATTTATTACTTATTGAGGTTCTTAAATATTATAAAATATATAAAGTTCTTATAGTTAATATAGATTTAAACTTTATATTTAGTTTCTGAGAGTAATAGTTTCTATTCTTAAAATACTTTAATAATAGTTATAAGTTCTTTATTATAAATCTAGTAGTTAAGTTCTAGTTTACTAAGTTTATATAAATAGAAAGTATAAAGATATAATATTCCTTTTATATTTTATTATTCTAGTTATCCTCTTATTATATAGTCTGAAGTGTTAGTGTTAATTTTAAATGGTTTATTAGAATTTAGAATTATAAGAATAGATTCTAAGATAATTTAGTTCTTAATATTCTACGATATTTCTTTTTATCTATCAGTTTAATTAAACTTAGTATTTTTCTATATAAGTTTAGTAGGTAGGATTATTATTTTTTATATAATCCCTAAGGGATTTTCAGTAAAAATTAGTAAGTCTGAGGAAAGTTTAGATTTCTTTAATATTTATTAGCTTAAACTAATTCTTAACTATCTAGATCTTTTTAGTTAATATCTTGATTATATTTAGTATAATAGTAAATTCTAAATATTCTACTTATTATATATAAAATTTACTTTTCTTTAGTTTAACTAGTAGTTTAACTTACTGAAGTTTCTAGAGTATTTTAAAAATATATTCCTTATATTCTTTAAGTATTCTTAAATAGATAAGGATATTATTAAGATATATTATATAAAAGATATCTAAATATTTATATAGTATATAGTTAATTATAGATTAGAATATTATAGATATATTAGTAAGTCTAAAAAATATTATAAGATATTGATAAAAGTCTTTTCTTATTCTGAAAGTAATTTTCTATTTTTCACTTTCTTTAATTTAGATAAGGTTATAAGCTTCCTTAAGGTTAAAAACTATAAACTAATTAGTTTTATAAAGTTAGTTTTATAGTTTTAATATAAGGAGTAATAAATATTAGTTTTTAATTATTATATTATTAAGTTATTAATAATTAATATAAAGTTATAGTTTATTGTTTTTCTTAAGTATGAGTAGAATTAAGTTTCTTACTAGTAATATTAAATATTCAATATAATTTTTCTTAAGGTATTTATTAATATATTTATAAAGTGTTTCTATTTCTGTTTAATTAAGTCTATAGATTTTACTGAATTTAGATTCTTTCTCTTTTTTTAAAAGAATCTTATAATTATAGCTTATATACTTTAGTAACTTAATTTTAAGTTTTTCTATAAAACGTTATTTATAAATTTAATATTTATTAGGAATAGTCTGAAATTAATCTATCTTATTATTAACTCTTACTATTACTATAATATTTAACATCTAGGCTACTTCATATTTAATTCTAAGGTAGGTAATAAATCTTTATACTTTTAGCGTTATATTTAATTTATATAAGATTTTATTATCTGGAGAGTTTTTAGAGACTGAATTTTTCTATTAGAGATAGTTAGTTTTCTAATTTATCTGTAGGTTATTTTTTTATAATTATAGGATTCTTAAAATAATCTCTTAATTATTTATCTCTATTATATTAAAGATATAGTCTTCCTTCTAGCTATAGTAGTTTAAAGGGAAATATATAGTCTCCAAGTTAATAATATTTCTACTATATTTAATATTTTCTCTTTTAATAGTATATAGTTAGTATAATTTAGTTTTTATTATTTATAGGATCTGTTATTTATTTACTATTTATAGTAATATAAAGTTTCTTTAAGTATTATAATTAATTAGAGTTTATATTTTATATCTATTTACTATAATATTAAGGTGAAGATATTTATTATTATATTCTGCTATTACTAAATATAAGGATCTTATCTAAAATATTTTTTTTATTTCTATTTAGTAGGTAAGTCTAGTTTTTTAACTACTTATAGTGTCTCTATTTTAATGTTATTCTGCTTTTGTGATAGTAGGTTGCGATTCTTTTTTCTTAAAGTGTTTTTCTGAATATTAATTCTCTATATTTTAGTATTAGTAGTGTGGGTCTATTTTTAGTATCCTTTTCTTATTTCTAAAGTTTATTATATTAATTGTATTATTTTCTTACTTTATTAATATAATAGATTATATAATAGTTTAATTTATAGTCTGTCTATTTACTAATAATATTGTTTATATATATTATAAGGTAATTTTTACTGGATATAAATATTATAAAGTGGTTTTTATTAAAATACTGAAGTTTCTAAAATAGTAGATTTATGTTAAAGTATATATTTAGAATTAGATTATCTTTAAATTATTGTGGGAAGAATTATCTATTAACTTTATTACTAAAATATAATATATAATTATTTTATATATAATATATCTAAAAGATAGTTTAGTAAGCTAAGTAATTAATTTATAAAAGTTTATAGTTTATATTATAGAGGATTATCTTAGGATAGTTTAGAATCTAGTTATCTGGAACTCTATAGAATATAATAAATTATTTATCTTAAGTTAGGTGAATACTCTGAATTCTAAGTTACTTATCTTTATTGCTATTTAGTTGCTATAAAATAGAGGATCCTAAGTTTTTAATAGTATTATTATCTAGCTTAGTATTATTATTAATTAACTTAAATAGGTTACTTAGGTTAATATAGATTCCTAAACTAATTTTAATAAGTTCTTACTAATAGAAATTATTAAGTTATTCCTTAACTTTATATTCTAGTTTATTATATTTAACTATAGTAAGAATCTTTATTAGTATCTTATTATTTACTTTAAGTGGTTATATGAGGGCTTAAGTAAGAAGTAGGTTTCCTCTAGTGTTGATTCTCTACTAAATCTAATACTGAATTCTCTATAGAAATTATCTATTAGGTATTTAACTAATTTTGTAGCAAAGTTCTCTCTTAGCTGCCTGTAGCTATAGGATTATTACTTTATTTTCTTATATTTAGTTTTATTTAGAGACTAGCGTAAAATCTCCTTTTTTCTTTATATTAACTATTATTAGTATCTTCTTAGTATAGTATTCTAATTATCTAGAAAGGTTCTTAGAGTACTATTCCATATTATCTTTAGATCTTTAGTATATAATATAAGTATTATTAAAATAAGCTATCTAGATTAGAGAGGTATAAAGTATTTCCTTCTTAGTAATATTAACTTATTAGGTTTATTTAGATATTAGCTAAAATTGTTATATGTATTACTGATATTTAGGTAAGTAGTAGTTTTTAGCTATATATCCTAGTTTATTATAATTATAGTATTTAAAATCTTATTATTTATTATCTTTAGTAGTAGCTTTAATAGTAAGGTTTATAGGTTTACTATAATAGCTATAAGATATATTTATTTATAAGGTAAATTATTATCTAGTTTCCTAATTATTATATTAGTTTTAGTAGTTATATAGTAGTTTTTAGTATTTATATCTACTATTAGGTTATTAAAATTATTACTTTTTACTTTTCTTATAGTGATACTTAAAGAGTTAGTTATTAATCTTAATAGTAAGTTCTATATATATAATAAAGTTACTAGATCTATCTTACTTATTAAGTTTATTTTTAATATTTTCTTTCAGTTTTTAGTAAAATATAAAAATTTTAGTATTATTAATATAGTTAAGTTTAATATAGATATATCTAAATTTAGCTATATAGTATATAACTATATCTTTCTACTTAAAAGCTACTAGATCTTATTTATATTATTATTATTTATCTAGTTTTTAGAACAGTAAGATTAGAGTATTTTTAAAGCTATAATAGCTTATAAAAATAGTCTAAGTCTCTAACTTAAGATTATTCTATTGATAAATAAGGAAATTAGTAGAATAAGGTTTAAATTATATTAAGACTCTTCTTTTAAGGAATAAGGTAGTATAAATAACTTATTTAGCTTTATCTTTAAAACTGAGATTATAAAACCAATAGTAAATTCTAACTTAAGTAAGGAATCCCTTAAAATATCTAGAAATTCTATTAAAAATCTAGAGTAAATTAAGTTAAAGTTTCTTATATAATTTAACTAGAGTCTGGATAATATTAATAGTAGTATAAAAAATCTTAACTTCTTACTAAAAAGCTAGAAGTTACTACTAATTCAGATTATTATAGAGATTCTACTAAAATTAGGTAACTTTTATAATATTACTATTAATAATCTTCTATATTTTAGCTATATCTCTATTAGTTTTTTTAAAACTATTATATAAGCTTGGTAGTATTATCTTTTTCGTTACTAGAGGGTTTAATATTTTTTATTTTCTAATCTAGAAACTTAATAGATTATTTACTTTTAGAGAATATTCTCTAAAAACTAGAAGAAATAGAAAGAGTTTAGTGTTTAGTAGATATAGTAATATTCTTTCCTAAATACTATTAAGTTAATTTTATAAAGTTAATTTACTAAATAGAAGTAATTAAAATATTATAGTTAGCTTTAGATTTAATAGAAGTAAGTCTATTAGTAGTAAGTTAAGATTATAATATATAGGTAATAGTATTATTATAATACTAATAAGATTAGATTTTTAGAGTTTATAGTAATTAGATATAAATTTAATAAAAAGATTAAAAAATAAAGTTAGGAATATCTAAAGATAATTATAAAGTCAATTACTAAAAAGCTATAGAAGTCTGACCTTAAGTAGACTTAAGTTTATCTTATATATAAGTCTGTAATACTATAAGCTTTCCTATTCCTATTAATATTATATTATTCTTCACCTATCTGAAAATAAGAAGTAATTACTACCTATAGGTTAGTAATTACTTAGTTTTACTAATTACTTTAAGGATCTACTAATTTATTACTTACTCTGTAGAGTAATTACTTATCTTGTATTATTACATAACTTATATTATAGTTTCTCTATAGTCTAGTAGGTTCCTTATTATATTCTTCCCTTCATATATATAAAATACCCTATAGCTGCTAGATACTTTATAACTTAGCCTTGATCCTATTAGGTTATAATAAAAGAACTCTAATATATCTTTATATCAGTATAGTAAGTCTAAAGATATATTATCTAAAAGTAAGGTAAAAAAACTATAATCTAGCAATAACTCTTTAATAGTTATAGTATCTAATAATATTATTATATTTATTATTATAGAGAATAATCTATATATTTTTAATAAAGAGTTTAATTTAATTACTTCTAAGTCTGAGTCTGAAGTAATCTACTTAACTTATATTTAGGATCTTAATATTATCTCTAGTAGTATTATGTTTAATAACTGTAAAGCTTTTTACTTAGTAAATAATCTCTCATATTTCAAAAGGAACTTAATTACCTATAATATATTAGGATAAGTTAAGACTGGAGCCTCTTTGTATTTAATTATAGTCTGTAGTATAAGGATCAATTTTTTCATAATATTCTTAATAGTATGAAGAGAAATAAAAATATCACTCTAAAGAATATTACTTATATTAAGGACTTTTATATAAATATTATTTTAGAGAGTTTCCTTAGAAAGTCTGAATTTTAGTGTTCAGATTATAATAATCTTTTTTATTTTAGATTTTCAGATAAACGTATTTAGATAGCTTAGTTAGTAAAGAAAACTAATATTATTGTTATAGAATTTAAATTTTATTTCTGTTATATTTTTTCTAATTAACTTATTTTAAGTGATAATGTTATTATAAATCTCTATATTCTTATTCTTACTTATACTAAGCGATCTTGGGATATATAATAAGTGAGGGCAGATAATACTATAATATAGTATTTTTACTTAGGACACCTAGGACTATAAATACTTAAGAAGCTAGTTTTTAATATTAAGGGGTGGAGATTTAAGGTATTTCCATTCTTAAATATAAGGATTATATAGTTATATATATAAGCTTAGTTATATTATATTAAACCTCTGAAGATAAAATTATATAACTATTTTATAGGATCTCCTGGAACCTCTTTAACTATCTAGAAGTATTAGATAGAAGTAAATAGCTTCTTATTATTAAAGATAAGTATATAGGGTAACTTTTTGCTTTTCTATATATTTTAAAATAATATTTTAATATCTTTATAATCCTCTAGATATTTAAATCTTAAGTCTAAAGATAATATAACCTTATACTATATAAGATTAGATAAAATATTAAGTAAAATATAATTATAATTAATAACTTTATAGGATACTAAATATAAACATTAGAATAGGGTATTAATATTAAACTAACTCCTTTATATATTAAGGAGCTAAATAGCAGCACTGAGAGAGCTAGTAAAAAGCTTATCACTAAGGCTCTCAAGATACTTAATATATTAAGCTTCCTAATCTCACTTTAGAGTGAGGTTATTATTATAGTAGCTTATCTTTATAATATAAGTCTGCTTTAATACTAATTGTAGCTCTCTCTGATTTAGGTTAAATAAGACTAGTTATAAAATTATATTAAATAATATAATTCTACCTATAAGCTAAACTTTCTAAGTGACTCTTTATAAGGATATAGTCCCCCATAGCCTGTATAGAGCTGGGATAGCTAGGATCATGTAATTAATAGAGGCCCAGGGCCACAGGGCCTCTATAGGATAAAACCCTCTTATAGCTACCACTAGTTAGCCCACACTAAGTTGAAAAATTGTAAGAGTGTAGCTAAAAGCCTAGGCAAGGGAATGGAAAGCAGCAAAAGGTAGGTCTCTGTAGGTTGTAAGATTTCAACTTAGTGTGGGCTAACTAGTGGTGGCTATGAGAGGGTTTTATCCTATAGAGGCCCTGTGGCCCTTAGCCTCTATTAATCACGTGATCCTAGCCATCCCGGCTCCATACAGGCCATAGGGGACCATATCCTTACACTCTTATCTTTAACAGGGAGGGATCTATATATATAGATATAGAGTATATTCTCTTAAGAAAGAATATAAAGTAAATAAAAATAGATAAAACTTTAAAATTAAATCTTAAGGATATATTAGATACTTAGTAGGATATATTACGAATTTCTATAATTTCTATAGAGTCTAGATTCTCTTAACTTAATAAGTAATTACTATATAAAATATATTATTTAATAAGAGAATATTCTACTTAAAAGATAATACTACTAAAGTAATTTAAGGTAACTGAGTTTATAAGATTATAGAGGAAATATAAGAGTTATTTTCTAAAGTATCTCTAAAGTTAGAGATCCTGGAGATATAGATAAGGAATAATATTATATTAATTTTAGATAATAAAATATTACTTATATAACTTTCTGAGCTTATACTCTTAAAGAGAAGTAATAATATATAAAAAAGGTAGCTACTAACCTCTAAGGTAACTCCAGACCCTATTATTATACCTAGCCTTAGATCTAGTAGAGGTAAGTCTATTAGTAGTAAGTTGAGGCTACAATATATAGGTAATAGTATTATTATAATACTAATAAAATTAGGTTTTTAGAGCTTATAGTGATCAGATGTAAGTTTAATAAGAGGATTGAGGGATAAAGTTAGGAGTATCTAAGGATAATTATAAAGTTAATTACTAAAAAGTTTTAGAAGTTTAACTTTAAGTAGATTTAAGCTTATCCTATATATAAGTCTGTAATACTATAGGTTTTCCTATTTCTATTAATACTATATTATTCTTTACTAATCTGAAAGTGAGAAATAATTATTATCTATAGGTTAGTAATTACTTAGTTCCACTAATTACTTTAAGAATCTACTAATTAATTACTTACTCTATAGAGTAATTATTTATTTCTTATTATTATATAACCTATATTATAGTTTCTCTATAGTTTAGTAAGTTTCTTATTATATTCTTCTCTTTATATATATAAAATACTTTACAGCTACTAGATATTTTATAACTTAGCTTTAATCCTATTAGGTTATAATATTAAGTCTCCCCTCTAAAGAATCTTAATCTTAAGACTGATATAAGTAGGTAACTCTCACTTATTAGTTTATAATATATTCCTTAATTTTGTTGTTATACTTATACTATATTAGAATCAGTTTCTAATTTCTCTTCTTTTATTCGTTATTATTAATATTATACGTTATATATTAAAGAGTTTAGTATAGATATAATATTATACTCCTTTTATTATTCTAAGGGTCTATATTATAAAATACTTTACGGAATAGAGGTTTATAATAAATATATATAATTAGATTGTTTTTATAATATATTATAGAATATAGTGTGTGAATATAAGTTTTAATATTTTAAGTAGTATATTATCTTACTAATTAGATAGTTAATTATTTACTTAATGAAGTTAGTTATTTAGAAAATAAGGAAGAAGTAGTAGAGGAAATTCTACTACAAAAGGCTATAATATTAAGGAAAACTTAGGTAGAAATAGATAAATTACTTATAAGGCTAAATTATATCTAGAAGATAAGGTAGAATATCTTTAAGTGAGGAAGAGTTATTACTAATAATAATACTAAAGTGAAATTAAGTTTACTTATAGCGAATAAGAGTGTAGCTATTTTAGATATATAGTTAGATAATGTTTTTAGGGTGATTAATTAGGATATAATACTAAGTAATTCTAACTTAGTGAATTTCAATTTTAGTATTCCTAGTGTGGTAGTTAAGGAATCTTAATTTTTGGGGGATAGTATTTCTAGATATAGAAATATTTATTTCTTTTAAGGTTTTTATTTAGTTGATATTTAGATTGAGGATTTTGAATGTAAACTAATTTATTAATCTGGATTATAAGTATTATAGTTTATTTATATATTTATTATTTCCAGTATTCTTAAAGTTCTTTAAAGTATTTAGTATTAGATACTAGTTTCTATATATTTTCTGTATAGGTATATTCTTTCTATTTAATAAGGTATTAAATCTCTATATTATTTTATTAATTAATATAGTTAATAATTTATTTTACCTTATATTCTTATTCTAGATTAACTTTAATATAATTTCTTATATAAGATCTTTTTAGTGTTAGTTTAAGAAGTAAAATATAAAAAACTAGATAATATCTTATAGTATCTAGTAGTAATAGTTTATAGTTAATATTTAAGATTTTATAAATAATTTTAAATAGTCTGAGTTTCTTAAAGTCTAATATATTATTTAGTTATTTAATCTTAATATTTTAATTAGTAAGGTAGATATTATCTCCCTCTTTAAAAATTAATTTTCTAATTCTTAAAATATTAGTATATTTATATATTTATTACTTAATAAATTTAAATTCTTTTGGGAGTTTATTCTTGAGAGTGTGAAGTTTTTAGATATCTGCTATTACTTTTACTATTTATTCTCTTTATTGAGATTCTCTATATATAATAAGATTAAATTTATAATTAAGATAGAAAGGTAATTCTTTAGTATTTTCTCCTACTATATTATTATAGGTAAATTAGGTTATTAGTAATAAGGTAACTTAATTATCTTATTAGTAGTTAATATAGTAATTAAAATAGATTTTAAGGATCTAGTTAATATATTCAGTCTAGCTATTAGTTTATAAGTGGAAAGTAGTAGATAGATAGTATTTTACTTTAAATTATAAAATTAGGAATTTCTAAAATTTAGATATAAAAAGTTTATCTCTATTAGTGTTAGTTATACTATACTATAAGGTATATAGTAACTATATACATTACTATATATATAGTAGTATACCCTCTAGAGCCTACTAGCTACAGGTGCCCAGCACCCGGCGCCAGCTATAGCCGAATAGTATAGTAATTAGTAAGCAATTACCACACTATAGATCTAGAGCCTTACGTGACGCCACATACTATATAATATAGTAATAATAATAACTAATAACTAGAATATTAGTTTACATCCGTATAACGAGATTATATATAGTATATAATTACCCTAATAATTAAACTAATATTAATTAATAGTTAACCTAACTATTATACTACTATACTATAAATTAGTAAAGTCTATTATACTAGAAGAAGTAATTATAAAACCTTACACCTAAGGTTTATATAAAATAAAAGATTATAAGATTTATTACTTAGATACTTCAAACTCTCCCCACTTTAGAATCTCACTAGAAGCTTCTAAACTATATACTAACTCCTTATAGAGACTATTATTAAGAAGTTTAAATTATATCCTCACTTCAGTTTAAAATAAAATACTCCCTATAGTATTATTAAAAAGTTTAAATTATATCTAAAATAGTTACTTACTAGAGTATATTCAGTAAATATAATAACCCTCTTTAAACTATTATCAGACCTTTTAATACTAAAGATTTAGAATATCTCTAGCTTTAATACCTTAAGAAATCTATATAGCCTCTTAAAAACTCTTCCCCTATTCCTCTCTATATAGATCTAGTAATATTAATAATTCTCCCTTACTCTACACTCTTCTTACTCTTATAATAACATCTAAATTAACACCTATAAGTAAGATAGCTACTCTAGCTACTCCTAACTTTATAATAATTTCACTAATAGGAATCCTAATCCCTATAAAACTCTACTAATACCTCAGCCTATTACTCTTTAGCTAAATTCTTAATATTAACTATAATAATATTATAGTTAAAAACTCTATAATAATCTCTATCTATTTAGTATACTAAATTACCCTCTATATCTATATAGAACTTTATAGTTTAGAATTCTTCTAAATATTCAAAAATAACCTTAAGAATTAGCCTCTAATAACTTAGCAACTTACTAATATTAATATAATCTACTATTTTAGGAATTACTTTATAGCTTATAGTATTAAAGTTAATATAGATAGTAATTAAATCTTTATAATCCTCTACTAACTATCTTTAAAAAAGAAGTTTATATTATAGACTTATAAGGAATTTACTAATATTCCAAAATACTATACTAACTTCAGAAGTAATCTTAAGAAATATCCTTAATAACTTAATAACCTTATAATAATAAATTCAAACTTTATATTATCTCTCTATACTACTTAACTAAAAATTAAAAATATAATACTAATAACACTCTCACTATAAGTAGTTAAAGAGAGATACTTACTACTAAACTAACTAGCTTATATATATATAGCTTTAGATAAGAGACCTCTATTATAACTATCAGTCTCACTAGCTTCTTATTTAACTATTATAATAGGGTTAAGCCTGTAAACAGACTTATTTATATAATATAAGCGGCCTCATAAGTATAAATAGCTAGGTTTATTACAGACAGATAGAAAGAACACAACTTCTCTTCTCTCCAGAATCCAAAACCTACTATTCAGATTAGCTTAGCTTTTAGACTGTAGATCTGTAAATATAATTCTATAGTTTTAAAATATTTTTTTAATATTTTCTATCTATTTTTGCTTCTCTCAGGTTTTATAGCTGGAGGTAGTTAGTTAGTTTTAGTTCAGATAGGCTCTCTTAGTTATAGCCTATTTTAATAGTACCTAGAGGCAGATTATTCTACTCTTAGTCTTTAAAGCTGGAATAGAGAGATACTTCTACACTATCTCAACAAATAAATATTAATATAATATATTATTCTACTATCAAGAAAAGATAGATAAGTAAATATAAAAACTAGAAAGATTACTAAAGAAAGCTATTTATAAATCTATACTAGAAATAAGAAGACTAAGTAATAACTATATTTATACTCTCAAAACTAGTAAATACTCTAGAGACCTAGAAAATATTCAGAAACTGGCATTTATATAGCTTTACTAAATAAACTTTTATAACTTTATATTATAAGATTATTATCAGTAAGGTATTTATAAACCTAGCCTATAGGCAGACTAAGAATTACTCTACTAGATATAATAGAAAATAATAATTATAATAATAATTATAGAATAATTAAGAAGGTAGTCCTACTAAGCTGATAAATACAGTAAGATTAACCTATTTATCTAAAAACTAGTAAAAAGATAAATAAATAGACTATTTAAATACCTCTAATATAGAGAAAACAGCTAGGTACAAAGAAGACTACTATAACTTAAATACTTCTAATATAGAGAAAATAGCTAAGTAAAAAGGAAGACTATTATAACTTAAATACCTCCTTTTTTTTTAGAGAAGATAATATATAAGGATAGTTATATTCAGATTTTTGGATACCTCTATGTTACAGGCTATGTCCGGATGTCCAGCTAGGGCTGTGCCCAGGTATCCGAAGCTAACCCCTTCGCTCGGGTGGGGCCCCAGTAGGCTCTATATAGTATTATATATGCAGACTTTTCCACGCATTTATAAAGGCTTCTCTTTTACTCCTTAGTTCTAAATAAATAGTATTTTATGCTACCTTCCGGTTGAATAAACCTAGGTCCAGCTTTTTATATATTTAGAATTCAGTTTTATTTACTATATAGATAATACTGAGTAGAGTGTAACTTCCCACTAGTTAAGTATATAATATAGTTAAGTATAGCTCCTAGGATATAATATTATATAACAGGCAACTAATATAAAGAATAATAGAGAATATTAAAGCCCCCCAGGATACTCCTATAGGTAGTAACCCTATAAGTGAATTATTTTAATAGTAGTTATAGTATATTTTAAGCTCTCTCTACTAGAAGATTAATAAGTTTTCATATAAGTTAGTGAAATAAGATACTATAGTAGGTAGTAACCCCTAGGTAGCTATTATAACAGACACCTCTAGCTTATATTAGGATACTCTAATAACCTCTAGAATAATATTTATTGGGATAATAGCCCTTAAAGTTAATAATATTACTATATCCCCACTAGTAGCTAATTACTAGAGGAAGTTTCTTCCCCTACCCCTAAAGTTTTCAAGTAAGTAGAAGGAATACTAAATATAGGCTTAATAGATAAAAGTTAAACTTGAGATTAACTACTATTTCTTTAATAGTAATTAGGAATATTAGTATTTAATTTACTTCTACTTAGACTCTAGTTCTCAGTAGGTAGTTAAAACCTTCTATATAGTAGGAGGGTTAGAGAACTCTTATAACTTAAATAATTTTATAGGTTATCTAGATAGAATTTATTTAGATTCTAATAGTTAGTTTTATATTATTACTTAGCTATAGAACTTTAGATAGAAAGAAAATAAATATCTAACTATTTTTCTATTCTAATTTAAAAAGATTCTAGCTAATACTAGAGGGTATATATAGCTAGATATAGTCTAGATCTTCCTATTAGAGGCTACCTTACTTTTCCACTTTAAGGAGCTACTTATTATAGTTAACTTTCCTATAGAGTATAAATTTTAGTTATCTAAAGTTTAAAATATAGCTTAGAAGCTTAAATATATAAAGGGGATATTAGTATACTACTAATTACTCCACTAGAGATCTGCTACTTATAATGTAGAGAGTGATATTATAATAACTAGAGCAGTTAAGAAGTAATAATAATACTGAAGCTCTAGTAGCTCCTCCTCTACCCCTGAGGAATACTCTAGAGACCGCTAGGATATCTACTAATATTTTAAATACAGTAAGAAAAGTTATATCTATAGGAACTATAAAGCCTGAGAGTATAAAAAAACTAATATAAAGATTATAAAAACTATAGTTACTCTAGATTATACTGAGGATAACTAGGGGGATAATATTATCCCACTTAGTAATAATAAGGATTTAGAAAAAAAGTAACTTTAGAGCGAAGTTAGATTTTAGAGCTAACTAAGATAGAAGTAATAGAATAGGGGAAATAATAGGAAAAGGAATAAGTAAGTAATTAGTAGTTAGTTACTATTCAGACTAAAATTAATAGAAGTTACTCTATTAATATACTTATTAATATAGGCTATAATATCTATATTATTATTAATATTTCTTTTATAAAGAAATTTTACCTCCTGCTAGTTAATAAGTTAAAGAGATAGATAAGGGGATATATTACTAAGTTATTACATAGTAATATCCAGGGGGTAGCTATCCTAACTTTAGAAGTTAGTAACTATATATAGAAGATCTATATTTATATTATAGAGGGTTTATAATTACTCTTATATTTCAGGTAGCTATAGATAGAGGATAATTATATTATTTATAATACTGGGGCTTAATAGATAATATATAGGAAGGGCAGTATAATAATATACTTAAAATATTAAAATAAGTTAGTATAGCTTAAGGAGATCTAGTTAGCTTAGCTACTTAATACTAATTTGTTTATATTTATTTGTTAGTATACTATATAGTATACTAATGAGGTATTAAGTTTCTATTAGGTTATATCTATTAGTTTAGTAAATATTAAGAAAATGTTAGCTCTAAAAGTAGAGGTAGACTTAAGGAATTATATCTCTATAAATATCTTAAAGGAATTTCTAGATCTTTTCTATCTAGGTTTAATATACTAGCTGCCCCCTAGCTAACTAGAGATAAACTATTATATCTTATTAATTCCTAATAATAAGGAATAGGAATTAGACTTCCTATAGGAATCTCTCTATAGTATATTATAAGAGAAGCTTCTAATACTTAAGAAGATCCTAGAGGATTTACTTAATAAGGAATTTATTAAAGTAAGTAGCTTCTCTACTAATACCCCAGTCTTTTTTATAAGAAAGTCAGATAGAGGAATATACTTCTATATAAATTATAGAGCTTTTAACGTAATTATAAAGAAAGATTATTACTCCCTCCCTCTCATATTAGAGACTCTCTGGAGGATTACTGCTACTTACTGGTATATTAAGCTTAATATTATTACTATATTCTATAAGATCAGAATTAATAAAATAGATTAGGAGAAAATAGCTTTTTAGATATATTATAGTTTTTTTAAATAGGTAGTATACCTTTTGAGACTTACTAATATTTCTACTATATTTTAATAGTATATTAATAATTATTTATAATAGTTTCTAGATAATTTTATTATAGTATATATTAATGATATTCTTATTTATATTAGTAGTGTGAAGGGCTGGATCTGGATTTATTTAACTGGAAGGTGGCGTAAAATACTGTTTATTTAGAACTAAGGAGTAAAAGAGAAGTTTTTACGAGTGTGTGGAAAAGTCTGTATATATAGTATTATATAGAGCCTACTGGGGCTCTACCTGAGGGAGGGGGTTAGTTTCAGATACCTAGGTATAGTCCTGGCTGGATATTTAGATATAGCCTGTAATATTACCTTCCTCCTCTCTAGCTGCTGCCTAGCTGGAGGCTGTAGGCTAGGTCTCTATTATTATCTGTAATTAGCTTATATATCACCTTATACTGCTCCAGGGCTACTATATCTATAATAATGTTAATAGGCTTCTATATAAGGTTTATATATCCTTCTTATTTAATAAAAACCTCTCATTAGTATCCTCTCCCTACTTAGTATATCCTCACAGTAAGAATATTTTTAACTAGCTATTTAACCTCCCTATTATTATCCACTAGTAGTAGCAGCTAGCTATTAACTATAATCTGTCTAAGTAGCGGATTAGTAGTAGCTCTCTAGAGTAAGTTTATATAGAACTATAAGTAAATAGACTCTAGAGTATCTAACTTTATAATATATAGCAAGAGGATCTTTACTATTATATATTTATAATACAGTTAGACTAGCTTTCAGCTTAGCTTTAGTAACTGTGAAGGGCTGGACCTGGGCTTGTTCAACCGGAAGGTGGCGCAAAATACTGTTTATTTA
>MASP02000177.1:227-351991 GCA_001693025.2 Colletotrichum lindemuthianum | reverse complement strand
GGGGTTGGCTTCGGATGCCTGGGCACAGCCCTGGCCGGACATCCGGGCATAGCCCGTAACAGTATTTTATAGAACCTATAGTAGTAACTGAGGAACTACTAAATATATACTTCTATCTTTATTATGTCTATTTCCTTTAATATAGAGGCTTTATTTAGTTAATTAATAATAACCTAGAGGTAATAGCTACTTTATCTTTTCGTGGGGAGTAAGTTAGTAATAAAGTCTATTAATAGATTAGAGTGTAACTAGTTAGGTATTAGTAGAAGTTTTAGGAATTCTTTCTTAGCCTGCCTCTAGATATAAATACCTCTATATATATTATAGTTATATATAAATTAGCGGACGCTTTATAACTATTTAGGTTAGTAGAATTATTAGTTTATAATCTCTAGTATACTGTTATATCCTAAGTAGCCTGCAGGAGAGGAGTTATATAACTTCTATATTAGTCTAGTTCTAAGCTTATTAAGGAAGCTATTACTCTCTTTACTACCTAGTACTTAAAACTTCTCTCTAAAAATGAACTATTCTAGTATATTAATAGTATACTTAGTAATCTGGACCTTAATATAGAGGTTAGAGGGGAAGCTATACTCCCCCTGCTGGATTATTATAAAGATCTATTAGTATAAGGAGTCTCTCTTAGCAGTATAGTTCTATATTTCTTGTAGGTCTGGTTTTCTTTTGAAAACCTAAGTACTAATAATACCTATATATCCTACTTGGGGCTCCGTGGGGATAGTAGCGTCCGGGATAATCTATATTATTTATCTCTATTACTTCTTATTATCTTACTTTTTAGGGATATTCTGTTTCCTCTGGGAGAGGATATTAGAGGCTACTACCTGGATACCTAGCTGGTACTTAAGGTAAAAGTTATACTGAGATAACTTCTCTGCTTACTAGCTCTACCTCTCTGTAAGCTATTATTTCTTTATAAAGTACTTAAGGTCCTTATAGTTAGTAAGGACCTTAAACCTCTTAATGCTTTATAGCTTTACCTTCTATATCTATAAACATTCTAGTACTATAAAGAGTTTTTTATTATGGATTAGGTAATTAAACTCTGTGGAGGTTAGATATTAAGAGTGGAAAATTACTAAGTATCTCACTCTAACCTTATTAGCTTAAGTTAATATACCTCCTAGAATATACTCTGAATAGTCTATCTCTATTATTATTAGAGCGTTAGGATTAAATATCTATAGGATTAGTTCTATAGTGAAAAGTTATTTTAGTGTGAGGAAAGCCTCCTACTACTTTAGTCTCTAGTTAAAGGAAACTAACTTCTAAGTTAAGTAGTTTAAAGGTTTTATAATAATATTATATTAAAATATAAAAACTTTATAGTAGTTTACAAACTTAAGGAAACTATAGATATTCTTTAGTAAGCTGGGGGGAAGCTAGTTAGTAATAACTTCCAACTTTTTAGGATTATAAGAGAGGCTTTTTCTAGTTATTATAATATACTTAATATACTTAACTATAGTAACTAAGAATTTATATTTCTTAGGATCTAATTTAAAGTCCGTATCAGTAAGGTAACTAAGTATCTAGTAGACCTTCTCCTTATACTTCTTTTATAAGCTACTAGTGTAAATAAGGATATTATTAATATATACTATAATAAAATTATTTAGAAACTATTACAGATAGTTATTAATATACTGTTAAAATATAGTAGGAGTATTAGTAAGTCTGAAGGAATATACTACTTATTTAAAGAGGCTGTAATATATCTGAAAAGCTATTTTCTCCTAATCTGCTTTATTAATTCTGATTTTATAGAATATAGTAATAACGTTAAGTTTAGTATATTAGTAAGTAGTAGTAACCCTCTGGAGGGTTTCTAATATAAGGAGGAGGAGGTAATAATCCTTTTTTATAATTATATTAAAAGCTCTGTAATTTATATAGAAGTATATTCTTCTGCCTAACTTTCTTATAAAGAGGACTAAAATAGTAGTAGAGAAGTTACTTACTTTAATAAATTCCTTATTAAGTAAATCCTCCAGAGTCTTCTTAAGTATTAGAAGCTTCTCTTATAATATATTATAGAGAGGTTCCTATAGGAGGTCTAGTTTCTATTCCTTATTATTAGGAATTAATAGGATATAGTAGTCTATCTCTAGTTAGCTAGGAGGTAGTTAATATATTAAATCTGGATAGAAAAGATTTAGGAATTCTTTTAAGATATTTATAGGAATATAATCTCTTAGGTCCACTTCTGCTTTTAAGGTTAATACTTTCTTAATATCTACTAGACTAATAGATATAATCTAGTAGAAGCTTAGTACCTTACTAGTATACTACATAGTATACTGATAGATAAATATAAACGAATTAGTATTAAATAGCTAAGCTGACTAGATCTCTTTAAGCTATACTAACTTATTCTAATATTTTAGGTATACTATTATACTACTCTTTCTGTATATTATCTATTAGGTTCCAGTGTTATAGATAATATAATTATCCTCTATTTATAGCTGCCTGAGATATAAGAGCAGCTGCAGACCCTCTATAATATAAATATAGATCTTTTATATATAGTTACTAACTTCTAAAGTCAGGATAGCTACCCCCTAAGTGTTACTAAGTGACAGCCTAGTAGTATATCTCCTTATCTGTCTCTTTAACTTATTAACTAGTAGGAGGTAAAGTTTCTTTATAAGGAAGATATTAATAATAATGTAGATATTACAATTTATATTAATAAGTATATTAATAGAGTAATTTCTATTAATTCTAGCCTAAATAGTAGCTAACTACTAGTTACTTACCTGTTCTTTTTCTTGTTATTTCCCTTATTTTATTACTTCCATTTCAGTTAGCTCCAGAGCCTAATTTTACTTTAGAGTTACTTTTTTTCTGAATTCTTGCTGTTACTAAGTGGGATAGTATTATCCTTCTAGTTATCCCCAGTGTGATCTAAAGTAGCTGTAGCTTTTATAATCTTTATGCCGGTTTTCTTATACTCTTAAGCTTTATAGTTCCTGTGGATATAGTTTTTCTTACTATACTTAAAATATTAGTAGGTATTTTAGTAGTCTCTAGAGTATTCCTTAGAAGTAGAGGAGAAGCTGCTAGAGCTTCAGTATTATTATTACTTCTTAATTACTCTAGTTATTATAATATCACTCTCTGTATTATAGGTAGTAGGTCTCTAGTGGGGTAACTAGTAGTATACTAACGTCCCCTTTATATATTTAAGTTTCTAAGTTATATTTTAAACTTTAGATAATTAAGGTCTATACTCTATAGGAAGGTTAACTGTAATAAGTAGCTCCTTAAGGTGGAAGAGTAAAGTAGCTTCTAGTAGGGAGATTTAGACTATATCTAGCTATATATATCCTTTAGTATTAGTTAGAATCTTTTTAAATTAGGGTAGAAAGATAGTTAAGTATTTATTTTCTTTCTGTCTGAAGTTCTATAGTTAGGTAATAGTATGAAGCTAACTATTAGGATCTAGGTAAGTTCTATCTAAGTAACCTATAAAATTATTTAGATTATAAGAATTCTCTAGTTTTCCTACTATATAGAAGGTTTTAATTACCTACTGAGGACTAGAGTCTAAGTAGAAGTAAATTAAATACTAATGTTTCTAATTACTATTAAAGAAGTGGTAGTTAATCTTAAGTTTAGTTTTTATCTATTAGGTCTATACTTAGTATTCCTTCTGCTTACCTGAAAACTTCAGAGGTAGAGGAAGAAGTTTCCTCTAGTAGTTAGTTACTAGTGGGAGTATAGTAATATTATTAACTTTAAGGGCTGTTATCTTAATAGATATTATTCCAGAGGTTACTAGAGTATCCTAATGTAGGCTAGAGGTGTCTGTTATAATAGCTACCTGGGGGTTACTACTTACTATAGCGTCTTATTTCGCTAACTTATATGAAAGCTTATTAATCCTCTAGTAGAGAGGGTTTAAGGTATACTATAACTACTACTAAAGTAGTTTACTTATAAAGTTACTACCTATAGGAGTATCCTGGGGGGCTCTAGTGCCCTTTATTATTCTTTATATTAGTTACCTATTATATAGTGTTATATCTTAGGAGCTATATTTAACTAGATTGTATACTTAACTAGTAGGGAGCTGCATTCTACTTAATATTATCTATATAGTGAATAAAACTGAGTTCTAAATATATAAAAAGCTAGACCTAGGTTTATTTAACTGGAAGGTAGCGTAAAATACTGTTTATTTAGAACTAAGGAGTAAAAGAGAAGTCTTCACGAGTGTGTAGAAAAGTCTGTATATATAGTGCTATATGGGGCCCACTGGGGCCCCACCCGAGGGAGGGGGTTGGCTTTGGATGCTTGGGCACAGCCCTAGCCGGACATCCGGGTATAGCCTATAATAAGTAGCTTATAAAAGGAATATAAAAAGAAAGTCTACTAAATATTTAGCTACCTTACTAATATAGACTTTAAGTTAGATCCTAAGAAATATAAATTCTTAGTTACTATAGTTAAGTATATTAAGTATATTATAATAACTAAAAAAAACTTTTCTTATAATCCTAAGAAGTTAGAAGCTATTACTAACTAGCTTCCCCCCAGTTTACTAAAAAGTATCTATAGTTTCCTTAAGTTTATAAACTATTATAAAGTTTTTATACTTTAGTATAATATTATTATAAAACTTTTAAACTACCTAATTCAGAAGTTAGTTCCTTTTAACTGGAGACTAAAATAGTAAGAAGTTTTCCTCACACTAAAATAACTTTTTACTATAGAACTAATCCTGTGGATATTTAACTTTAATATTCTAATAACAGTAGAGATAGACTATTTAGAATATACCCTAGGAGGTATATTAACCTAAGCTAATAAGGTTAGAGTGAGGTATCTAGTAACTTTCTACTTCTAATATCTAACTTCTATAGAGTTTAATTACCTAATCTATAATAAGGAACTCCTTATAATACTAAAATATTTATAGGTATAGAGAGTAGAGCTGTAAAGCACCAGGAGGTTTAAAATCCTCACTAACTATAAAAACTTTAAATACTTTATAAAAAAATAATAACTTATAGAGAGGTAGAGCTAGTGGGTGGAGGAGTTATCTCAGTATAATTTTTACCTTAAATACTAACTGGACGCTTAAGTAGTAACTTCTAATATCCTCTCCTGGAGGGAATAGGATACTCCTAAAAGGTAGGATAATAAGAGGTAATAAGGATAAGTAATATAAATTATCTCAGACACTACTATCCCTATAAAGCTCCAGGTAGGATATATAGATATTATTAATACCTAGGTTTTTAAAGGAAAATTAGATTTATAAAAAATATAGGATTATACTACTAAGAGAGACTCTTTATACTAATAGATCTTTATAGTGGTCCAGTAAGGAGAGTGTAGCTTCCCTCCTAACTTCTATATTAAGATCTAGATTGCTAAATATACTATTAATACGTTAGGATAGCTTATTTTCAGAGAGAGACTTTAGATACTAGATAATAAAGAGAGTAATAACTTCCTTAATAAGCTTAGAATTAAGCTAGTATAGAAGTTATATAACTCCTCCCCTATAGGTTACTTAGAGTATAATAATATATTAGAGATTATAAGTTAATAGTTCTACTAGCCTGGATAGTTATAGAGTATCCACTAATTTATATATAATTATAATATATATAGAGGTATTTATATCTGGAGGTAAGCTAAGAAGGGATTCCTAAAGTTTCTATTAGTATTTAACTAGTTATATTCTAATCTATTAATAGATTTTATTACTAACTTACCCCCTATAAAAAGATAAAGTAGCTATTACCTCTAGATTATTATTAATTAACTAAGTAAAGTCTCTATATTAGAGGAGATAGATATAATAAAGGTAGAGGTATATACTTAGTAGTTCCTTAGTTACTACTATAAGTTCTATAGAATACTATACTTTATTATAAGTAATAGAGAGTCTAACTAGGTAAGTTACTTCTAGAAGGAGTTCTGTAGGTTAATAAGTATTATATACCTACTAAATATTAATTACTATCTATAGACTGATAGAATTATAAAATAGTATAACTAGGAAATTTAAGTGGTTTTAAGGATATTTACCTATTAGTCTCAGGATAATTAGGATAACTTACTACTTATTATATAGTTAGCTCTCTATAACTAGTAGTATAGTATAATAGGGATTATATTTTTCTTTATAGATTATAAATATTATATTAACTCTATCCTAGTTACTAAAGAGTATATAAAACTACCTAATAGTAGTGAAGCTATAACTTACTAACTAGTTAAGAGAATATAGTTAGTAATAATATATATCTATATAGAGATAACTACTACTCAGTAGAAGTTAGAAACCTAAATAAATAAGATTTAGTCTCCTATAGATTAATATTAAGTTAATAATAAAATATAGTTAAATATATCTAACTATAAGTTACTAAAGCTAAACTGAAAGCTAGTTTAGTTATACTATAAGTATATAATAGTGAAGATCTTTTTACTATATATTATAAAGCTGGATATTCTAGAGTTTATTTACTTATAGTTCTATATAGATTTACTCTAGAGAGTTACTATTAATTTACTACCTAAGTAAGTTATAATTAATAGCTAGCTACTACTACTAGTAGATAATAATAGGGAGGTTAAATAGCTAGTTAAAAGTATTCTTACTATAAGGATATACTAAGTAAGGAGAGGATACTAATAAGAGATTCTTATGAAATAGGAAGGATATATAAACTCTATATAGGAACCTATTAATATTATTATAAATATAGTAGCCCTAGAGTAGTATAAGGTGATATATAGGCTAATTGTGAATAATAATAGAGACTTAGCCTATAGCCTCCAGCTGGGTAGCAGCTGGAGAGGAGGGGGGTAATATTATAGGCTATATCTGGATATCCAGCTAGAGCTATATTTAGGTATCTGAAGCTAACCTCCTCGCTCGGATAGAGCCCTAATAGGTTCTATATAATATTATATATACAGACTTTTCTATATACTTATAAAAGCTTCTCTTTTACTCCTTAGTTCTAAATAAACAGTATTTTACGCCACCTTCCGGTTGAATAAGCCCAGATCTAGCCCTTCACACTCCAAAAAAGGTCTTTAGGAAGATTAACCAGTAGCTTTATATAGAATCAAATTGAAATATTATATAATAAAGATAAAAAGATAGTAAAAGATCTTATATAGACAGTCTCGTCTATAACTTAAATTAATAATAACTCTTATTAAGAACTACTCTCATTAAGGACGAAAAAAAAAAAAAAACTTTACTTCAGATAATATTTACAGATCTACACTTTAGTTATTACGCTCGTTCGAT
The DNA here is from genome assembly GCA_001693025.2 of Colletotrichum lindemuthianum. Taxonomy (NCBI): domain Eukaryota; kingdom Fungi; phylum Ascomycota; class Sordariomycetes; order Glomerellales; family Glomerellaceae; genus Colletotrichum; species Colletotrichum lindemuthianum. The sequence goes on along the minus strand of MASP02000177.1, from coordinate 344,682 downwards.
TATTTCCTTTTCTTAGTCTGGATCTTCTCTTTTCTTGCTACTGAAGCCTCTTTATTCCCTATTTCCTAATAATATCCAGAATTTATACTTATTACTTCCTTTTAGGTTATAATAGGTGAATACTTCTATGCTGTTCAAACGGACCTGCCGCTAGGCTAATAGACTAACTAACCTATTCGTAAGACCTATAGCTACGTATAGCTATAGCTATATTACAGCTATACGTATGCTACTCTAAAGCCCTCGAAGCCTCACGAAAAAGAAGGAAACCTAACCGAATACAGCTCTACAGTTACGACGATTTATCGATTATTACGTATATAAGACCACATTAAAAAATACCTGGTTTGAAAGGAAAGATCACTCTGGGGAGGAAGAATACCCCCAGGGGTAGTATATATACCCCACGTAGCGACTTTAATAGACCTCCAGCCAGGAGAGGTAATACTTATAGATATAAAAGTAGTTTATTAGTATGAATGATAAGGGCTTCATGGCTAAGGGGTTATATACGTACGTATATATAGCTGAGGGCTATAGTTTGAATCTATTTTTCGACTTTTTTTTACCCTGTGGGGCTAGTTAGGTTTTAGTTATTTTTATCTAGATTTTTAAATATATGGAGGCGTAAGTTTTTAAAAATAGGGAGGATTATAATAGAGTTAAGCTTATAAATAGGCTTATTTACGTAATATAAGTAGCTTTATAAGTATAAATAGCTAGATTTATTACAGATAGATAGAAAGAATATAACTTCTCTTCTCTCTAGAATCTAAAACCTACTATTCAGATTAGCTTAGCTTTTAAACTATAGATCTGTGAATATAATTCTACAGTTTTAAAATATTTTTCTAATATTTTCTATCTATTTTTACTTCTCTTAGGTTTTATAGCTGGAGGTGGTTAGTTAGTTTTAATCCAGATAGGCTCTCTCAGCTATAGCCTATTTCACTATCTTAAAACCTCTCTAATATTAAAAGGACCACTAAAACTCCAGCTGAAACTAACCTAAATATCAAGAATACCACCAATATATTATTACTATTACCTCTTTTAATAATATATCCGCTAAATATACTACAGACCTTATAAAATTATATACTAAAAATATAAAATATAGTAGAAACTTCTTTAGTATCCTTACGTCGAAAATCTATATATTTTATAATTACGTCTTTAAGTTTAGTATCCCCTGGTATATATAAATTAAACTTTTTTTAATTATACTTAAAAATAATACTCTTAAATATTATTTTTACTACTTAAGTAACTTAGATATTAATCTAATATTTAACTAAATAGTCTAGTAAGTTAAGAATTACTTTAAGAATAATGAGAATTAATAGCTTTATCTCTCTAACTAGTAAAATACTACTTTTCGAAATATTATTACTGAAAACTCTAATAAAAGTAAAAAGAAAACTCTCAAGCTCCTAATTTTAAAATTTATATATATCTAAAAAACCTTTCCTACTAAAATCTAAATAAATAATATTTTCCACCTCTAGCTCATAAGTATATACTATAGTATACTAAAATATTAATTAGTCTTCTTCAGCTTTATAGTAACCTCCCAGAGTTTCTATAACTAGTTAAGATCTACTATAAGTAATATCTTATTAATCTAAAAAATATAATATATATAAGATAATAGAGAAAACTACTAGAAGGCAGCTAGAAACTAATTTTAAACTAACTATATATATAACTTACCTTAAGGTAACTCTCGAGATTATAGCTATATTTCTATATATATATAGCTTTATGCTCTAGGTAGTTGTTACTTACTTCTAATATATATATATATATATATATATATAGCTATGCTAATTAAAAATACTATATATATAGTAAATCTGGTTTTTAGTCTATAAAATATACTCTTAAGGAGAGGTATATTTTATTTAATAGGTATAAGTTAACTACTAACTTTAAGATACACTCTACAGTAGTATACTAAGCTTTCCTCACAAGCTATAAAAATATTAATAACCTTAATAATAATAACCTTAAGGCTCCACTAGAGGTTAACACTAACGAAAATACTATTATATAATACTAAATAAATATTAACCTTAAGGAGGGCTACTCTATAAAATCTATCCCAAAGATATTTTTCATATTATTTTATAGTGAGAAACCTATTACTCTTAATAGAAGTAAAATTACTAGAATCCTCTAAGATTAGGTAATAGTTTATACCCTCACTAAAAATATTACTAATAGCAGTAAACTTACAGATAATATTCCTACTTCTATATATATTTTCACACTTAAAGGCTATTACTTAAGTATTATATTTTAAAGTATTCTACCTAACTTAAATATTATTAGCTTCTTAACTACTAAATACTCCCAGTTTACTATATTAAAATAGTTAGTTATCCCCTCTATAACTCTCACACCTCTATAAAGTAAATTAGTTATAATATACTTTAAACAAGCTACTCTTATTATAGTATTTAAAATAATTAATATATTTATACTACTTAGTATTATTATATTTTATATTATCTCTTATAATATACCCTTCCTCCTCTTCCTTATAGATATAAATTACCTTAATATTATATTTAATAATATTTATAATAAGCTCCACTAAAGCAAAATGATTATACTTATTATTTAAAAATAGGAGTATCTATAGATACTTCTCAATAAAAAGAGAATAATAACCTCTATATACCTTATAGAGATAGAAATATAGAGACTCTACTACTACTTCAGATATCTAACTATAACATACCTCTATAATATCCTCACTAAGGCGGAATATCTAGTCGAATAGTATACTCTCAAGGCTCTCGAGAGATACTATTACTACTACTAAATATATAACGCAGCTTCCTCATAATTTCATTTTACTTTTTAAAGTAATATTAACTTCAACTTCAAGATCATTATTAACATTATCTATATTAATAACTATAATATACTCTATATTATTAATATTACTATAATATTTAACGCCGCTCGATTTTTACCTAGCCTATCAGTAAAAATAATATATAAAACCCTCGAAATATATTAAATTAATATATATTAAGACTCTCCTAATCTTATTACTACTAATATAAATATAACTTTTTAATCTAAGGATTTCAGATTAGAAGTAAAAACTATAGAATTAACAATTTATATTATACCTATTAAAATATATAATAGTATTAGTAAAATAGAGTATTACTATATACTCCTCCACTATATATATAAGATTTACTATATAGAACTCCCTACTACTACTTAAGAAATATCCCTTTAGGTAATATATAAAATAATTAATAATATTACTAACCTAAATAACCTTATATCTATACTATTTATTTTTAAAATATACCTATACCTTATAGAAACTTCAGCTCTCTCTCTAGATATTATTACCTAAACCTAAACTATATATAAAACTAGAGAAGAGATCCACTATAAACATACTAAATATACTATTAACACTATTTTAGTAATATATAATAGCTTTAATACTTCTCACGTAATAATCCTTCCACTCTAGATTCTTATATATATATAGTAAGAGAAAAAAAACTAATAAAAACTATACCCTCTTATTACTACCTATAGTGAGACTTATATTCTTAAGCTACCTTATAGCCCTCAAGAGTTTTAATTAATAGCTATAAAATAATATTTTAAAAGTAATAAATAAGAGATTAATAATAATATAACTAAAATTATAGCTTTATAAAAGCTAGTACTTATAGCTTTATATACTAACTTTCAGCTAAACTAAGGATCTCTAAGTAACTTAATAGTAAATAGAAACCTATAACTCTATATAACTACTCTAATTTTATCTATAACTATCTCTAAGCCTCTAAATATATAGCTAATACTTTATTCTACCTCTACCTCAGGAGATAATAATATCCTCTCCTCTCTAGTAATTAGTAATCTACTATCTTAACTATAAATAACTTAGATTATACTGAAGCTTCTAAATTATATAACCTATAAGTATATAATTAGTTTACTACCTCTAAAATTTAACTAAGAAGCTTATTTTATAGTATATTTTACAGCTAAGAAGCAGTTAGATTTAATATTCTTACTTACCCTCTATATAAAAAGTATAATTATAATATCTAGCTTACTATTTAAAATAATAATTAAAAAGGAAGTTAAAAGTATTATTAATAATAATATTATAAAACTTATTTGATATAACCTTATTCTCCATAAAAACTATAAGTATTTTAAGTTTTATATTATTAATAAAATCAAAAATAAGGATACTAATAAAATATATAAAACATTAAGACTTATAATCTAAAGCTTTAGTAACTATAGTAAATTTGAGATTTTAATATAATTACTAATAATCTAATAAAGTAGCTAATAGTTAATTTTAGCTATAGTTTTAGCTTTCCTCTAGTAAGAAGATATAATAATATAGTTTTATAATATTATCTAAACTTATATCTAAACTAAAACAGAACTTATAAAATATATTATAGCTAAACTACTTTTATACTTTAAAAAGTAATACCCTCTAAACTTTAAAATAATTATTATTTAGCTACTTTATAGCTTCACTAAAGCTAAAACCTACTAGTAAGTAACTTACTTTATATATTATAAGGAAAGATTATAAATAGAGACTTTAATATATAATCTATACCTCCTTATCTTATATACTTAAAATAATATCTTCAGCCTTATTAATATATAAACTAATAATATCCTCAGCCTCTCTAATATAGTATTCTCTCACTAAGAGGATAAAGAGCTTAAACAAATCTTATTTAAAGTAAAACCAAAAATTATCCTCTCAGAGACTATATTCCTTATATTTAATAGAAGTATCTTATTATTTTATAGTAATTACCTCTACTTATACTAAAAATACTAAAGGTAAAAACTAGCTCTTATTAATATATATATTATATCTAAAACGCTTAAAAAAGTATATATTAAATAAAATATATATAGTATATACCTTACCTTAATATACTAATTAGAGACTCTATTTAACCTCTCGTATATAGTATAAAAGTAATAACCCTCGAGTGATAATATTACTACACTTAATAAATAGCTTAAGTAGTAAATAGAGTATCTTAACTAAAGCCTCAACTTTATATTACTTAATCTCTCTAAAGTATACTTTTACATTTTTATTAATAGCTTTTTTACTAATAATACTAACTTCTTATCTTAACTAGAATTTATAACAATCTTAAGCTAAAAGACTATAATTAGTAATAGTTAGTTTAACTTCTATAGTAATATTATATACTATTTATCTACTAAAAGTAAGAGAGTTATTAGGAGTATACTTACTTTAGAGATCTATATTATAGTAGCTAATATAGATTTTACCTATACTATAGTTATATTACTTAAGAAAATTTTTAAGTATTAAAAACTTCCCTAGATCCTAATTATTATATATATTAATTTATATTTACTTTATAAATACCTTATAAAGTTTAGTATTACTAAAAAGAAACGCCTGATAATTAATATTATAATATTAAGGTAATTATATAAGCGCCGTAAGCTCTATAAGATATAATAGATTAATAGAGATAATAATATTACTGATACTTTTATAAAAGATACTCTAAACTGCACCCTCGAGAGATTTATTAATTTGAACTATATAACTATTTAAATAGAGAGATAGGTAACTTAAGTAGAGTAGATAAATAGGTATTTAGATGTTATTTAGGCAAAAGAGTATAGATTATACAAAATACTATTTTTTATATAAATAGATAGGTACTAGAGTATATAATAAAAAGGAAAATTACTAGTGTTAGTTGCACTATACTATAGAGTATATAGTAACTATATATACTGCTATATATATAGTAGCATACCTTCTAGAGCCTACTAACTATAGGTGCCTAGCATCCGGCGCCAGCTATAGCTAAATAGTGTGGTAATTAGTAAGTAATTACTATACTATAGATTTAGAGCTTTATGTAGCGCCACACGCTACATAATATAGTAATAATAACAACTGATAACTAGAATACTAGTTTATATCTATACGATAAGATCACATACAGCGTGCGATTACCCTGACGATTAAACTAACAATTAGATATAATTTCCTGAGGTAACTTATATTAGCTGATAATAGTTCTAAGGAAAATATATATAAGGTTTTCTATTATACTTAATTCTTTATAGAGAATAAAGTAAGTATATTTAGTAAGTTATTTTATTATAATAAGAATATTATTATAGTATATTTTAGTAAGTAGTTTTTATAATTTTAGTAGTTTAATAATAAAATCTAAAGAAATTGATTTCCAAGGTTTTTAAAATATTAGTAGGAGTTATAATTTACTATAAAGTTTATATTAACTAGGTTTACTTTTAAGGTAAGTTTTATAATTCTTAATTATATTAATTATATTTTATCTTATAACTTCTTTATTATAGTATTATTAAATTCTTTTAAATATTTTAGTAAATTTTTAATATCTATATATTAGTATATTATAAATATTTCTAACTATATTATATGTTATTTTTTTAGTTATGTTAGTATTAATTTATCTGGTGATTAAGAGTAGTTTTTATGTAGGTATAAGGTTTCTGTTTATATCTATTTTTAGGATAATTTATATTTCTTCTGGTATAAGGATATTATAGTTTAGTTTTTAACTAAGTATATTGGTTTTTCTGTTTTCTGTTTTTTTATAGTAGATAATATAAAAGTTAAATTCTGAAAGAAATTCTAACTATCTAATCTGTTACTTATTAAGGTTTTTAGATATTATAAAATATATAAGGTTCTTATAGTTAGTATAGATTTAAATTTTATATTTAGTTTCTGAGAGTTATAGTCTCTATTCTTAAAATATTTTAATAATAGTTATAAATTCTTTATTACAGATTTAGTAGTTAAGTTCTAGTCTACTACGTTTATATAAATAGAAAATATAAGGATATAATATTCTTTTTATATTTCGTTATTCTAATTATCCTCCTATTTCATAGTCTGAAGTATTAATCTTAACTTTAAATAGTTTATTAGGATCTGGGATTATAAGAATAAATTCTAAAATAATCTAATTCTTAACCTTCTAAAATACTTCTTTTTATCTATTAGTCTAATTAAACTTAGTATCTTTTTATGTAAGTTTAGTAAGTAGGATTATTTCTTTCATATAATCTTTAAGGAATTTTCAGTAAAAGTCAGTAAATATAAAGAAAACTTAGATTTCTTTAATATTTATTAGCTTAAGTTAGTTCTTAACTACCTAGATCTTCTTAGTTAATATCTTAATTATATTTAGTATAATAGTAAATTCTAAATATTCTACTTATTATATCTAAAGTTTAATTTTCTCTAGTTTAACTAGTAGTTTAGTTTACTATAGTTTCTAAAGTATTTTATAAATATTTCTTTATATTTTTTAAGTATCTTTAAATAGATAAGGATATTATTAAGATATACTATATAAAAGATATCTAAATATTTATATAGTGTGTAGTTAATTATAGATTAGAATCTTATAGGTATATTAGTAAGTCTGAAAGATATTATAAGGTATTTATAAAGTCTTTTTCTTATTCTGAAAGTAGTTTTCTATTCTTTATTTTCTTTAATTTAGATAAAGTTATAAGTTCCTTTAAAGTTAAGAGCTATAAATTAATTAGTTATATAAAGTTAGTTTTATAGTTTTAATATAAGGAGTAATAAATATTAGTTCTTAATTATTATATTATTAAGTTATTAATAATTAATATAAAGTTATAGCTTACTGTTTTTCTTAAGTATAAATAGAATTAAGCTTCCTACTAGTAATATTAAATATTTAATATAACTTTTCTTAAAGTATTTATTAATATACTTATTAAATATTTCTATTTTTATTTAATTAAGTTTATAGATTTTACTGAATCTAGACTTTTTCCCCTCTTTTAAAAAAATCTTAGAATTATAATTTATATACTCTAGTAACCTAGTTTTAAGTTTTTCTATAAAAGATTATTTATAAATTTAGTATTTATTGGGGATAGTCTAAAGTTAATCTATCTTATTATTAATTCTTACTACTACTATAATATTTAATATCTAGACTATTATATCCTTAATTTTAAGGTAAATAATAAATCTTTATATTCTTAGAGTTATATCTAATTTATATAGGATCTTATTATCTAGAGAATCCTCAGGAACTAAATCCTTCTATTAGAGATAGTTAGTTTTCTAATCTATCTATAAGTTATTTTTTTATAATTATAGGATTCCTAAGATAATGTCTTAATTACTTATCTCTATTATATTAAAGATATAGTTTTCCTTCTAGCTATAGTAATTTAAAAAGAGATATATAGTCTCTAAGTTAATAATATCTCTACTATACTTAATATTTTCTCCTTTAATAATATATGGCTAATATAGTTTAGTTTTTATTATCTATAGGATCTATTATTTATTTACTACTTATAGTAATATAAAGTTTCCTTAAGTACTATAATTAATTAGAGTTTATATCTTATATCTATTTACTATAATATTAAGATAAAGATATTTATTATTATATTCTATTATTACTAGATATAAGGATCTTATCTAAAATATTTTTCTTTATCCTTATTTAGTAGGTAAGTTTAGTTTTTTAACTACTTATAGTATTTCTATTCTAATATTATTCTACCTTTATAATAGTAGGTTACAATTCTTCCTTCTTAAAATATCTTTCTAAATATTAATTCTCTATATTTTAGTGTTAGTAGTATAGATTTATCTTTAGTATCTTCTTCTTATTTCTAAAGTTTGTTTTATTAATAGTATTATTCTCTTACTTTATTAATATAGTAGATTATATAACAATCTAACTTACAGTCTATTTATTTACTAATAATATTATTTATATATACTATAGGGTAGTTTTTACTGGATGCGAATATTATAAAGTAGTTTTTATTAAAACGCTAAAGTTCCCAAAATAGTAGATATATATTAAGGTATATATTTAGAATTAGATTATTCTTAAATCATTATAGGAAGAATTATCTATTAAATTTATTACTAAAGTATAGTATATAATTATCTTATATATAATATATTTAAAAGATAGTTTAGTAAGTTTAGTGATTAATTTATAGAAGTTTATACTCTATATTATAGAGGATTATTTTAGGATAGTTTAGATTCTAGTTGCCTGGAACTCTATAGAATATAATAAATTACTTATCTTAAGTTAGGTGAATATTCTAAATTCTAAATTACTTACTTTTATTACTACTTAGTTACTATAAAATAGAGGATTCTGGATTTTTGATAGTATTATTATCTAGCTTAATATTATTATTAATTAACTTAAATAGGTTACTTAGGTTAACATAGATTCCTAAACTAATTTTAATAAGTTCTTACTAATAGAGATTATTAAGTTATTCCTTAACTTTATATTCTAGTTTATTATATTTAACTATAGTGAGGATTTTTATTAGTATCTTATTACTTACTTTAAGTAGTTATATAAGAGCTTAAGTAAGAAGTAGGTTTCCTCTAGTGTTAATTCTCTACTAAATCTAATACTAGATTCTCTGTAGAAGTTATCTATTAGGTGTTTAACTAATCCTATAGTAAAGTTCTCTCTCAGCTATCTATAGCTATAGAATTACTATTTTATTTTTTTATATTTAATCTTATTCTGAGATTAGTGTGAAATTTTCTTCTTTCTTAATATTAGCTATTACTAGTATCTTCTTAGTGTAATATTCTAATTATCCAGAAGGATTCTTAGGATACTATTCTATATTATCCTTAGATCTTTAGTGTATAATATAAATATTATCAAAATAGACTGTCTAGATTAGAGAGGTATAGAGTATTTCTTTCTTAGTAATATTAACTTATCGAATTTATTTAGATATTAGCTGAAATTATTATTCTTATTACTAATATTTAGGTAAGTAGCAGCTTTTAGCTATATATTCTAGTTTATTATAATTATAATATTTAAAATCTTATTATTTATTATTTTTAATAGTTGTTTTAGTAGTGAAGTCTATAGGTTTGCTATAGTAACTATAAGATATATTTATTTATAAGGCAAATTATTATTTAGTTTCCTAATTATTATATTAGTTCTAGTAGTTATATAGTAGTTTTTAGTATTTATATTTACTATTAAGTTATTAAAATTATTACTATTTACTTTTTTTATAGTAATACTTAAAAAGTTAGTTATTAATCTTAATAGTAAACTCTATATATATATAATAAAATTACTAAATCTATCTTACTTAATAAGTTTATCTTTAATATCTTTTTTTAGTTTTTAGTAGAATATAAAGATTTTAGTATTATTAGTATAATTAAGTTTAGTATAGATATATCTGAATTTAGCTATATAGTATATAGCTATATTTTTCTACTTAAAAGCTACTAAATTTTATTTGTACTATTATTATTTTTCTAGTTCTTAAAATAGTAAGATTAGAGTGTTTTTAAAACTATAATAACTTATAAAGATAGTTTAAGTTTCTAACTTAAGATGATTCTATTTATAAATAAGGAAATTAGTAAAATAAAATTTAAACTATATAGAAGCTTTTCCTTTAAGGAATAAGGTAGTGTAAATCACTTATTTAACTTTATCCTTAAAACTGAAATTATAAAATTAATAGTAAGTTCTAACTTAAGTAAGGAATCTCTTAAAATATCTAGAAGTTTTATTAAAAACTTAGAGTAAATTAAGTTAAAACTTCTTATATAATTTAACTAGAGTCTAGATAATATTAGTAGTAGTGTGAAGAATATTAACTTCCTATTAAAAAGCTAGAAATTACTACTAATCTAGATTATTATAGAGATTCTACTAAAGTTAGGTAATTTCTATAATATTACTATTAATAATCTCCTGTATCTTAGCTATATTTCTATTAGTTTTTTAAAGTTATTATATAAACTTAGTAGTATTATCCTCTTTATTACTAGAGAGTTAAATTTTTTTATTTTCTAGTTTAGAAGCTTAATATATTATTTACCTTTAGGGAGTATTCTCTAAAAACTAGAAAAAATAGAAGAAGTTTAATATTTAGTAGATATAATAATATTCTTTCCTAAATACTATTAAGTAAACTTTATAGGGTTAATTTACTAAATAAGAATAATGAAAATATTATAATTAACTTTAAGTTTAATAGAGGTAAGTTTATTAGTAGTAAGTTAAGATTATAATATATAGATAATAATATTATTATAATATTAATAAGATTAGGTTTTTAGAACTTATAGTAATTAGATATAAGTTTAATAAAAAGATTAAGGAATAAGGTTAGAAGTATCTAAGGATAATTATAAAGTTAATTACTAAAAAGCTATAAAAGTCTAACTTTAAGTAAACTTAAGTTTATTCTATATATAAGTCTGTAATATTATAAATTTTCCTATTCTTATTAATATTATATTATTTTTACTAATCTAAAAGTAAGAAGTAATTACTATTTATAAGTTTGTAATTACTTAGTTTTACTGATTATTTTAAGGATCTACTAATTAATTACTTACTCTATAGAGTAATTACTTATTTCTTATTATTATATAATTTATATTATAGTTCCTCTATAGTTTAGTAGGTTTCTTATTATATTCTTCTCTTTATATATATAAAATACCTTATAGCTACTAGATACTTTATAACTTAGCTCTAATCCTATTAGATTATAATATCTATATCTCTATAAGTAATATAATAAGGTTAAGCCTGTAAATAAGCCTATTTATATAATATAAGTAGCCTTATAAGTATAAATAGCTAGGTTTATTATAGACAGATAGAAAGAATATAATTTCTCTTCTCTCTAGAATCTAAAACCTACTATTTAGATTAGTTTAGCTTTTAGACTATAGATCTGTAAATATAATTTTATAGTTTTGAAATATTTTTTTAATATTTTCTATTTATTTTTACTTCTCTCAGATTTTATAGTTAGAAGTAGTTAGTTAATTTTAGTCTAGATAAACCCCCTTAGTTATAGCTTATTTTAATAATACCTAGAAGTAGATTATTCTACTCTCAGTCTTTAAAACTGGAATAGAAAAATATTTCTATACTACCTTAATAAATAAATATCAATATAATATAACAAAAACATAATATATTATCCTACTATTAAGAAAAAATATATAAATAAATATAAAAACTAGAAAGATTACTAAAAAAAGCTATTTACAGATTTATACTAAAAATAAGAAAACTAAATAATAATTATACTTATATTCTTAAAACTGGTAGATACTCTAGAGACCTAGAAAATATTCAGAAACTAGTATTTATATAACTTCACTAAACAAACTTTTATAACTTCATATTATAAGATTATTATTAGTAGGATATTCACAAACCTAGCCTATAGATAGACTAGGAATTACTCTACTAAATATAACAGAAAATAATAATTATAATAATAATTACAGAATAATCAAGAAAGTAGTCCTGCTAAGCTGACGAGTGTAGTAAGATTAACCTATTTATCTAAAAACCAGTAAATAGACAAACAAACAGATTATTTAAATACCTCTAATATAGAAAAGATAGCTAGATAAAAAAGAAAACTACTATAACTTGAATACCTCTAATATAGAGAAGATAGCTAAGTAAAAAAGAAGATTACTATAACTTAAATATTTCTTTTTTAGAGAAGATAATATATAAAGATAGTTATATTTAGACTTTTAGATATTTCTAAAGAAAGTTTTTAGGAAAATCAACTAGCAGCTTCATATAGAATCAAATTAAAACATTACGTAATAAGGATAAAAAAATAGTAAAAGACCTTATATAGATAGTCTCATCTATAACTTGCAAAATAACAGCTCTTATTAACAATAATACCTTAGAAGGATAATAAAAAAAAAAAAAAAACTTTACTTCAGATAATATTTGCAGATCTATACTTTAGTTATTACGCTCGTTTGATTATTTCTTTTTCTTAGTTTGGATTTTCTTTTTTCTTACTACTAAGGTCTCTTTATTCTCTATTTCCTAATAATATCCAGAATTTATACTTATTACTTCCTTTTAGGTTATAATAGGTAAATACTTCTATATTATTTAAATAGACCTACCGCTAAGCTAATAGACTAACTAACCTACCTTATCTGCAGACTAATACTATTAACTATATTTAAATATAACTATTTATTTAATTACTACAGCCTTATAGATACTATAAATCCTACAGATATTATAGATTATGTGGAGGTTATAGCTATACGGATACTATAGCTTCTGTAGGCTATAGCTACAGCTATATATATAGCGAAAATGTTGAAAATCAATAAAAGTAACAAGAGGGCTGGCTATATATACTATAGCTACGTGGGCCACGAAGGCTACGGATCCCACGGATGCTATAGATGCTATAGATCTTACGGATTCCTTAAATAAACTCCTGAAAATCATAAAAATAACAGCTACAGTTATGTTAATTGATTCATATAAGACTTATAGTAATGTATATAGCTATAGCTACATTATAGTTATATATATATTATTCTAGGGCTCTTAAGGCCTTATAAAAAAGAAGAATAAAACCTAACTAAATATAGCTTTATAGTTATAATAATTTATTGATTATTATGTATGTAAGACTATATTAAAAATATCTAGTTTGAAAGGAAAGACCACTCTGGAGAGGAAGAATGCTCCTAGGAGTAATATATACTGTATATAGTAATTTTAATAGACTTCCAGCTAGGGGAGGTAATATTTATATATATGAAAGTAGTTTGTTAGTATGAATAATAAAGGCTTTATAGCTAAGGAATTACGTATATATATATATATAGCTGAGGACTATAGTTTGAATCTGTTTTTTGATTTTTTTTTTACCCTGCGGGGCTGGTTAGGTTTTAGTTATTTTTATCTAGATTTTTAAATATATAGGGGCGTAAGCTTTTAAAAATAGGGAGGACTATAATAGAGTTAGACTTATAAATAAGCTTATTTATATAATATAAGTAACCTTATAAGTATAAATAGCTAGATTTATTACAGATAGATAGAAAGAATATAATTTCTCTTCTCTCTAGAATCTAAGATCTATTATTCAGATTAGTTTAGCTTTTAGACTATAGATCTGTAAATATAATTCTATAGTTTTAAAATATTTTTTTAATATTTTCTATCTGTTTTTACTTCTCTCAGGTTTTATAGCTGGGGGTGGTTACTTAGTTTTAGTCCAGATAGGCCCTCTCAGCTATAGCCTATTTTAGTAACTCTAAACTTCTCGCTAGAGTTATCTTCTGAGGAGGATAATAAGGAGTAAGAAGAATCTTAAAATACTAGCTGTAAATTAAATCTAGCTGAAAATATAATCCTTAATAAGATTTATATTTAAATAGATATATTCCCTCTGTAAATTCTGGATATAGAGGATCCTTACTTATTATTTACTAATTATATTTATCCTACTTATCTAGTATAATTATATTTAGGTAATAAGGAAGAGAGTATTACTAGGGAGAAGTTAGAATGAGTATATGATTATAAAGACTTAGGCTAATCCTTATTAATACTACTAAAGTAATTACTATATTATAGAGTATACTTTATATTCCTCTAGATAGAATATAACTAAGATACCTTCTTTAATATCTTTATATTTAATCAGGAGAAAGTTCTTAAGAAAGTAAACTAAAGATATTATACTTTTTATTATTTTATTTTTATATTAATTAACTAAGTAAAATAAATATAGATTTCTACTATATTAGTTAGTAAAGTTTATATTAACTAGTTTTTAAAGCCTCTAAAAACCTAGTAAGATATTAAATACTTACTAAAACTATTTTACTCTACTTTTATTAAGATAATTATTACTGAAATTAATAAACTTATAGAAATAGATATCTGGAATGTGATTACTAAGTGTAAGGTAAAGTTGAAACCTATCCCTCTGAAATAGATATTTATATACAAGCTTAACTAAGATAGTTATCTCGAATACTATAAAGCCAGAATCTACTTACGAGATACTATCTAGTCAGAAGTATTAATATCTTTAAAATAAGTTATTAAATTAAATAATATAAGTTAGAAACTATTAAATAAGGCGATTGAGAGCGAATATAAGACTAGAGGTATATATAATAATATTATTAAAATTATTAAAATAGGAGAGTTAAGAGGTAGCTACACTAAAGATCTTAATACTAAGTAGCTACTATCTTAACCTCAGGACCTCAGTTAATAAGAAATTACTACTTTAAAAACTTATTTTAATTATTAGAGCTACAGCCTCTAAATATACTAAATTACCTATAATAATAGTTATATAAAGAAGAAACTTACTATTATCCTATTATAATAATAATATAATATAATCTTTTATTAATTTTCTTTTATTATATCTCTCTCTATATTTCTATTTAGGAATTTAAAGATATATATTTAGAAATCTCTTTTTTATTTATATTAAAAAAATCTATTCAGATTTATATAATATTTTATTTAAGTCTGGAGGGGTATATTATAAAGACTTCACTATAATAATATAGCCTTATGTGGCTATAATACTCTATATGCCCCCTATGCTCCATGCCGACATTAATCCGTCAGCCTAACATTCATCCGACGCATAAGTTTTACCCTCTTTAAATGAGGGCCCTCGTGTCATATTCAGACTTAGAAGAATCAAGCCGTTTTGTTCTCTTAGATCGCACGCGTACCCGGTGACTCCTTCGCAACAGAAGCTATGTGGACTGACACGTCTGCCTAGCCAAGGCCGTCGTCGGTGATTCCGATATCAATGTATTTCTGTGAGTTTCATACTTTGAGGTCTATCTGGTCTGAAGCTAGTCAGTATTTGGACTTGTCGATGTTTTTGATGGCGTTGTTTCGACTGGATATTGGGTATGCTGATTCTTCTCCGGGTGACAAATGCAACAGGCCAAATCATTATACGCGTGTTGTATGCAAATTTCTTTGACAATGGTAAAGATAATTGATGATAGTTGACTTGACCATATTCCCAATTACTAGCTCCAAGTAGCAGCATCTGGGACCGTCCCCCTGCACTATCCTCCTATTAGAAGATGACAGAATTGGTTTCCTAGCCCCTTATTATTTCTTGTATAGGCAAATCCAAGTTCTTCACCTGGCAAAGTATGGCATGTTCCCTCCCTGTAGTATTGGTATCGCACGATGAACGGGCTGAAGATATCCAACCAAAGGGGGAGAAATTTGTATGATTTACCTGATAATACGAGAAGGAAATCAATCTGCAAACATAATTGCTCTGAGGTAGTTGGCCATGCCATCTTGAAACATGACCAGTAGTGAGAGGTATCGATGAACCGATTCTGGGAATTTTGATGGCGTCGCGCCTCCTTTGGAAAAGGAGGTAACCCTTTAACGAACAGCTCGGATGTAAGTTTGCAAACTTGTCGAAGTTGACCATGATACGTGGTTCAGAGCCACTCAACGTGTTTCTGACGTGGCTGACTACGCGAAACGGTCTGAGAGTTTCACAGCTCGCTGAGGCTCATGAAGTTGATACTCGAGTGCGCTGGACTCAGAATTGATGATCTACGTGTGTCCCGGTATTACTCGCTCCAGCGTCTCTGTCCCACAAAGTGAAGACCATTGGGAAGACCAGATAATGAATGGCCAGTTCACAGGTAATAGCTTAGAGAAGGAAGTCCCGTGGGTATGAATAGAATCACGGGGTTGAACTCTGAATGGGGGTCTCTAGGCTAAAAGAACGCTCAACTTGTGATCCCGCTCCAGACGGAAAGTAGTCAGCGACAATTTCGTACCCCGAATGAGGGAGACAGACAGCAGACGACCATGATCTCCTCTCGTAGTTTCGCTGAGCAGAAACTTGCAGCTTTCCATGTTGATCCCGTCGGCGCCCGGCGCCGTCGGCCAAGTATACGTGGCGAATACGCCGTGCGATAAGGCCATTGACGAAGGACTTACCAAGGTACTCGGAGACATGGACGTCAGATACCGTCGAAATTGCCAATCACGCAATGAAAAGACCGAGGGATGCAACCACATGGAGTGCACCAGTTGTTACGCGCACATCTGTTGAGTTCAAGAAAACGGACCCTTTCATGTCCTTGGTAGTTTTTATACCACGAGTCGTAAGCATCAATCTTTCCCATCCATGTGATCGTAATCTCGGGAGTTTCCACCGGCAGGAAGAGTATAAGATTGCTCTCTGGATGCAGAATGTCAGATGGCAAGAAGGACGATAAGGAGAGGAGAGAGATGCGTTTGACTTTTCACAAAGCCTGTGTCAATCAGAACATGTCCAGTGGGCATCCCAGACCTTCAGACCAACTTTCAACACTCCGCTGATTGTCCGTGTCCGTGTTGTATTCCTCTACCATACGAGGACGGTGTCGGACGACGAATGATTTTTAAGCTGTTCTGGCAATGCCCTTTTCGATGGGGCGTGCGAACCAGCCTCATCGCCATGCGACGAGGAAGGAACCGAAGATTCACGCTCAGCCATTTTCCCCGGCCCAGTAATGCTTGCCCCAAGACAGATGTCCACCCTCATCAACCCCCTTTTATACCTTTGCGGAAACCCAGGTTTCTTCCCAAGAAACCGGCGAAAAGGTATCTGAGCCAAGCATGTATATGCATGAAAGGGTGGGCACTTTCCCACTTTGACCACATCTTTGCGAACCTGCGTCATCAAGCGTTCCAAAGTCTCTGTAATCACGGCCTCGTCAACATAGCGAGGGCAAAAAACCTCGATTCTAACCGGGCACGTCTGCCTCAAATTCGACTTTGAATCCGTCGTGGAGGAATACAAATACACAGTTCACCGGCGACGACGCTGGACGACGCCATCTGGCCATTCCAAGTCGACAACGTCCACGTGTTTGCAGATTACCGAGACGTCGTAGCCTCATGGCCACCTCTGCTCCACTCATTCTGTCAAGGCACAAAGCACATGCCGAAGAACATGTGTAGAGAAGAAAGCATTGTCCCAGGTTAATCTTCTATATCTTCAGGAATCCTCGACACTGTCAGTGAAGACGTTACGAATCAGTAAAGACGTTACGAATTTCTCCATGCAGATGACCAGTAACCACGAAGACGCCAATTCAAGCCATTACAAGTTAATCTAGGTAACCTTTCTCTTATTCAATAGCAATCCAACCACTTGAGGGCCGAGGCCTGGATCCTCGTCGGCTCATCAGTGCTGTAGTCCACTCTAACAGCGCTTCCGTCGTCCTCTCGTGGCGTCTTCATACAGACATCATTACAATTATTCTCATAGGTACTCATGACATCTCGTCAACAGGTCCTTGACGGTGTTGCAGGCTTGAGCCTAGTGTCTCTCCAGATCCTGTCGCCTCAACTCGTCCCTGAACACGTTCCCACCATGCGGGCCGGGTTCATGGAACCTGTCCGAGACAGGGCTCCCCGCCAAGCTGCCCAACGCATCGCTATCCCTCCTGGGGCGTCCGTGGTCGATGTCACGCTGCTGTTGGTGCTGCTCAGCAGGGTGATCGGTGTACTGGTAACCATCAGGGCTGATTTCCCTCGTGCGCAGCGCGATATCGCGGTCCTTGGGGCCAGGGAAAACGCTTTGCCTCACGCGCCTGCCCAGATTCCGCGCGCGCGACTTGGTGAGGCCATGTCCGTGCCGCGAGCGGCTCATGACGTTGCCCAGGCCAACCTTGCGGCGCGAGCGGTTCCACAGGCAGCCGCCAATGAGGCAGATGAAGATGAAACCGAAAACGGTGGGGAGGGCAATGTACAGTTCGGCGCCCTTGGGCAATTTCGTGGGCTGGGGATGGAACGTCGGACGCTTCGCAACGAGGACCTGCGGGCCGGTGATATCCTCCTTCGCAACGCCGTTGACGGTGTATTGGAGGAGCAGCTCGATGGTGGTGTTGTCCTGACCCGATGGGATGAGATTACCGTCGATATGCCAGGCGTAGTAGCCCCAGGCGGCGGGGTTGCTGCTCTCCGTGTCCTTATTGAAAACGACGTCGCCGACTGTGGTGCCGTTGACTTCCTTGCCCTTGATCTTGACGCGGACATCGGTTTGGTTGCCCTTGATCAGAACGGAAGAGTCCCAGGTAACTACAAGACGTCAGTCAGCATTCTTGCTCCAACTTGTCTTCAGCATTGATACGCGCGTACCATAGTATGTCGACTCCGTAAGTAGCGTGCTCCCCTTCTCAGGATCGCAAAAGGGTGCAAAGTCTCCGTCCGTGTTGCTGCAAGGAGCAAACGCACCCGCACCATTCTTGCCGTTGGCAGTCGGGACAGGGGGCTTGCCGGTGCTGGTGCTGACTTTGGCAAGCTTGTAGTCGGTGAAGGTGAAGACGGTGCCCGTCAGAGCGTTAGGGGCCGCAGAGGCGAGGGCTGGTGTGCCAGAGATTGTGGTCTGCAAAGGGGTGACAGTGGTGGGCGTGCCGTCCTTTGCGACGCTGACCCAGGCGGCCGTGGGAGCGAGGGTCGGTCCAGGAGCGGCTGCAGCGCCTCCCAGCAGAAGAAAAGCTGGGACGAGGTTGAGGGCGTGCATTGTGTGAGACAGTTCGTGATGGGTTTTTGCGAGCTTGGCGCGACGGAAGCAGACGACGAACAACGAACAACGAACGAACGAACGAACTGGTGATCGAACGTGCAAATGAGTGACGGTATCGCGTCGAAATGCGATGAGGTCCAATGCAACACGCGCTGCTCAAGCTCCTTTCCAGCGATGAATCAGACCAAAGGGGAGAGCTGGGATGAACCTGAGTCTGAGGGCAAACGTTTAAATCCCAGCGCTTGGGGGCAGGCAAATTTAAAAAAACAAAAACAAAAGCTGACTGCCTGTTTGTCAGGTAATTACCTTACCTACCTTAGGTACCTACCTACCTTACCTACTATGCAGTACCTTAGGGAGGAACGGTAACGTGCAGGATTCCTACCCCAGCTTCCCAAGGTCATCTTAGTGGGTAGTCAGGCGCTGTGGGGAACCGTATCGCCCGCCAGAACGCAGTGAACAGGGGTGGTGCCTTGAAAGCCCCCCGTCGTTTTGGCGAGTTAGGTTGGTGAGCTATCCATGCCGAGTTCCCGCCTTGCGA
Source organism: Colletotrichum lindemuthianum (assembly GCA_001693025.2). Classification (NCBI taxonomy): domain Eukaryota; kingdom Fungi; phylum Ascomycota; class Sordariomycetes; order Glomerellales; family Glomerellaceae; genus Colletotrichum; species Colletotrichum lindemuthianum. Next base: position 324,647 of record MASP02000177.1, on the reverse strand, counting down.
GGAAGCGAAGAGACATGCTCCATGCAGATCGTCCGATTCAAACTGGGGTTGCCATGATTGGTCAATGCCTGACTGACATGCTCGTCTTGCTTTTACGTTGAGCTACACATCATCGTCACTGCATCCTTTATTGAACTTTGATTTATACACACATGATGTTGAGGAGATGAATTAGGTATTACCTAGCAAGTGCCAATGTGGCTCTCTGTTTCCGCCGGAGCCATATCTTCTCAATGTGTGACCAGTCATTGGGGTATCAATTATTCGTCCATCGTCATTACCCTCCGTATTATGCTGCTTGTTCCGCAGGCCGATTGTTCGCTCGCTCGTTGATCCTTCTCGGCTGGATTAGTGAGGCGCCATCATAGGACCGTTCAAAGTTCGCTTTCTTCTTGCGGGCGGATTCGCAGGTGATGGGATCGGGATGGCCTTCTCGCCCTCCTTCTCACCCTCGCCAACTTTGGCAAACTTATCGTCCTTTGCACTTTCCGCACTCTCCACACTCTCTGCTTGACTCTTGACACTCAAAGTACTCGGCGACGCCTTGCCGCTCGTGCTGTTCTGCACGCGTCCCCATCCGGATCCGTTCTGCGGGCTGAAGCCAACCATGACGACAGGCATCTTCCTCTGATGGGGTCTTCCCACTTCCAGCGGGTCGATAAACGTACGCGACCTCATTTTCGCAAAACCGAGCCGAACTCTCTCGTGCTCAATCTTCTCATCGTCGGTCCGCGTATCAGCCGTTCCTTCCATCTCCTTCCTCGCGTCGTCCTTCGCCTTGCGCGCGTGTCCGCTGCACTCTTTATTCGGGCACCGGCCAGGGGGTATCTCCTGCGTGACTTCGCCGTCGAGATGGGGGCAATCGCTGGGCTTAGGGATGGCGGAGACAGGCGTCTGGAAGGCCCATTCGATTTGGCGGAAGGACCAGATCCAGGCCATGCACCGCTGATAGTGTATGTGGCGATGGAAGCCGCAGCTCTCGCAGAGCGCGATCGATTCGCTACACATGATTTTTCGGTGATTTGCTGTGAGGGCGGGCGAGGTATGTTTATAGAGATGGCATTGAATGCACACTTGTTCTGAGGCACCTCAAGAGTTGGGGGTTGGCGGCAAAAGGACGACACGACAGGGTAAGAGCTAAACTTTGAGGTGACAGGAAGGCAGGGCTGAGGGCAGGTCCCTCTGCCTCTGCCACTCTTGTACTTTGACATAAAGTTTACCTGCCACCCTTATAGATTGCTATCAAAGTCCTTAGATGGCTGTGCCAATTACTTTTATTTCAAGCAAAATGCCTCGTTTTAAACCACAGATACCAACACCAACTCCACATAGTGGTCCCATCTTGTAGGGAAAATACCGTTGAACCCCTTTTACGAAGCTTTTACACGTCTTTACTCATTCAACTCTGCCTCTCCAAGTTAGTTTTTGTCCTTCTTGGACTTCTTCTTCTTGTGAGACTTCTCGCCAAACGTCTCGTCGTAGATTTCAACCGCTGTCGGGCCCGCCTTGCGCTTCGCCTTGCTCGACTTCACGCTGACGACGCCGGCTTTGCCCTCTTTGACGACCTGTTCCGCTTCGGCCCACGCAGGTGCGTCACCATCGACCTCGTATCTGAGAGACGTTAACTGGCTGTTACGCACCACTCAGTTGACGGAAACTTACTGGTCAAGGGGCAAGGAGTCGATGAGCTCACGCTGCTTCTTGCGAAGCTTCTGCATGACCTCATCGCCTCCCTCCTCGAGCTCCTCCTCGAGTGACGTCTCGAGCGGAACGAAGCGCTTGTCGACGACCTCGTCGTCGTGGGCGCCGGACGCGTTCTCTCTGCTGACACCAATGGTATTAGCCTCGGGCAGCTCGGCCTCGACGGCAGCAGACACGAGCGTGCCGAAGTGGGCAGTGATCTTGCGGAGGATCTTGATGAACATGGCCAGCAGCTGAGACGAAGGCAGCGACAGCTCCTGGGAGATGACGTCCATGTTCTTCCTTTGCAGGCCAATGGCCAAGAGGATAGCCTGCTGTACACCCGTCAATTTGACGTTGGCCTTGAGCCTACCCGTGAAGTACAAGCTGGCGAGCGTGGGTACGAGGTCAAGGATGACGTGGTAGTCCAGCATGTTGTTGGCGTACGACTCAAGACGCTTGAGGTCGAAGGGCGTCAGGAACCTGTCGAGCTCAACCTTGGTCAGCGCCGTAGGCTCAACACCGTCGAGCTTGGCACCGGCGTTGGCGGACTCGTCGATGCTGAGGGCGACAACCGACTGGAACTCCCTGAACTGGTACGACAGCAGCGACTGGAAGCGGCGCTGGAAGTCTCTGGCAAAGGCGCCCAGCCACGACTGGTCGGGGGTGTGTTGCAGCGGCCTGAGCATAACGCAGGTGTGCTCGCCGGTCAGGTCGTTGGCGGTTTGTCTGAGGTATACTGGGGCGAAAGCGGCGCGCTTCCAGAACTTGTGAAGTTGCTGCGTCAAGCCGTAGCTGACACCGACGTAGTCCAGCGTCGCAGGCTTGAGCTCGGAGAACCTGGAGAACAGCGCCGGCAGCTTGTTGATGTCTCTGACGCGCACGTCGTCCTTGAGGAGTGATGTGTCGGCCAGCTCGGCGTCCGTCACTCTTGTCAGGGTCTCCTCCATCGCCACGTCGGCATCCTCAGAGAGGTTGACGAATTTCTGCTCGTAAAAGTCGGTAAGGAGCTGCAGCGCCTTGCTACCGTAGCCCATCGACACGTACTCGGGGTTGGTGGCTATCCTGACGACACGGGCGCCAGAAAGACCGGCGAACTCATCATCCTGGTACTGCTGACTGACAAGCCATGGGATCAAGTCACCAGACGGCCGTTGCCCTCTGCTCAGGCTGTTGATCACACTCTGTCTGCTAATCTTACCTTCCAGAGCAACCTGAATGACACACAGGGGCTCGGGAAGCTTGCGACTATCTGACGGCGCAACGAGAACGTAGAGCTCATGGGCAGGAGCGTCACTCATCAATTGTAGATCGTCAGGGGAGTTCTTGTAGTGACTGGCGACATAGAGGGCCACCATCTGCTGCAGGAACATCTCCGGGACGGGATGGAAGGAGAACAAGGTGTCTCTGTTGACCTTGACGAGCTCGCACTGAGACGGGTCGGGGCAACCCTGGCCACTGGCCTTGGCCTTGGGCAGAGTGGCGTCCAAGCATAACACCTTGTTCAGCCACTTCTCGACGGAGTCTCCTTGTGCGTATCGAATGGGCTCCGACAGGGTAATCTCGCGGAGACTGCGGCTGGCCTGGTGGCTGGAGCCCTGGTCCTTCGCCGCCTTGCTAGTGCCGCGGTCGACAACCTCGGTGTTGCCAGCGGCCTTGACGCCGGGTCTGGACTGCTCTCTCAGCTGCTTGATCAGCTTCAGCGAAAGTGAACGACCAGTTCCCTCGTAACCGTTGATGGTGGACGCCATGAAGACGAGGTAAGGGCCCATCAGCTTGCGCACCAGCGGCAGGGGAATGGCAGCAGCTTCATCAATGACGACGAGCTCAGCCTGTCCCAAAACGTGCGCATCTTGCGGCCTGATGTACTGGATGGTCTGGCGATGCGCTCTGTGAATGTTGACTCTGACAATGGCCTTGTTAAAGTCGGGGTTTGTAGACTGGATAATCGAGTAGTCGGCGTGGTCAGCGTATCCGAGGGCGTCGAAACCCTTGAAAACGAACTCGAAGAGTGTCTTCAGGTTCTCGGGCGAAGGAGATGTGATGAAGATGTTGCTGTAACCGTGCGCAACCGCCGCGGCGATCGCGACACCCAGAGCCGCAGACTTTCCGCGGCCTCTGGCGGCCGTCAAGGTGACGGTGCTCCTCAACGTCTTCTCCGCAATGGCGTCCACGAAAGTGAGCAGCGCCTTGGCTTGGTCGGTCGTCTTGGCGAGGGTTATCAGGGAGCCGACGGGCTGTGTCTCCTGGAAGGACTCCTTCACCCCCTCCAGCTCCAGCTGCGAGGCGGTCTTGGGCTCGTCGACGCCCGGCGCGGGCAGCTGCTTGACGTTTTTGCCGCCGGAAACGGGCAGCACGTTCATCTCGTCGTCGATGACCAGACACGAGTCGCAGCTGCCGAGCGACAGGATGAAGCGCTCGTTGAAGCGCGCTACGACGTCGTCGTGGGCCTCGGTGCGGTATCGCGAGTGGATGTCCATGGACATGGTGTAGAGCTGCTTCAAACTGTTCATGCCCTTGAGCAGAAGGATCACCAAACCGCCGCCCTCGACCGTCTCAATTGTCCGCGCGAGAATGTTGGGCGTCATGGCCTCAAAGTCCTGCAGGATGCACATGCCAAAGGTGTTTCCCAGCACCTTCTCGGTCTCCTTGTAATAGACGTAACGGATGTTGTGGAGGGAGACGAAGAGTTCGAAGGGGTCCTCGGTGTTTGCTTCGCGGATGCCTCGCTTGATCTCCTTCTTGATCTTGTTCTCGCGCTTCTTTCGGTGACTGTCATAGAAGACGTTGTGTCAGCTTTCCGTGGCGTCTAAGTGCACCACACCCGACAGTTTACGTACCTGGTGAAGCCCAGAAGCTGCTTCTTGTAAGCCCAGAGAACCGACTTGTTTTGCTTCACATTCTGCTGCGCCATGATGTAGTGCAAGTGCACGATGGTGTCCTTTGCATGGTCTCCCACGATCACGAAGAAGCTTCGCTTCTTCTCCTGTACTCCATTCTTGATGAGAGCGGGGATCCGCTGGTCCCTATTGGATAATGTCAGTATTCTCGACAAAAACGATGAATCCCGCAGCGGATACTTACACTGCCTTGCGCGTCGACATCTTGGAAAGCTCGCAGACGCGTGGGGTGGTGTAGAGGGTCGGATAAGGGCTCGCGGTGCTCGGCGCAAAGTCGCAGGCATCGCAGATGTCGAGAAATCCAAAATTTTGGCGGAGAGGACATTTTCTGCCAGGCGGTAAAGCCCGCGGGCGGGACCTTTAAGGTGGGGTGCAGCAACTTTTTCACTAGAGTCACACCCGTATCAACCACAAGCCACGCCCATCAGATCATCAAATTCAATCGCGAGCGGCTCTCTTGTTGGCCATGAATTGTTCGATTCGTTCAGTCTAGTAATACACTATTTTGTTGTACAGGATGTCTCGCTCTATCAACTGGGTTTCGAGTTTCTCGATAATCAGCACGGTGACGCTTGACGGCCCTGGACGCAACAGTTGGTGATTGCTATCTGATGCAATGTCTCTCTCTATGTAACCTGAGAACTGATCAAAGGAGAAAAAAGAGAAGAAACCGTCAGGGAATGCCACGGCCGAGCACCAATTATGAGACCTGTTCCGCAGAGATGCTAGAGAGGAAATGTGAGAATAGTCGTGGACATATATATACGGCCACTCCAGCTTATATTCTGTCGAGCTTGCGGCGCAAGTTGCGCGTGCGCTTCATCAGCTTCTTGTACTTCTTCTTCTTCATCTTGAGCTTTCGCTGGCGCTTGACGCTGATGGCGTGCATCGTGTCGTGGCCTCGCGCATCCTCGAACTGCATCTGGCGCAGCGCCATGCGCTCGAGGAAGGAGCGGGGAGCCTTTTCCGGCAGGATCTCGGGGCTATGAGCGCTGACCTGGACCTGTCCATCGGAATCGGTGACCTCCTCAATCGTGAACATGGCCTTGTAGGACCGGTAATGGGGTGCATCTGCGAGGAAGTCGTCGATGTCGGTCTCGGTCAACTCCGCGCCGGCGACCTGCTTCTCGGGAGGGGGAGGTGGGCGAAAGGGGACAAATTGACCAGCCATGGCGTTCAACTGGACGTAGACGCTCGACTCGGAGCCGTCAGCCAGCTTGACATCGATTTTCCGGACGTGCTCCCCTGACGCATCCGCCTCCTGGTTGCTAAAGGTCATCGTGGCCATGGCGCCCTCGAGGTCGTCGGTTGTCTGCGATAATGTAGATATGACGTCGGTAACTCTGTTGGCCCTGGTGCGCGGCTTGAAAATGGTGGCGAAGGCCTCCTCCGAGACCGTCTTGGGCATGCTGTGCGTCACGGATATCGGGCGATGGAGCGAGAAGAAGGTCGACAGTCCCAGGGCTAGGCGCATTGTGTCAGCGCGTCTCTTCCGCCCAGTTCTTGTCGTCAAATGCCTTACCTTCTTGCGACAAATGTTGTGTGCTGGGCACGCTGGGTAGACTCATCATCATGTCCTTCTCGGCGCTTTCCTTGCTCTTCCGTTTCCGCTTCTCGGCGCTAGCCTTGCCACTACTGGAAGTCGAAGAGGCCGAAGTGTGCACATTCTGGCCGGGAATGTCTCTGGAGCCGTTGTTGTTCGGGCTCGAAGGGCTCGAAGAGGACCATCGTCTCTGGTGGCCGCCGGGTCGATGCACCTGCTGCAGGGTAAAGGTCGCAGCCGCTCTCGGAGCGGAGGTGCTGAGGGAGGCGACGATAGGCGACTGGGACGTCAAGGCGACCACGCGCCGCACCGATGAGGGCAACATTGTCGCCAGAGTGCGGGATCGAACGATCGACGGCGGTAGCTGGGGTTTGGATGTGGTTGACGTGGGTTGAGGCTGATGCCGACCGTATCGGTTGATGGTTAGCAAACCCGGACTTGGCCGTCGGGAAAAGCTGACTATTCTGTGACACCTTGAAAGTTAGGCATCAGTCAGCCGCGCACAGGCCACTTACACGCTATCCTCAAGTTAAGCGCTCAGTCCTGCATACAGCCCAGCACAGCAGTCAATCACTCAGTCGTAGACTTGGTTTTTGGGATGAAACGACTTTCAAGTGCTTCACACGTCAGATGCTGACTTGAAAGGAATGAAGTGAGTGATTCTTCCAGAATAACTAACTGAACGTCGGATCTCCTCTGCCGCATTTGGTACGTGACCGCCTGGGCGGTCACGAGATCACAAGCCTCATCAACTGCATGACCAACACTCGCGCAATTTACCGCCCGATTGTGACACACCGCCGCTCTCACAAGAAAACCAGGCCTAGTACGGCCCGTGAAGCTCATGCATGGCCCCAGCCATCGCCAACCGCAGCACGAGTCTGGAAGATTCATCTTCTTATCTCACCCCTCGAGAGAGTATCCCACTTCCCCCGCTTCCTGGCCCATCTTTACCAGCATTCTCCGCATGTTTTCAGCCCGCCTCCTCTCGCAGTCTGTCAAAACACCCAAATCAATCTTGTCCGCCCAGCCTTTGAGTCCGTGTTGGAGGACGTTCCGCGCCCTCAGAGTGCTGCCGTTTACGTGACCAGCGCTCCCGTGCAGCGTCATGCGTTCCTTGCTTGTAAGATAAGTGCCGCGATGCAGAATGTTGTTGTTATAAAAGACGATGTCACCGGCTTTGAGTTCCACGAACAGCTGGTCAGGGATGTCCTTCTCGTAAGGATCGGCATTGCGCTCCACGCCAGTTCTTGCCCGAGTATGGGAGCCTGGGACGACTATCAGGCTAGAGTCGTCGTACAAAGCAAGATTCCACTGCGCTGAAAAGGCGGGTCTGTTGAGCCTGTCAAGCTCCTCGTCTGCTGTCGCTGTGGCTGGTATATCGTCCCTGTGCCACCTCAGTTCAAAGTCGTGGTCTGGGCGGATGAGCAGGTTGAACAACTCCATAACGAGGTCATCGTCAGTGCACTGCAACAACTGCTTGGTTGGCTCGATGACCGCATTCGAAAAATATGTTTGAACGAATACGTCGCTATTTGGCATGTCGGGGTGCATCATTCCCTGTACGCCCCAGATGCCCTCGGAGGGCGGATCGGGGCCGGCGAGAGGCCATGGAGGGAATTGCTTCGGCAACGTTCGCACGTTCGGCCAATTTCCGGCCCTTGCCGCCGCGGCAGCTGCTTGTGTGGCTTCGCGAAGTTTGGCGAGTTGGTCTTCGGTTAAGATTGAAGGTATGACGACGAAGCCATAGCGATCGAGACGTTCCAGCAAAGTTGAGGCTGCCATCATGGGCTTTTGTTCCGTTGTGCTTTGGTCTCGGAACCTTGACTCTTCCAAGTTACAGCTGAATCTCACAGGTGGCGGTTCTTTTAGAAGGGAGCAGTCCGTCGTCGCTGAGCTGCATGTGCCAAACGCGGCCTGCAACGTTGCAGCGCCTGGGCTCCGTCGCCGAAGGATCCCGGCTGAGATGGAGGCCGAGAGGACAGATGAGCCCACCTGAGGTCGTCGCGTTTTGCCAGGCGACTGGCGATGTCAGATAGGATGCCGGCCTCGCCTCAATGACAAGTCTTGTGAGTCCTGACTTTCCGATACTGAAGATGCTGGTGATAAGGGTCTACCAATTCGTTCACATCAGTTCCTGTTGTCGTCCCCGCCATCTCCGATCGTCCGGAGTCATCCCCACGGCCCAGGGTAGACGCGGGGTTGCAGTACATTGATGCGGCTCTTTCCTCCTCTCGCAGTAAGCTTTCCTTTCACAGTAAGTTTTGTGCGATCATCGGTCGGCAGCATCAAGTCTGCTCATCAACATGGAAGCGAAGGCGCGACACTGTCGCCAGCAAGTGTAGGACGCAAGTTTAAAACAAATCAGAGTGTTCCATTACTTAGGTACCTTGGTAGGTAGGCAAGCAGAACCTGCTTGGAGGGAAGTACGTTTCCAGGGCTTGTACCTGCCCTGAGGTGCCTTCCTAGTACTTACTAAGATATCCTACCTTGGAATGAGGTGCCTGCCTTTGGAAGTGTTTCTTGACCCTCGCACCTTCCTCGTGATGTGGCTTTCTACCCAGGTAGACAGGAACTGGTTTGCTGCCTGCCTCAATAGCCAGGCAAAGACGTCGGTACGTACCGATTTACTGATTGCGGGTGCCCACTGGACTGCTATATAAACCTCATCTCCCTCCCACCTTTGCCCGGTTCCTTCTTTTCTTCTTCATACTTACCTTGCCTGACGTCGAGTTGATCATGAATATCTCGACGTAGAGAGGGAAACCTGCATTGCACATCGCGGAGTTGACCTCTCTCGATTGCCCTTCGGGGAGATCGGGGGTGGATTTTTTGGTTGCTCATTGTTTTCATTGTGTCCGCTTGCTTTGTGCAGCGGTATGAAGAAGACGCTAGAGAATAATGCTTCGACGATAGCCTGCCTGCCTGTTTGTAAGGACGATGTGTCCTGATTTCACCGTTCTGCTAAGGTGCGCGGCTTGCTTTTGCCCCGAGAGGATTGAATGCGTAGCGTCAAAAGCCCTGAGTCCAAATATATGTTGGTCGCCTCAACAACGCTTGTAGTGATGTTCTGAGTACGTAGTCATTGCTGATGCATGGAAAAATTGATCGCGACCAAAGAGAGATTTGATTCTGCCAACTCTAGCATGCAACAACGTACATCGTCTATCGTGCATGGCCAGGAAATGCAGATTTCAGCAGCGAAAATAAGTCCCAGATGCCATCGCCAGTCTGATTTCTTTCATCCCATACCCAAGAGGACACAGTCCGGAGGGATCATGGGATCTCGGCGAACACCACCGAATGAAACATACCGGTTTATTGCATTATGCGGTTTGTCGCAGTACTGCCTAAAAAAATCCTGAGCCGTGTTCGATGCATCGACGGTGTGCCAATATGGGGGGATGTCTGCTAATTATCGCAAGCACCCTAACCCCCGTGTAGTTTTGACGCTGGAAATCCCGTTGCAAGCTCTAGCTTCTCGGGCTTCATTAGCCGGAGTTGTTTCCTTTCGCCCAAATGCTCCAGAACCTTTTTGCTATTTTTTCTCTACCAACCGCTGCGCCCCCCCAAAATAGACAGCTTTATCGTCACGTGCAGCAAGTTGAGCAAGCTAGCTTTATCGATCGTCATCCACCTTCCTTGCTGGGCACCCATCGAGCTTGAGCTGGCTTCGCCTTTTCCCTGGCCGGACCAACTCGCATTGCACAACGTTCCTTTCACTCGCTCACAGCTTCTTGAAGACGGTTGTTTCCCTCGGTCTTTGCTTGATTGAATTGGAAATCCAGTTTCATCCTCCCTAAACGCTCAAATTTCGCCACACGCTCAATCATAATGCTCGGCTGGTGAGTGCCGTTTCATGCCCTGATATCGCCAAATACGGGTCGCTGACTACAGGCAGGTATCAAGCAAGACTCGCGGCGCGCCCGCTGCTCACCCAGAGCATCACCACGTCCATTCTATTCGCGACTGGCGATATTACCGCTCAGCAGCTCGTCGACAAGCGCGGCTTCAAGGGCCATGACTGGTCTCGCACCGGCCGCATGGCCCTCTACGGCGGAAGTGAGTCCTCACCACGTCTTGATGCTCTCTTTAGGGCATATAGTATCTGGAAATCGGATTAACTGACCTTGCGCCAGCCATCTTTGGCCCTGCTGCCACCAACTGGTTCAAGTTCCTCCAGAAAAACGTCGTTCTCCGCAACAAGAACCTCGAGATCCTCGCCCGTGTCGGCGTTGATCAGGGTGTTTTCGCCCCCGTCATGATTGGCGTCTTTTTGTCCTCTATGGCCGTCCTCGAGGGGGGTTCTCCCCAGGAGAAGCTGCAGAAGAACTACACCACCGCGCTGACGTCCAACTTCCTGCTCTGGCCGTTCGTACAGGCCGTCAATTTCAAATTCGTGCCGCTACACCACCGCGTGCTGTTTGTCAACATTATTAGCATTGGTTGGAACTGCTATCTCAGCTTCTTGAACAGCTCGTAGACGAAAGGGGTTTGCTCGGAAAGGCCACAGATATATACATTACAGGAGAGAGGGGGTAGGTCCTGCCGAGTGCGGGCTTCGCTAAGACTGATGTAGAGGCCTGGTGGAACTTTGACCGTGTAGTAGACGGGATAAACTGCAACTTTCTATTCGACATGAGCGCAGCCACCTTCGACTATCATGCTTAATTCAATGGATTATAGAAGCTTTCAATAGCCCCTTTGGAGTGAAGGTGCTTGGGGCTACAATGAATACGGAAGGAGCCGGGCCATATTGGAACACACGCGAGACAACATCCTCGACTGGATAGCAGCTTGCGCTTCTTGGGCAGTGATTTTGGCGATGGGACCTGTATGAGAGTATATGTTTCGTGATGAATTTTGCATCGAACAAAGCCAAAGGAGTACTCATGAGGAAGACTATCTCGATGAAGCATTCACCCCAAATGGTCACTATATTGAAACAGCCCAATCCCCTCTAAATGTTCAAAAGTCTGGTCGGGCTGGCTGAGGGGTTAGCTTCTTCAATTGGTAACAACCCTAAGCAAGAGGTGATCGATATCAGCGACGGCTTCACTACCCTTGAGGCGCTTCACATCTTGCAGTGTAGATGTGTCCATGGTTGTATCCAAAGCTTTCCTAAGCTAGGGAGCGACGCTCTCGTGACTGGCTTCGGGTTTAGCCATGACAATGTTCGCAACCTTCTTCCTCTACGTCAGGAGTAGGATCGACCACGTTCGCTTCCCATTTTCTTTGTATATTTTGTAGCGCCTGCTTCTTAAGAATCAGAGGAAGCCCTCGCCGCGGTAGCCTTCAATCTTGGATGCGGTCTTGAGAAAGAGTTGAAACTGGCTTCTACCCTGGCCCATTGGGCTTTGAACCTGGCCAGGAAACGTGTCAACCTAGGGCTCTCCGCCCGACATGACTGTCTGGATGCATCCCCGCCAGTTGACGAATTAAAAGAGCATCACGAGCGCAAAATAGCATGACTCAACTGGGAGGGCAGCCCTGGGCGACTTTGCGAACGTGGTCAGACAGGCCCAAGCAGTGAGAACCTGTCCTCGATGATATTTGGCTGGAAACGGTAACGTGGCTCAAGCCCTGATACCTGTTTGTGCAGAGGAACATGCCATCAATCATTTCATCGTTGCCCACACTCGGAAGAAGCCCGGCGGTCTTCGACACATCCTCGGTGCCGCTGAGGCGAAGCATCAAGCCTTGATGTAATCCACAAGTCTTATTCTTTTCTTAGGATGGCTTGAGATCATCCCTACCCTCGCTCAAAGCATTGAGTCCGCCGTCGAGACCAAGATCCATCAATGTCGATACTCATGTCTGACGAAAGGTTTGCGTGATTAAATTCAACGAAACAAGTCGGCATGGTTTCGTGGATAGTCCCCACGGAGCTTGAGACACATTCATTCGGTCTAAGGCCAGCAGGGCAAGCCCTTTATGCAGCAGTCAGGGTTCGATCTTGATCGTCATAAGCTAGAATTGCCGAAAAGACATTATTCTACTCCATTTCTAGATTTTACACATACAACAAGTGCGTGAAAGAAATCATCGACGCGCGTGTACACGCCGCCGAGGGAATCGCATCTATTTCTAAGCGCAGCCCCTGACGACGCTCACGCGCTATCCATTCATCAAAGAGGCTTCGTTGCGAATCCTAGCTCCTTGCTCCCTCCATGAAAGACCACGAACTGCGATTTGAGGAATACGTCGCCGTAAATCGCAAAAGGCAACGTACCCGCGCTTTGGATGCCGCCGTAGCACGTCTTTGAAGTCTCGATTGTCTCCCCATCTACCGGCGCAAACTTCATAAACTCGCCTGGGACCACGGCCTTGTATTTGCCCACGTCCGCCATGAACGACGGCACTTGGTCTTTGCAGTTGAAAACGAAGCCTCCGCTGGCTTTGTCAAACCTGGCGCTGCGGATGGTCTTGTAGTACGCCGTGACGATACCATCTGGGAGCAGCATGAGTGTGGTGGCCGTGTCTGCGATGGCCTGGTGCGGCGCCGACTGCGAGGCGGTGCTGTTCGAGCCGACAAAGAAGCCCTGCGCTGTGAACTGCCAGGAACCGGCCGAGGTGTTGGCCGGGACGAAAATGATGTCGCCTGTGAACTCCGTGGTATCCAGGAAGCCAAAGTTGTAATTGCCCGCTGTATGGATGTCAGTTGAGGGATTGCAGGACGGGTCTGGCCAGAGGAGGACGTTACCCGACCCGTTTTTGAGGTTGGCAGAGAACAGTGGCGCGGCGAGGTTGTTCATGGCATTCTCGAAGAAGGTCTTCTGCTTGGCAGGCTGGACGGTGTTGATGCTACCGAAAGCGAGACCGACGAGCCCAGACTGGTTCTTGTTCCGAGAAAGTGACGCAGACACCGTATTTGCCGACTCGATGGCCTGGTTCTCGACGGTCACGCCCCCAATGGTCATCTTGTCCATGTATACATTGCCGCCGGATGAACTGCCGTCGCCGTACGCGATGGACCATTTGGCGCCCTGCAATACCTTGGCACTTGAGCTAGCACCGATGTTGTAGATGGCCTGTCCAGCAACTTGGGTTATCGGAGTCTCGCTGCTAAAGACCCACAGGTCCGACGATCCGGTATCGAAGTTGAGGTTCAGCGTCTGAGGCGGCGTGCCGATCTGGACGGGGCAGAGATATTGGCTGTCGAGTTCAGCCGGAACCGCGGCAACCTCACCTTCTTTGCATGAGCTTTGTTCCATTTGACATACCAGACAACTCACCTTTCGGGGGAGTAGCAGTTCCATTTACTTTGATGCCTCCTTTGCCGCCACCACCTAGACCTGGACTCGTCGCTGTGCTGATGCGCTTGGAGCCTTCGCCGGCTTTCTGCTCGTTGCCACCTTCTCCCTGTCCTTTACCGCCTCGATGTTCACCCTTGGATCCCTTCAGCAAGCCAAGTTCTCCCAGAACCTGATCAATCGGCGACAGGAGATCATCAGGAATTGGGTGTCCGTATTTGGAGTAAGCTCGAGCGAGGGCAATCGGCCCGCGCCGAGATCCGTAGTAAAAGTCAGAGTTCGGAACCTGTTCGATCCGAAAAGCTGCGCCGCCCAGGGTAGCGACTTCGAAAGCTTCTAACCTCTTGTTCGAAGGCGCGGCGTTGGCTAGTTGACAGACGAAGGGAATAAGTGCCGCGACAGCAGCTGGTGTGGTGTGCCACATTACCACCAAGAAAAGAAGGCCTGGCAAAAGAGTGAAGCCAGGGCAGGAGAGCAAGCTCACAGAGCCGTTGCAAACAAAATACGCAATTGAAGTTGGCCGTATCGAACAGCAGTCATGGAAACGAAAGGCTCGCGTTGGTAGAGAGTGCGAGAAAGACATGCGGTCAAGCTTCCGCCATGTTCATTTCTCCATTGTGATCACGCATAGATCGACCTCTGGGTCCTGTTTCGCCATGCGTAACTGGACAGCCGAAGGTGTGAGACTGTGAGACTGTGAAGGTATGAGCGAGTACGGAATATCAGCTGGATGGAGAAGCTCACCATCCGCATGAAGAGGACGGGTGTAAAGAGCAATCGCTTAGAACCATTAGAAAATATTGCGGATTTCATTTGGAGAAGGGCATACGTCGGTAACCTGCGACGGTCGATCAGGCATGTCACATCAGACCGTGATTGCCCTCTGGCACTGTCTGCTGAAGCCACACAGTCAGCCGTGATGGCCGTATGGCTGATATCCGAAACACTGTGGACCAGACATGCGATCCTGGTCACCAGGGTTATCCATAGGAGGATGCCGGCGTTCCGACTTGTGTAGTCAATACCCATCGGGTCCTTGGCTTCTACTGGAGTACAATGGCAGCATATAGTCGAAAACACCGTGGCTGGTGGTGGAATGAAGGTGAATTTCCATCATCTGAAGTTGCCATCGACATCCGACGAAAGGGGCCGATTTTGTTCCTGTAAGAGACAAGCGGACGAGAGTAGGTAAAGTCTAAAGTAACAAGAGGGAGAAGTTCGGTACAGAATATCTGGGACACGGAAAGCTTCATGTCTGGCTGAAAATCGGTGACCGTCCTGGGTCGTGAGTCCCATTCCCTATTGTTTGTCCCATGTATTGCTAGCCAGCGGTTGGATCCAAGGACCGAAACTAGGCCCCAGCCCTCTTTGAACAACAAGCTCTTGGGCGCTGCCAGGCGATGATCTGTAGTCTGTCTTGATGCAGGGAAATTGTGGCAGCGGAAAAACCAAAGGTGCGTTAAAACCCCAGAGCCATGGCATCACCAAACATCAAATATAGCGTATGCCCGGAACGCGATTCGAAAGAGGTGTCGTATAAACTGAGGCCAGCCGCTCGCGGGGCGGAGTCGAATGCCACTTGGCATGGTGGATCGTCCCGGGGCAATTTTTCCACGTCGAATTTTGCCTGTTTTCGTCCAACATGTTGCTGGGTTCCATCAGGTTTACTAGACGTCGAACATTCCTGCGGTGAAAGTCGCTGGCTAGCCAATGGTTCTTGGAACTCGGGTGGCTCAGGGTTCGACGGCAGAATCGGTGCCTGGGTAAGGTGAGATCGTCCTTGTCCAACACATCGGAAAGCGGGAATGTCACTGTCAGCAGCCAGAAGGTTCGCACTTGCATCTGAGATGAGTTGTCACTTTCCTGCGTTACGAATGTGTGGCTGAGTCAGCTCGAACCCCGCCACACCCCACCTGGAATCTTCTCTTCTAGCTGTGTCCATTGTGACCAAAGACATCGAAGGAGTAGCACAAGGCCAATGCCATCCGTCCATTTTCCAACCAACTTTCCGTACTCATAGCAGGCTTCCAGCCTTACGTGTCTCAGTACGTGTCGTCGCCTGCTTACGATGTGAACTACTGCCTTGCTGGTTGTTTCCATCTCCATTTGTTGTTTCCGTTCGATACCCCTGTCGCTGCCTTTTGTTTACCTGCTCTCAACTTCTTTTTCTTTTCCTGCCACCCGAACGTGACGCCATCGCCTTCGTGCGTTGTTTATACAAACATAGCGAGAAAGTCATACGAGTGCTGCTTTCTGACGTCAAGATGGCTGAACACGATGCTCTCGTTCTTTCGTACTCTCATCTGCCCGACTTCCCGCGTGCCACTGATGCCCTCCAGACGCTCAAGAAAATAGCTTCGTTGGTGAAGCCCATCATGCGAGCTCGAGGATGGAGAGTGAAGGAACTGGCCGAATTTTATCCAGACCAAGCGAATTTACTGGGTACGTAGTGCTTAATCCTGCATACCGACCCTGCACTAACTGTGTCACCAGGCCTCAACGTGAACAGAGGACAGCGCATTCTGATCAGGCTGCGATACCCTGGTGACCGAAGTCTCTTTCTGCCTGTAGAACAGGCAGTTGACACTATGCTGCACGAGCTATCGCACATCGTTTTTGGTCCTCACGACGGCAAATTTCACGCCCTTTGGAACCAACTTCGCGATGAACACGAAGCCCTTATCCGCAAGGGGTACACTGGAGAGGGCTTCCTGTCTGACGGCCAGCGTCTAGGAGGAGGTCGTATACCTATGCAGGAGGCTCGGCGTATGGCTCGGGCTGCGGCTGAAAAGCGGCGCACGCTGACGGCTGGGTCTGGAAAGCGGCTCGGCGGAAATGCACCCCGGCCGGGCTCAGACATCCGGAGGACTATCATGAGCGCCATCGACCGGCGGAACAACACTCTGGAGGGCTGCGGCAACACCAGTCACAACGACCGAGAGATCCAGCAAATATCGGAGACAGCGACCAGAAGTGGCTTTCGTACCCAAGCCGAAGAGGATGCCGCAAATGAAGCAGCCATTGCTCAAGCGTTGTGGGAACTGGTGCAAGAGGAGGAAAAGCAGCGCTACGGCAACTATTATGTTCCGCCAAGCGCACAAAACCCAACGGGCAATGGCGGGGGGAGCGTCATGGGGGAACGCAAGCAATCAAATAATGGTCCTCCTCCGCCCCCGATTCCGAAGCCAGAGTCGCGCCCACAGCCGGTGCCAAGGCCCGAGACCCGTCCGCCTGGGATTGCAGCTCCGTCCCCTCAGCCAGCTCAGCAGCGAGGCTGGACATGCCAAATCTGCACTCTCTACAACCCGGCGAGTTATCTCTGCTGCGACGCATGCGGGACAGAAAAGGGAAAAGATCCTCAGCGCAAAGTGTGGACGCCCAATGCCAACAAGCGCGAGCGTCAACAAGCTCCGGCTGTCCTCGCAGGCGAGCACCAACGATCATCCGTTGTAGACCTCACCAGCAGTCCTCCCCGACCAACAAGCAACTTCAATTTTACTGCCGGTCAACATGCGGCAGCACCGGCCGAAGCATCGACTTGGCAGTGCTCCTTGTGCGGCACCATTATGGAGAGGCAGTGGTGGACTTGCTCGACATGTGGGGTGATGAAGGACAACTCGCGGTGAAAGAGCGGGGACGTTGGCAGAAACGAAACCGGGACGAACCCCAAACGGTCCCATTTGCAAGAAGGGTCCTCTGCTGGGTCCCTAAGGGTCCATATGACGACATTATAGGTGGCACTCGGAGGACTTGACGTGGGCTGCCACATACGCACGCCGGACGCAATGACACAATATGATAGTCTCAAGAGACGAAAGATACCGAGTCCTTTGGAGCTCGTATCACGGTCACTGACCATCGAACGTGATCGACCGAGTTGTTGAGTACGCAAAACTGCATAGACACATGTCAACCAGAGCGCCCACCCAATCACGAAGTTGACGGAAGTGTACCCAGCCATTTGGACACCAGTCGCTTATGACATCATCACGTTACTTTGAACAATACGTTCGGGCAGCTCAGCGAATGGAATTCGCCAACCCTCTGCGAGTGATTGGCCGAGCGCAACAGCTGGGCCCAGATGATCTGCGTTGCTCCATGTCAATGCTCGTGTGGCACTGCGCTGACGGTGCACCGATATGGACGAGCAACCAGGGCCCTGGTCAAGTTTCTGGCCATCCCGGTCCAGGCGTCTTGAGCGCCTGCGGGCTAGTCTATTTGAGGTGGCAGATCTTCGATCGATGCTGAGACATGGTGGTCTAGACGCAGGGCAAAACAGTCACCAAACCACGTCAGTTGAGGATGGACAGAGCCGTCCATTTGAGATGTCCAAATACAGTGTAGACGGAAGCAATACTAACATGTCGGTGGGTACACTCAGTTGGACGAAAGGCCTCACCGGGCGATGATCACTGTCGCAGAGGATGGCAAGGGACTTGTGTCTCTGGATGTGCAGTTGGGTTCTCCGTACATCAGCGGCGAACATGAGGCAAAGGACCCGCACTCTTTTGAACCACACAGCCCGGACAATGCATTGATGGTCAGAAGCGGCCGCGCCGACGAGGTCAAACGCCAAACAGACGGGATCGCCCGCCCACGCGACGCCACGGCGGCGATGAAGGCCTCATGTATCAGAACCGATTCTTCATCATTCTGGTCTCGTACTGTCACGCCATGAAGAGCAATGACAACGAAGACGGACGACGAGAGTTGTGAACCGGTCATCGTCGACGTCTGAATGGAGAGAGCAGTTCGTGACAAGGGTTTGGGGCTAAGCAGGCTCGCTACCAAGGTCGCCGAATTTCCCCTCCCCAGTCTTCGTTAGCCTACATTGGTGTTGGACACTACCGGAGACCCAGGCAACATGTGTCTTTCGCCGCCATCAATGCCCCCTCATCCGTGGAGATTCGCTCAACTAGGTACGTAGTAGTCTTCGCAGTGTCGCCAGTGAGGGCCACGGAGGCGAGAAGGACAAGCTAAGCTTTCCTGTCTTTCACGGGTCGGCGTCTATCCGAGCGCAACTTTGACCATGGAAAGCGAAGCTGTTCGGTTTGACCGTCAGAGATGTGTCCAAACAAGAGACGGATAACCTCAATAGACTTCTGCGCAACAACCCCGGTGACACAAGGCTAGTAGAAAGAATAGAAAATTTTCTAATTCGGCTGGGGCTACGATGGTACCGATGAATAACAGGGCGAACGGAACCAGGCCAGAGACTTCAAGGCGAGACAAAGAAAAGATCGGCAGAGATGCCGTGCTGGGAGAGAGAAAAGCCCCGAAAGCTGGACGGATCGGCGTGCAGCAGCCGCATTTGACTTGTCAACCCGTCTGGTCTGGGTCGGAATCCGCCAGCTCTGTCACCGCAAGAAGGCTTTGGGTCGGTCCCGCGGTTGCTGGGCAGTCGCAGTCGTCGGTCGTAATGCCCGCTTCCTTTTTTCAAAGTCACCGATGCGGAGAAGGGCGCTCGTTCGTGGCGGAGAGCACGAAAATTCAACGAGTGGAAAGGTCGCCTCAACTCGCTGGAATCCTCACATGCCGTCATTGCTGCGGACTTGGACGGCTCACTATTACATACCGGACCTAGGTAGGTAGGCGGCAACATGTTTCCCCATAGCCTGTAAACCAGGGACGGGAGACGATGTACAGCGAGCTGTCAACAGATTGTTCTTTCCGAAAGCGCATCATCCCAACGACCAGGCTCATTCAATCCAAGAATCTCATGATTTCTGAGTTGGGATTTATTTTTACCAGATGATTTATGGGCGTTTGAGTGTCAGTTGTCAACATCATCACATCAAGTAGCGGTCGGCGAGGTGATGGATGCGAAAAACGGCCAGTGGGATGATACAAAGGGTAGTGTCAGAAATAATACTGCCGTGGGCCACCGCCATGGGCGTGGCCTAGGGCAGGCACACCTCCCGCGGCCCCTGCCACCGTAACGCATACGTTACAACAACAATAATAACGCATACGCCCCCTTATGTGCCCACCGCATTTGCAATAATTAAGAGTCTCACGCTACTGAAAAAGAGCATACCTTTTTACATCATTTATTGATTAATTTAATCCCTTTTACGTCATTTTATCAATTAATTTAAACATCACGATAGCTTCAAATAAAACTGATAAAGAAGCATTCTTTCTATACAACCCTGAAAATTAGCTATACTGAATCTAGCGTATCAAGACTGCTGCATACAACCGTAACCTATAGGCTTATATTAACCCTAATAAGGCTATAATATCTCTACCGTCAAAACCTAAGATACTCTCTATTACTCTATTTATAGCTAAAGCTAACCCTAAAGTACTAGTAAAGACACTTTCTAAATTATTATCCAAAAACCTATAAATATATACCTAACTTTAATATAATTATCAAACAGACCTTTAAGAATATAACTGAATCAAAAATACTATAAAGGAGGTTTAGGCTCTTATCTTAACCACTATTACCTCTAAGTATTTTACCTAGTATTACCTTCCTGATAAGACTCTTAAGTAGTAGCTTAAGGTCCTCATAAAGTATACTATATTACTGTCAGATCAGTAGCTCCTTAAAGCTTCACACTAATACTTTAAACATCTTAAATTCCCTAATCTCAATACCTAGAAAGATATTTAATAATAGCTTTCACAATAGGAAGATAATTTCCTTATTATATACTAGGTAGACTTTTTAATATCTAAAATTAAGGTTACAGACTTATAGCTAAACTAACTTTACTAGATGCTCTCTGTAAGTTCTATTTTAGTATAGATAATAGTATACAAGATTCAAAGCCGCCAGTTAACTATAATACCTAATTATTATAAGATCCTCACTAGCATTTAAGCTACTATACCCTTAAGAGTTATAAAATAGCCTTTACTACCTACTATACTACTTAATCATAATAATACTACTACAGTTAAATATCAGTATACTTAATACTAAGTATGCAGCCTTTCAGCCTACTCACTCAATCACTATTATTACTTTAATAATAGTATTCAGCCTCCAGGATAGTATCCAAAATCCATAATACTTACAGTATTTACAGTAAAAAGCTTTAATAAGAAGTTTAATAATAGGAAGTATGAGGGCTATTAGTATCCTCATAGGGGATAGCTATTATACTACTACTCAAAGGTCCCCTCCACTCTAAATAGGAGATATAAAAGCTATTAATATCCTTGTGGGGAGTAGAAGATTCGTGCGTATAATAATACTGCAGTGCCACTACTTAAAGGTCCCCTCTACTCTAAATAGCTTCACGCCCGAAATAGGAGGTATGAGGACTACTTAAGTAATTAGTAGCCTTATAGGGAGTAGAAGATTCATACATATAATAATACTGCAGTATTACTACTTAAAGGTCCCCTCCACTCTAAATAGCTTTATACTTAAAATAGCCTCTATATCTAAAATAGATAGTTTCAGGCTTTTTATTATTTCAATCTTTTATTATTTTAATATCTTTTGTATCTAGCTAGCTATATATTTTTTAGCTGGGGGGTGGATTTCAGTAAATACAGCCTGCAAACAGTATTACTCTTCCTACCGAACGCTGGAAGTTTAATAAGGGTGACGGAGCTAGAATTATTATAAAGATAGCTATATATTTTTATAGGTTTTTACTATTAACATCTAAGAGACGCTTTTCAAGAAGACACTTTTTACTATTTTATCTACTAGTTTACAGGCTCTAAATAGCTTTATTTTATATATATTATTTCACGTAGCCAGCCATGCTGGTGATGCTGCATAGCTGGGGGGGTGTGTCAGAAATAATACTGCCGTGGGCCACCGCTATAGGTGTGGCCTAGGGCAGGCACACCTCCCGCAGCCCCTGCCACCATAACGCATACGTTACAACAACAATAACAACGCATACGCCCCCTCATATGCCCACCGCATTTGCAACAGGTAGGGCGATTCAGCGCAAGACATAATATACAGCTGTCATACGCCATACAGGAAGTGTCGAATTAATTATGTTGTTTTCTCAGGACTAAAAAATGGCGCACGAGACTACAGATATACTATATACCTCTCGGGAGCATATAAACAAGATTCTGTAAGGTATATACTAGAGGTATATCTCTCTCAATCTGATACACCCCCCTAGAGAGAGATCTCTAGAGCTTCTCCCTACTAATATACATCTTATAAATAAACTTAAAAATAATTTTTTTTATTTAGAACTCTTTTGAGATTACTATAAATACTCTCTATATTCTTTTATAATTTTTTAAATAATAACTATAAGTTATATAAGTAAGATATTAATTAGTTAGAAGAGAATTAATTTTATTTTTTAGGTTTAATTTCTTATTAGTTAAGATATTTTAAATTTTAATATAAATTATTAAATTTATTATATAGCTATATAATTTATTTTTCTTCTTTTTTTCAGTCTTAATTTTTTATTAAATAATATATAATTTTCTGAATAGAATCTCTTTACTATTATATTACTAATTTTATATAGAGATTTTAAAATATTTTCTTCTATTTATAATAATTTTCCTAAAGAAACTTCTACCTCTCTCTATATATTTATTACTAATATTAAATATATTAAGAAAGTAATTAATAGTATAATTAAGATTACTATTAGTAAAACTATTAATAATAAGATTACTATTTATAATAAAGAATATTCTAATTATAAAGAAATTAAAAAGAATATTTCTTACTATTCTAAATATCTAGTGAAATATTCTATACTTACTTCTAAATTCTCTATATTGACAGCTAAGAAGCTAAAAAAAACTATTACCTCTAAAAGTTTTCCTATTATAAAAACTACTAAGGTAATTTTAACCTTATTAGGTTATAAATATAAATATATTAGTAAAGATAATAAGGATAAATTTTATAATTTTTATTTTAGTTACTTTTCTTCTCTTACTAAAAGCTAAAGCTAACTTAATATCTACTACTAAAGTTCCTATTATTACTATAAATATTATATATTTAGCAGTATTTATAAACTAGATATAGAAATAACTATTTACCTCTATACTAAGTTCCTTACTATATATAATAATAAGATAGTTAGACTTATAGTAAATATTTCTTTCTAAAGTTTCTAATTTAATTTCTAACTTATATATTTTTAAACTAAGGACGCTAAATACTAAAAACTTTATAATATTATTATTACTACTTATAATAACTATTATATTCCTATTTCTACTACTAAAGATAGTTCTACTTTTTATATTATCTTTATAATACTTATAGTTCTCATAGTTTCTATTATTATTACTCTATCTCTTATAGACTTTTTTATTAGTAGTATTAATAATATTAACTTTCTTCTTTTAGCTGAAAGCTTAATTACTAATTTATATTACTTATTTAAATTCTATCTTTCTATTATACTAAATAGTTATATTCTTAATATTTTTCTTAAATTTCTTCTTAATATATATAAGTAAGTAACTTATTATAATAATCCCTCAGAATAGTAATATAGTTTCTAATTTTCTTATTTTAGGTTTTAATCTTAGAGGATTTATCTTTACTTATAAGTTTTATACTCTAGATATCTTTTTACTTACAGACTTTAGCTCTAAATTAAGGAATACTTTACTTTCTTATACTCTCAGTTTATTTAATTATAAACTTTTAAGGTCTCTAATTAAGTTATATTCTATATTAATTCTAACTGAGAGAATTTAAACTATATTTTCTTATCCTTCTTAAGATTACTAATATAGTTTCACTTAAAGAGGTCTCTTTAGTAATATAAACTAAATTACTTTTAAAATCTCTTTAATTATTATCTAGATAATATTTTTATTAGACTATCTACTATAAGTTACACTAAGAGAATATAAATAACTAATAATCTCTTTTTAGAAATTTCTTAATAAAGTTAGTAATTATAAATATCTATATATTTTAAATAAATTTAAAACCTTATAAGCTTCTTTATTACTAAGTTTACTATTTAGAGGTTATTATATTTAATCTGAATTATTATTAATATACTTTTAGAGATAGGAAACTTTATTACTTTTAAGTTCCCTATAGATAGTTAAAATTATAATAAAACTAGTAGATAACTTATAAATAATACCTCTTTAGCTACTGAGAAGAGAGAGAATATTTTTATTTTTATAGTTAATATAGTAACTATAGATTATTTTATAGCTTTCTAAATAATATTATCTCTAAAAAGTTTTATTATAAAACCTTAAAAATTCTTTTAATCTTATATATTATCTCTAAAATTTATATTAAAAGAGATTATTAGAGTATCTTCTAAGCTTCTAGGTTCCATATTATATTTAAAGTATAAATATTAAATCTTATAGATATAGTTAAGTACTTAATTTACTACTTCTTAATACTGAAGCTCTAGGTTTTAATTAAAGTAAACTAGTTAACTAACTATAAATACTAAATCTAGCTTTATTATTACTATTATATATAGTATAGTATTAACTTTCCTCTAGTAGAAGTTAATCTCTTAATATAGAGTCTCTCTATTATATAGAAGGAGTTCTAAATATACTATTAGGAAGTAATCTCTCTCCTTAAGCTTATAGCTTTCCAGTAGGAATTTATAAATCTTCTCTATATATATAGCTTATAAAAGCTATAACTTTTAAGTTTCTTAATTATATAGTATCTTAATATCTAGAAACTATTATAAATTCTCCCTTCCCTCAAAATAATATTATAATTAAAAACCTCTAATAGCTTTCCTTATAAGATCTTTATATACTTTTAGATACACTAGAATATAGTTATTAATATAGAAGAAAAATAGAATCTAGTTTTTTTATTAGTAGTAGTCTTCTCTAGAGATATAAGAAAACTATAAGTTTTTTAGATTCTTCTTAAGATATTACTACTAAAAGATAAGTAATTAGTAGAGACTATATAGTATCTTCCAGAACTTTAGAATCTTCCTCTATCTCTTATACTCTAGAGGTATTTTTATATAAATCTCGTTATTAATATCTATATAAACGAAAATATTAACTATATTATACTGAAGAAACTTAAAGTTAAACTATATTATAATTACTATAAGTATCCAAAATAATATTCCTATAAGTATTATTATATAAGTATTATATATATCTTTTAGTTACTAGTCTCTTTATATTACTAAGTAAGCTTTTAACTTAAGTAGTTACTTATATTTATTAAGTTTATATATATAGACTTAATAGTAACTAAAAATTATTTAACTTCTTATAGTTAGCTTATTAACTTTATCCTATAACCTTAAAACCTAGTAACCTTATAGGTATACTTCTTCAGCTTTCCTGAAACTTTATACTAATAAGTAAAAACCTTAAAAACTCACACTTTTTTTAGTATAGTTTAGATATTCTTCTCTAATTATAAACTACTAGTAAAATATTAAGAGAGGAAGTAACTCTTACTAGTATATACCTTAAAAGCTTAAGGATTTTATATTATATAATAGTAGCTAGAATCTTCCTGAAAGTATATAAAACTCCTCTCAGTCTTACTTTAAGTTTTTCAGACTACTTAAGAATAGTAAATATCTCTATAAATACCTTAGAAGCTTCTTATAAATCCCCTTACTTACTTTATCTAGCAGTTTTTCTACTATATACTCTAAATTATCTACCTTATTAGAACTTTCAGGTTAGCTAGACTTTAAGTATCTACTAGATATAGTAACTAATTTTATATAAACTTTAAGATATTTATATATCTTATATTCTACTAAAAAAATAACTTAAAAAAGTATTTATAATATTATCTTTACTATTCTAGGATTATATTATATTCACTCTCCCACTTTATACTAAGTAATAAATACTTCCTGGAGTATTATTATAAAGCTTATAGGTTCTAGGGAGGTTAGTAGTATTAACTAGAGTTTAAATTTAGTCTTAGTGAAAAATAGTTCCTCTTAAAGGTCTAGTTTATCTCAAGGATCTTAAGTATTTATTTACTTAGTATTTAGAGTAGTTAAGGAAAGTTCTATAATTTTATTTACTTCCTTATTAGTATCTTACCTTATAGCTATACTTTTTAACTACTCTATAAGCTTAGTAATCCTCTTTTAGATCTCTTTAAAATTTATCTAAGAGATTTCTAATGTAAAATCTTTTAAATTACTATTAAAAAACTTTTTCTTATTAAAAATTATATCTCTTATTATAAAAACTTCCTTCTAAAGAGAGTTCTAAATTCTAAAGGAGTTACTTAAAATATAGCTAACTAGAAACCTTAAGAATACTTTTAATATAAACTTCTAGTAATAATATTACTTAAGCTGAACCTCTTAAGTTATTATATATACTTAGTATTTATATACTTTCAGGTGGGAGAGGTCTAAAGTTACTATATATATATTTTTATCCTTCCAGAAGTGATAATAAAATTACTTATATAGTATCTTTTAACTTTAAGAGGCTGAAAGTATATAGTTATAAGTATATATAGTAGCTTTCAGGATTTCTAGCTATAAGATAGAAGGAAGAAATACCCTAATTACTATAGATTTTATATATTTTTTAATTATTATTACTACTCTCTCTACCTTATTATTTTAAGCCTGAGTGTTTAATATAGAGAGTTTAAACTTAATATCTTTCTTTTAAATCTCTATCTAGATTATTCTATACTTCTAGATCTTATTATCTATTTTAATCTTCTTAATTAATATTTTATATATAATCTTTAGGAAGTTAAGAAGCTCTCTAATTATATTTAGAAGCTTCCCTATCTTCTTTATATAAAGATAGAAATTCTATATTAAACTTATTATTTAATTTATAAAGATTATAATAGATATATAACTTTCATAATTCTCTTTAAAATTATAAAAATTTATTATAATTCTCTCCCTTAGGTTAATATTTTATATTACTTCCTTCTAAGTTCTTTATATTATTTAATATATCTTACTTTTTATATATATATTATAGTCTACTATATAGACTATTTATAAATTCCTATTCACTCTAATATTTCTTATAATAGTTAATAAATAGTTTATTATTTTAGGTTCTGAGTGTCCTAGCTTTAAATACTAGAGCTTTTAAGATCTAACTATTAGCTATCTTTATAAAGATATAATATATTTATATAGCTTATAGAGCTTAGGAGGTTTATCTTTAAGTAGTAATATTTACTTTATAGATACCTAGAAAGATACTTCCTTAAGAGAGTTATATTTTAGTATATATTACTTATTTATAATCTTGAGAGAATAGAAGTAACTTCTATCTGCTTTTTAAATATAGTTATTATTTAGATTCTAATTCTACTATAATCTACACTTATAAAACTTTCTAAGTAATACTAAATTACTTATAAGGTTAGAATATAATATAATATTAAATAAATACAACTTTATAAAGCTTTAAAAACTTTATATTTTTATCTTTATATTATTATAACTTTCTATAGTAATTTTCTAAATATTAACCTAAAGGTAATTACTTATTATAGTTTCTAAGAGTGTTTAAAACTATTTAATACTATTAAAAATATATATTATTAATCCTGAATCTAGAATTATGGATCTTGTAAGGATATAAAGTTTATTTAAGATTATTAAGACTATAGTAGTCTTTCTGTAAAAGTATCTATATAGTTAGAACCTTAAGGTTAAGTTTATAACTTTCCTTATATACTTTATAAATTCTTTATTAAACTTTATCTTTCTATCTATAACTTTCTAGATATCTAAGTTAGGTTTCTAAGTGGGATATCTAAATTACTTATTAATATAGAAGTATCTTAAGAGAGGATATTATAGCTAATATATCTTACAGCTAAAGTTTCCCTTTAACTTACAGTCCTTATTATTATTAGATTCTTATTTATAATACTTACCTATATATTAATTAGAAGTTTCTCTATCTTATTAAGTTTAGTTTCTACTTTAGCTTCTTATTATAGTAGGAGAACTTTCTTAAGTTTTTTTATTATTATTAGGAGCGTCTATAAAGCTAAAGATCCTTCTT
Organism: Colletotrichum lindemuthianum; assembly: GCA_001693025.2. Lineage (NCBI taxonomy): Eukaryota > Fungi > Ascomycota > Sordariomycetes > Glomerellales > Glomerellaceae > Colletotrichum > Colletotrichum lindemuthianum. The sequence goes on along the minus strand of MASP02000177.1, from coordinate 297,312 downwards.
ATAAGTCTACTTTAAGTTAGGATAACTTCTAATTCTAGAAGAAAAAGCTAAATATAGCTTATAACTTTAGCTACTATTAGGATATTATTATAAACTTTAGGGGAGATTGAAACTAAATATAAGAAAGCTTATAATTTAATATAGTTACTTCTTAATCCTCTAGTATATTCTAGAAACTAAATTAAGAGCTTATAAAAATTTAGTATTTTTATATTAAGATATTTATAGATTATTTTCTCCTAGTGAGTAATCTATACTTCTATATTACTTCTTAAGTTTAGCTTCTTTCTTATAAGTTTAGTGAAAGTTACTATATATTCTATAATTACTTCTGTCTGTCTCTTAATCTCACTATAGTTTATATAACTTTTAAGTTTAAATAGCTAGATATTAAAGCTTCTTATAGTATTATAAAAATATTTTAAGAAGTTAGGAGAGATAGTATCTCTAATATATTTTTATATTATCTATATTCTTTTTATTCTCTTATAATATATCTTTACCTAAAAAGTATATTTAGAGTATCTTTTCTTATATAAGGCTATATTTTTAGTTAAGAGGTATTTAAAAGTTATAGTCTATAGAGTATTACTTTCTATATTTAGAATTATTATATTATCTTCCTCCTTAGAGATTATAATTTAAGATAAACTTAAAGTATATATAAAATATCTAGATCTTAATAGGTAATTAGAAATCTTTAGAATTACTAATTTAGTAGTAAGCTATTTATATTTAGTATTTAAGATACTTAAAACTACTTTATTATAAGTTTTAAGGTTTATAAGATCCTAAAAGCTATAGGAATAGTATAGAGATTTAATTTAGTTAATCTAGAGGATTTAGTCCTTAAAGTTACTCAGAATAATCTTTCTAATAGAGATAGATATTACTTTTTAGGTTCTTAAGAGATTTCAAATAGTTATAAAATAGCTAGTATAGTATATAAGACTCTTAATTATCGAATTAATTATATTGTTTTCTCAGGACCAAAAAATGGCGCATGAGACTATAGATATACTATGTACCTCTCGGGAGCGTATAAACGAGATTCCGTGAGGTACGTACCAGAGGTACGTCTCTCTCAATCTGACAGGAAGACCCTTTGATTGCAGTCCAGGCCATCAATAGGCAGATGAGGGAGAATGTGGATCGTACTGTGCAGCGAAACATCTCGGGATGGAAAGAGGAACAGGTACAGGTAGCCAAGGGGCGGGCGCAGCAAACAGCAGCAAGATGAGGTCTTGGTATGGAAGTTTGAAGTGGGTTGATGCAGGGCGACAGGGGAAAAGGAGGGGACCCCTATTGACCGGCAGCGGAAAGGCTGGTAGACGAGCGCGAGCGCGAGCGGTGCCTAGGTATGGCAGACAATGTTTGCAAGGAACTCCCTCGTGGAAGCACAGCGATTCCAGACCGCTGGGTCTGCGAAGCCGGATCGGCGAGCTCTCGATGACTGGAGAAGAAAAGAAGAGGAAAAAATGCAGTCGAGTCTCCGTTATCTAAGGCGCCTAAGGTATCCGGGATGCAGCATCTCGTTTCGCGATGCCTTCCATACTGACGGACGGCAACGGCACCTTGGTACGTGCCTTAGTTGGGTAGGAGCTCTGTATCTGAGGATCGATTGCCCTGAGGGGACTTCCGTATGCCCATCTCAGTTGGTCCCGTCTACTGTATCCGTAGGGCATGATAGCAGAAAGCTCACTAATCACACGCTGTAGCTGTACAAGTACAAGTACAAGTGGGTGTGGTGTGGATGCCCCACTGAGCACGTCGCCCCCCTGCCACCTCAGGCTGAAAGTTTCGAGTACGTACCTCAGAGATGGCCATTCTGGTCGTCAATGCCAATCCGCCATTCCACTCAGCACTGGACTTGTGGTCCAGCGCCCACTTTCCCATCTTCTCGTGACCGCGTACATAGTATTTCTCGGGTACAAGGATGCCTCGTCAAACATGTCCCGGAAGGCGCAACAGTCCACAGGAACCAGGCACGACCGACGAGTGCTACCCACCGCACCGCGTAAATCTCTCGCTTGAGGGGTCGAGTGCTCTTAATAGGTGTCAAGTACGACTCAAGTACGACCGCTAAACGGTCCTACCACAGTCGCGGTATAATTGCTAAGGTATGCGCTATTAAATCAGTGATCCTGTTGCCGTGAATGCGCCAATGGTGAAGACGTCTGACACGAAAACTCGCCTCCCCCACCTCGTCCGCCGCGCACAACTTCCAAGTCCTTACTTTCTTTCTCTTTGTAAGAAGTTATCCCTAGCGCGGTAAGAAATGACAAAGAGGGGGAAGAGAAGAAGATGGTGGTCGAGGATTTGCCTCTGGGTTTGCCCTCGCCCTGTCTCTTTACCCACCCACCGTCATCCATGGGGCCACACGAGTGTGCATCCGGTGTAACTGCAATGGCGTTCTAGTCCAGTCCATGTTTCCACATCTCTCTTCTTGTGTACGGTAAGGTAGCCCAAGACAAGGAAAAGGCAGGGTGCTCGTTTTTACACGGCCCTCCATCGGTGTACCTCGTGGTACTCTTCCAGACCATCACACCCACTGTGTTCTGCGTACTATGGAGTTTGAACAAGACCCTCGAGCCATGGAACTTGACCTGAGATGGGAATTTACCTACCTACCGGTAGATGCCTCAAGCACACATCGAGCCACCCATCTCTTACCTACTACCTACCTACTTGCCATCTATTACTGGGGCCCCTTCCCTAGGTACCGTAGGTACAGGTCATTACACAGTATTCCCCCCAGAATTGCATGGGATGGGGTTTGACGCTTCACCACAGGCCCCCCCTGGCTTCACTGCACACTGCCCTGCACATTGCTGCGCTACTCACTCAAACAGAGTTTGAACTATGACGATCCCATGCTTCGTCCTTTCTCTGGCAACCTACCAAACACCCTACATGTAGGTATGTTGCCTGACCTCACCTCTTCTAAACCTCGCTGCTGCTGTCAATGCTTTCCCCCCTCTGCCTCTGGCGAGTCCACATCGGAATAAGTTCCCGATACCTTTGGTTGTACTCCGCACCTTGGGTAAGGTAGCAATAGCCATCTTTGCCTGTCGACGCTATTCAGTTTATTACATGGTCCTGGATGCCTGGAAACCCTTTTCCCCCCCCAGTCTTCTTCACGCCTGCTTAGTCTCGGTCTAAACCTTGGCTTGGGTCTCCTCTACTGCCTACCTCATCACAGAATACCTACACTACCAATTGCCCACCCAGTCTAACGCTTCTGCTCGGGTTTTTCTTGATTTATTCTCCTCTTTACTAAACCTCTTGTCTCATCGTCTCATTCCTCCCAATCACGAGAAGCGTCCTGCCCTGCTGCTCTCTAGCCCAAGACCAAGGGGAAAAGCACCCATTCCTACCAACTACTGCACCTTCTCGCAACCCACGACTAGCATCCGGAGCCAAGGAGTGGCAATTTTACTTACCTACTGGCCACTGCATCTTCATCCGTTTGACTCCTTTGCGTCTCTCTGACCTGGACCCCTCCTCAGCTTTTGCCGCTGTGACTATCCGTTATCGATACCTCGCTCTCCTCTACCTACGGTACTACCTTTGCTGGACTATCGACCCCGACCAAATCACACCACACCACTTCCGGATGCCATCCGGCTGATTGCACTTCTCCCATCTTCGTACGAATACTGTACTATGAGACGTCCATCCTGACTAAGCCTCCGCCAACCACTCACCTCCCTCACACCTGCCGCCGCTACCTACACCTACACTTACCAGTACCGTAACAATTGTCACACAAGCACACCCTCTCCGTCGTCCTCCATTTCTTCGCTTTCTTTTAACGTCGCCATCGCCGTTTGCAGGCGAATCTAAGCCGTTCGAGAACACATCCCGCCGACCGCCTCAACCTCTCGCCATCTCGCCTCGCCCCTGCCGAACATCACGCTTGAAGCTGGTTGCGCTTTTCCACCAGCCCTGCCAGCCTCTCCCGCCGTTATCGCTTTGCCAGCGTTGTCTGCTAACCCACACGGAATCGGGAGGCTTGCGGGCTAACACGACCAAGAGAAAGCGACTGCCCATAATCTCGATTCGGTTCTAAAAAATACCTAGACCGCTTCACAGTTAGATCACATTACCGACCGACAAACCATCTTGAGACCGGCCTAAAATTCGACAGTCTAGAAGCTCACGCCCACGCCTAAGCCCACCACGCACAAGACGCAGCCGCGCCATGCTGTGCTTCGCCTTCTTCTGCCCCACGATACTCTAGCAACAACACGCTACGCCTCTGCTCTCTCCGCCTCCGGTGCCTGCCTCCTTCGTAACTGACTTCTCGCGTCGCACTGCCTGCCGTCGCATCGCAGTTGCCGCCCTCTGCTCCACTCAACCACTCCAACTGTTATCATTTCGCTACCTCGACATAACACTTACTCGACGCTCACTCTGCGACCCGCAGCTTCCCATGCGCGAGCAAACGTTCAAATGCCACCCCCGGAGCCTCTTCTGACCGACAGCCGCGCTCGAGGCAACGGTCCTGTCATGGCTCCTCCGCGGCCTACTCTGGTATCAGCAGAGACCACTCCCCGGCCCGGAGATTCGCGCCCGTCTTCTGGAGACAGTGGCTTCAACTTCGATATGAAGACCCAGTCCGACGCGACCTCATTTCGTGGCGATGGGCCTCCGAGTTCGTACAGCAGTACCGGCCGCTTCTTCCGCGACAACCTCAATCTTTCAGCTGGCGAAGGAAAACGCTCCCACTCGACAAGTCCGTTTCGCATCTCGATGCCGTACATCACCCCAGGTCAGCTCGCCTTTTCCGCCATGCAATACCTGCCCGTACCGTTGCTGGTTGTGAACAATCTCAAGACTGTCGTGCTCGCAAACGAAGCGATGGGCAGGATGCTGGGCATGACCGATACTTCCGAAAACAGCCACTCTGACGTTGCCGAGAGGTTAAGGGGGCAGTCATTGTCACAAGTGGGAATTGATATGATTCAAGAAGGTCGTCCGGTATGGGTTGGATGGGAGGCTTTTCTGGACTCTCTTGTGCTCGAGATGGGTGCGAGGCAAACCTCGAAAGATGCAGCCAACATGTTCGGCCAAGGTGGAGAAGCGACGCCGACCGCCGGCTCGCTAGCCCCGCCGCCTTTGCCGGACCACTCGCCGACAACGCCGGTCGTGAAGGACGCTGTCGTTGATGTCATTATCACTAGAAAGGAGCTGGGGAAGCCTGGCTTCGACCCTCGAAGCAAGAACGGGGCGTCGGAGCATCAAGTTTACGCCAAGATGATTGTCACGATATGGGAGATCGAAGACCATCAAGTCTACTTCACCCTAACTTTCACGAGTTCGCAGTCGCCGCCTTCGGCGCTGATACCGAACCGCAAAAGTATAGCTCGCCCGAATATTTTGGAGCAAGCAGATCGGAAGACCATTTCGAACTCGAACCCGCCGTCAGTCAGCTCCAGCCACGACTCGAGCTCGCCATCGTTCCGCGTCAGCCCGAGCGCGGTTTCGCTCTCGTCGAGTCCGTTCCCGCCCATGGGCCCCCCGTCCACTGCAGCACATGCGAGTGCGCCGTCCATTCTGCAGAAGATGATACTAATGAAGGACGCACTCCTCGATAATACCACAATGCCGATCCTCGCAATGTGGAAAGACGGCAGCGTGACGTTCCCGAACAAAGCTGCTCGAAACTTACTGCGCCAAGAGGGCGATCTAGAAAAGTCCACCGACGGGTTCGATCTTTTGCCAAGCTGGACGTTGTACGACTCGGACTTTACAAAGGAATTGGACGTCAGCGAATTTCCCATCTCCGTCCTCCTGCGCACTGAGAAGCCTTTCAGCAACATGCGTGTGGGCATGATTGATCACAATGGCAAGAAACAGGTTTATGACGCCTTGGGCGAAGCGATTAGGGATGACAGTACGGGCGAGTTTCTGGCTGGCGTTGTGACGTTCCGAGACGTCACCAATTTGACAGAAGAGATCACCGAAATCAGACAGAGGGATGAGGAACGCTTCAAACTTATTTGCGATACCATGCCACAACTCGTCTGGACCACGCGGCCCGACGGGTACCACGACTTCTTCAACACGCGTTGGTACACCTACACCGGTTTGACACCCGAGGAGTCGCTGGGCCTCGGCTGGAAACACCCTTTCCACCCAGATGACATGGCCGAAACAGGTAGGCGATGGAAGCACTCGCTGGCAACAGGAGAGCCATATGTCACCGAATACCGGTGTCGTAACAAGAACGGAGAGTGGAGATGGATGCTTGGTCGCGCTCTGCCCTTGAGGAACAAGGAGACGGGCAAGATTGAAAAGTGGTTCGGAACATGCACAGACGTGAACGAGGGCATCGAGGCGAAGCTTACTGCGAGAAGGACTCGACAGCAGCTCCTCAGCGTCCTCGCGCACTCGCAAGTTACCATCTTCACCGTCGACACCAATAGAAGGATGACTATGCTTGAAGGCGCACTGATTTGGGACAACAACGGCGAGGACGGAGCTAATAGTAACTCGAGCTGGTTTATCGGCCAGGACATGTACGACGTCTTCAACCGCCTCAACCCCCAGCTGAAGGACGGTGAGCGTCCCAAGTTTTTGCGTCCGATTGAAGACATCATCGCCGGTCGCAAGACTGAGGAAGTAGCCGAGCACGGCATTGACGGCCGATGGTTCCGAACGAGGTTTCTCCCAATCTTGGGTAAGAAGACGAAAGAGGGCATCGTCAGCAACGAAACCTGCATCGAAGGCGTTATCGGAGTCATCATGGACGTCAGCGAGCTGAAGGAGAAGGCCGAAGACCTCGAGGAGGAGTCTCGGGAGAAACGACAAGCCATGGCCAACGAAGCCGCCGCGAAGGAGGCGAATCGCTTAAAGAGTCAATTCCTGGCAAACGTGAGCTTCAACCTCTGCTTCCAGTGGTGTCTAGCTAACCGCCAACCAGATGTCCCACGAGATTCGCACACCAATTACCGGAGTCTTAGGCATGGCCGAGCTTTTGCGTGACATGTCCTTAGATGCCGAGCAAACGGAATACGTCGAGAATATTCAGAGATCAGCCAACGCACTGCTGACTGTCATCAACGACATTCTTGACTTTTCCAAGGTTGAGTCGGGTCGCCTCGACATTGAAGAGGTCCAGTTCTCGCTTTCGGTCATGGTGACCGACGTCAAGAAGATGCTAAGCTTTGCCGCCGAGCGCAAGAACCTTGACTTTCGGTCGGACATTTCTGGGGATATCGAAAATGATCTGGTCGTCATCGGCGACCCAGGTCGTGTCCGTCAGATCATCACTAATCTCTTGACCAATAGCATCAAGTTCACGAACCAAGGCTACGTCAAGTTCTCCGTGCAAAAGGAAAAGGAGACTGCAGACAACATCGTCGTCAAATTTATCGTCGAGGACAGTGGTATCGGTATAGAGGATGAGGTTCGCAAGAAACTCTTCCAGCCGTTCAGCCAAGGCGATGCGTCTACGGCGAGGAAGTTTGGCGGCACAGGGCTGGGCTTGACGATTTGCAAGAACCTTCTCGAGCTGATGCACGGCGACATGACCCTGGAGTCGACGCTTGGCAACGGTACCGTCGCGACCTTCTGGGTACCGTTTAGTAAACCCCAGAACCAACGCAACGGTCCCATAGTCGAGATCGGCTCCCTTCCGGACCGACTGCAATCAGAGATGAGCGTCTCATGCAACAGCTCCGAGTTTGAGCAACTCATCAACACGCCTCCGGCTTCCGGCGAATCGTCCCAGTTCTTGAGCGATAGATATCACAAGTCGCCGGCTCGTAGGCTTTCCGTCCGAACACCGCCAGTGTCAGAGGAGGAGCTGCTTCCTCAGTCCGAGCGAGCCAAGATCCACGTCTTGGTTGTCGAGGATAAGTGAGTTCAGCCCGAAGAGTTGCGACGAATGGCCTCTTTACTAATGTGTGTCTAGCGCCATCAACCAGCAAATTGCCACCAAAACAATCATGAAGCTCGGCTTCACTGTGACGGCTGCCTGGAACGGCAAAGACGCGCTTGAACACATGGCTGCGGCTCAGCAAGGCAAGAATCCAAGACCGGACATCATCCTCATGGACGTGCAGATGCCAGTCATTGATGGTTACAAGTGCACTCACCTGCTGAGGCACCATGTTCCATACAAGGCGTACGTCCGCGACATCCCAATTGTTGCCATGACGGCTTCAGCAATTCAAGGAGACAAGGAGAAGTGTACCCGGGCAGGGATGGACGATTACCTCGCCAAGCCAGTGAAGAGCAAAACACTCGAAAGGATGCTGGTCAGATGGAGCCTGGCAAAAAGACAGCACGTTGCACCGCCAAAGACGCAGAGGGGTTCGGACGGTTCTCATTCTGACTGCTCAGACACTGCTGAACATTGCAGCAACGCAGACATCCCAGGGCTTGGGCTTGAACAACGGGGCAGTTCCACGGACGCCGTAGCACCGGCTTCGACGCAGGATGGCGACAGTCAGCGAGAACAAGACCTGGAGGATAAGGGTGACCCAGTGACACCCAGGCCACTGACCAGAAACGATTCTTACGAGCCGTCGCCCTTTGACTCGCCAAATGTGACAGACTCACTCAAGCCGATCCGCAGATCGGAGACGGACGAGCTCGCAATGCAGGCTCAAGCCGGCAAACTGATGGACGCGGCTGACGGCAAGAAGCTCGAGCGACGAGGTGCCTCATTTCGGAAGGAGGTTACAGGAGATTCATTGACTGAGGAAAATGTCGAGAGGTTGGAAAAGGAGGGAAAGCAACGGAGATAAGAGGAGCTCTCACAGGATCCTTTCTTTCGAAGCCCACAAGGCGCAAGTACAGCGAGGCGTAAGGCGGGCCTCTGTTGTGATTTTCAGCGAACATTTGCTACGCGGCAATAGAATTGTACATAGCTGCGACACTCAAAAGGGGGGAGACCGGGCGGCGGAACGCGGGCAGGCTGCAGAACGCGACAGGTCACGTTGCATCATGGCATTTCGATCGGCTCACGGGAGGCCATGGCGATACCCCGGATACATGAGATTGGTCCAAAAATACGGATGAGTCTTGTCGAAAATTGACGAGAGGGGGGTGGGGGATCATGGTCATACACATTCGGGAAACCGGCATAGACAAGGGGTTGGTTCTTCATGGCGGGCGTTCGAATTCGGCGTCTATTTAGCAGTGATGATCTACTGCCGCCTGAAGCTTACGAGCTAGGGCTTTCAATCATGATAACATTTGCATAATTAATTGCCTTACAATCTTGCAGACGTGAGCTGTGAAGAGCGTGGTTCGGGTTTCGTAGGGGATGCCCTATGCGAAGGACGCGAGTGTGTTTTGTGTGTCGGGGGCCGAGGCCGAGACCAGGCGGGCGGGAATGCGGCGTACCCATGGATATGCGCGTCATTCGGCCCGGAGCGGGGCGGACCGATTGCCGAGATCTTGACAGGTTGTGCTGCTTTGGCAATTCTTTTCTCAGGGGGGTATCAGAGAGAGCCAACGTTTGTTATGTGACCTGAGTGGGAATTTGCTTTTCTTTTACCAACACAACGCTGCTCTTGTTGCGACTGGCTGCAATGCCACATACAGATGGTAGGCTACATGTGATTACATGAGGTTTTGTCTATGTTGTTCTTGGGTGACTAAGCTCTGAGTCTTTAGATAGTTTTATGCTGGCTATTAATTTTAGACTAACTATAGGGTTGAATAAGTAAATATAATTAGTATAATAAATAGGAGAGATATACTTAGAAGGATAGTTAGAATATAATGGAATACTTACATGGAAATAGGTATAAGCTATGATAGTAGATATAAGCTTTGCTATTAAAATACTTATTATTATAGTTCTTATAGAAATACCTTATTCTATACTAGTTTGGGAGACAGTAACCTATAGTTTATAATATTAGAGACTTACTCAGCTTTAACAACTGCTTCAGTTAGATTATGCTGTACTACAAAAGTATTTAAAGCCCCTCATATCCATTATCCTCTACATCTCAACTGTTCATAGCCATGGCAATAGCCTACACGCTGGAGCTGTTTGCGACTGGGATTGTGACTGATAACGCTATGTCAGCTGCTGTGATATCCACATGGTACGCTCTGAGGAGTAGGGTGTTATGAGGACTGTGGTGTCCACATCTTCTCGGCTCGTATTCGTGCCGTTGCAGACGGACGATGACGGGAGTTGATAGTGATTAATTCTCCACCTTGTCATATTAGAGAGTATCTTTATATATGAAGCAGCTTTCTAAAATGTTCGTAGAAAATTCATACTAGGCTTGAGGCGATATTGTACTTCCAATGCGATTTACTACGCCAGCTAGAGTTGAATCCTATATACACCCAAAGTAACTTAAAGATTGGTCAAAGTTCTGTCTTGCTGCTTTACCTCTGTCCCTTCTCTTTGTGTATTCGCATGAAGAAGGATAATGGTGGGGGCAGTGGGAGATGGCTGATTCTTTAACTCCAGGCTATGGTATACTCTCCGTCGCTTCTGTGTGCGTATTCTCGCAACACGGACGGATGATGACGGGAGGCAACAAAACTGGCTGATGAGCAGCTCTTTGGTAAGCTAGTGACTGACGCATAGCAGCTGAGAGGGCTTCTGCGACTTAACTGTTGTACGACATGAACATGTGCAAGTGGTACTGCCTTGTGTTTCTGTCGGACCTTTGTCAAATTACGCAGCTTTATATATGTGTTTGGTGCTACTTCATATTGGCTGCTTGTAGTCCTTGTTTTGATTTGAAACTGGGTATCTTATCTAGATCGTGGAAACAACTGTTGGTTATTGCTTTCTATGTGTAGTAGAGTGAGAGTTGTTGTTTCTATATTTATTTGAATTGTCTGAAGATTAGGAAAGTTCAGGCTATATTTCAATTGTTCATTCAATCTAAATCAACTCAGCTGTGTGGAAAAATATATCAGCCCTAACTTAACCTCTGTATCTTTCAAAGAAGTACTAGGAGGAGTAAACAGGAGACTTAGTGTCAGCCTATAACAAACATACGTTACATACCATAGTATTAACAAGAGCGCTTCCTGGACACAGAGAAAGCAGCAAGCTCACAGAATAATTCCGCATGCCATGTGTTAAAGTCTTGAGCAGCATTATATGCTTCTCCAACTTGGACGATTCATCAGAACTAATTAGACTATAGGTACAGTTCTAGGCCATTCCAAGATTTCAACAGACACGTGACCTGGAATTGTATAACAGGCGGTCTGCTAGGTTGTTGCATTGGCTTTACTTGTAGGGGACCTGAATTCAGATTGAAGGTCCCACGATGATTGAATCCGTCGGCCATCTGTGTTTGATTTTCGACTAAATCACCATAAGCGGTACGAGAACCGTGACCTGGTTCGTGATGTATTATGGTGTTTGGGGGTTGCAGGATACGAAAGACATGAAATGGGTGATGATGTTCCTTCTGTTGGAGTGGCGCTGGCTAGAACTGGCTTACAGACTGGAGGGACTTGTTGCCTAAAAGCCTGCGAGTTGGAGGGGGTGGACCTCATTGCGCCAGCGGAGAGACGTCCTAGTTGAAGGTTTGCCTCGGTAGTTTTGGACCCGCATGTTTCGATGACTGCTATGTTTCCTCGAGAAGATACGGTGAATCGATAAACCCAGTTGACGGGCTGTTCGGGGACATCTGATTGTGGTAGCAACATGATGCAGGTAAGAAGTCCAGAACGGCTGGTCCTACGAGGAGAGATACCTCGTAAAACAGCTGCATAGCGTCATCTCTTGAAAACAGAGAGACGTATTATATCCGACATATATTCTCTAGCAGCAGCCCTACCCATATTCACTAAGAAAGGTTGACAAACGACTAGAAAAGCCTAACTGCTACGATGTTTATGTCAATATTTGAGTCCCGAAACTATTGAAATCATCACATATTCTACTTAGTCAAAACCACAAAAGGAACATACAACACCAGGTATTCGCTGGTCGTCACCGACCCAACTACTAATCCGGCCCTCACTGGCTTATCTATGGGAGAGCGGACGGGATCCCGAGTTCTCCAGTGGGTATGGTCGTATGTGACAGCTTCCACTGCATAAAGATTATATAAAGGGAGAACAATGAAGCGATTCAGTCTTCAATGACATGACCAGCAGGCGGACCTTGGAGCAAGTCAAACTTTCGGCTGAAGGCTTATTCAATATGATATAAAGGGGAAGCCAAGCGAGAGATGATCAATACAGTGGGAAGCCGTGTGGGGACGGCCAGGGTCAGCAGCGGCCAGAGACAGAAACCTCCACCAGCGACGAAGATGGCTACTGGAGACGTATATATCCATCAGAGACTATGGCTCCATTTCGTTTCATGCCTTTTGCTCGCACAATCGAGAACAACTTCTATGGCGGGCCCCAAAAGCTTACACATGCATGTGTCGTATGGTTTCCAAGGTGGGCGCCAGGGTCGAACAAGACGGCCATATTTCAATTTTCCGACAGCCTCCTCGATGAAATCATCTGATGTGAGATGAGGCATGTCCTTTTTCTTACGCTCGCATGAACCCTCGTCTAGAGTTACACAGTGTTCATGATAAGTGTAGACGTTAGAGTCTATTAATATCAGTTCTAAAGCCCTCAAAAGACCTGGCTTAACGTAGGGACATTTGCTTCTCCACGATACGGATGTTCATCATGATACCGTCTTTTCCCTGTATTTATCGGGCCGTTTTAACGTGCTCTGATTGCGACACATCACCGAGACTCAACGTCAAAATATCAGACAGGCCTCCACACGAGCCACGGTATCTCGAGATCATCTCACCGCCACCCTCGATATGCAATGCTCTCATCCCAGCTCTCACATTATCTTTAGGGAGGAAAGAAACACTTGTTCAAAGCCAGAAGTAGAGGCCTTTTATGTACACAGGTTCTCCAGTAACTCGATAGGAACTGTGTTCGAAGCTGCCGACTACGGTGGTCCACGTGGCCACACCTTACGTCTTCACGACAATCACATAGATACTCTTGCCAACGCAGGGGAATATCGAAATTGAAAAGTCCTCAAGTGATGCGCTACCATTGACAAGCGGCAGGCAAGATACACCACATGCTCGTCCAAGGCATTATCTCAGGCCAAACATTCGAGAGTACATAAAATATTGTACATGTATACGTATATGTATGTGTATCCCCTTCTACACGGGTCGCTCCAAGTGATGCGGGTATGAAAATCCAGACTCTTCGACGATAGCTATGTGACCTCCCAATCATTTCCAAAAAGCCACTGGGAGCCTGGGATACACTTGCGAGGCAGCTCACATAGTCGATCGACCAAGGCAAGCGGTACGACTACGCAAGTAACGCATCGTGCAACTTCGTATCCTGGTGGAGTAACTTCATCCGTAGACCGCTGGTGAGGAGTATAAGAGTCAAAGACTGCTTGGGTGACGTGAGACTAGCTTCGAAGTGGCGACTGAGTGTGGTGTAGCACGAACACTGTGCCATTTGAGCTCGTTTCTCTGCGTCAATACTCCAAAGAGAAGACGGATCTGGAGGAATCCATTTGGCCGATGGCCGTCTGGCACACCTCATTGAATGTATGAGACGTAACTCACACTACAAGTGGCGGCTGTCATGTTTAACTTGTCAAGAGTAGCCGCGGCAAGCAGTGCACACATCATCGGTATTGACGCACTTCCAGAGTCCAAGATCACAAGCAAACGATTGAACCGCAGAGTGGCGCCGCACCGTCGGTCGCACAAGGCAGATCAACGACGCTACCCGTCGGGTGTGTTCGGTGACCGGTCAGGTGAGTTTGAGCCTCAAACCTTGCCGTCTTCACCGATCCGTGGCACATTAGCTTGTGCAACACTCCACACCGACACACAGGACCAGGCCGTGTCATCTGGGATCCCGCGTTCTGGACCAATTACCGAGCCCTGTCTCACCCAAGGCGGACTGTGAGATTCTTCACAGCGAAAGGGCGTGCTCAGGTGACTGAGGCTGAAAGGGCCTATGGTCCGTCACATTCATCTAGACCCCGGGCGGCGACCGCAGAAGAGGCCGTTCGCGCCCGCGGTGGCGCATCCTCCTCCTTTCGTTGCCCATCGTCACACCTCACTGAAGCGGCTTCAGTCGGCGGTGGTTTCTCAAGCATCCCGAAAAGGGAAAGATGCGATATCGGAGAATGCCAACCCTCACATAGTAAGCTACCGAAGGGTGGGAATCCTTTCAACTGGCGCGCGGAAATGTTTACTTTTCTTCGCTCCTCGTTTGCCGAGCATGTGGTCACACAGGCAGTGATGATCTTGGCCACATTTACTTGCCGTATCGTTAGTGGCCGGAGGAATGCAGACCGAGACAACTCACGAGCCCGAAATGGTGGGGGTCTCAGCTCACCGGGTCTCGAAGACAACAAAATGTGGCATCCGCCCGCTACCCGTTCCCGCCACCCTCTTTTCCCCAAATGACAGGAGAGGCAGGGATGTACGGGACCTGAGATACGGACGGATATACGGGTGTTTGGCCAGGAGTCGGTGACAGGTCGGGGGGCGTCGGCATTCTTTTTCTTGTTGCCCGTCAGCTCGTGCCATGTCGTGTCGTACCGTATTGTGGTCAGGGTTCAATGGCTGTATGTGTCTGATCTGACTGCAATGGTGGTGCATCGGTGGCAGCGAGAGAGGTGCGGTTCAAGTCGGACTTGTTGTGCTGCACCTTGTCATGCAAGGAGACAGAACCAGACGGCGCGACGGCTACCTGAAGTGCGAATCCCACCAGTGCGTGCGCACATCTGTCGTGCATACTGCGTATGTCGCTAATGATAGTATAGATATAGCGACGGTGTCTTGCCGGCCGACTCAGCGGGAAAGTCTGGAAGCACGAATACAGGCATTCCGAGCGAGTGGAGACTCGCGTGCCAGGGTGGTCGTTGAGGTCGGCCCCGGCCATGGGTCGATTGGGGAGTCTGGAGGAAATGCGACGTCGACACTGGGCGGTACCATGTCATGCCGTGTATTCGCAGGCTCTAGATTTGCCACGGTGAAACGACAGGACGGATGGTTGGTGGCGGGGACTGGGCTGGACCGGTTTTGACGTCAAACGCAGACTCTTGACGCCGCTGAGATGTGTGTCAAGCTACGGAATGTGTAATGGGATGAACGGCGGAGTTCTCGTCTTGCAGCCATGCAAAATGCAAACCAGACCAGAGCAGGCCATGCTCGAAAGGATGCGTTGCAACGCACGACCGTCTGGAGTATCTTGCGAGGCATGCAACGGAGCGTTGTGGCGGGCATCTCACTCGAGTGGAACACAGAGGCAGCGGGGTTTAAGTCGATGGACGATTCGTGAAGCGAATCGAAATAAAGAAAACATCCAAGTGTTAGTGTGGGGGTTGGGCGGAGACGTATTGCATGCGCAGTACTACTGTGTAGAGAGTTGCGGTGAGGCTGGCGGTATATCCCGGTGAACCAAGGGGTCATTGGCTAGAATGGGCGTTGAGAGGAGAAGAAGCAAGAGGATGGCAGGTTGCAGATTGCTGTTGTTTGCGTCGTGGGGCGCAGGAATGTAATATGTGGCTGTAGCCGACTCGAAGCGTCTTGACGTGAGGTGAGCCACGGTGTGCGGTGTGTCCGGACAAGGTGAGGGGTGTGGAAGCTGTAACGGAGGTGGTGCCCAAACAGCCATCTTGCTGGACAATTGGCATGATCAAAGGACTGAAACGCTGCATGTGTAGACTCTCTTACAAAGCCCAAGAATCCCACGGTTTGGAATCAACTGTCCGCGTAGGAAAACCATCTTTCTTCAAAGAGGTTGTGTTGTGGTTGATGTCGGACCGAGACGTGGATAAATAAAGCCAAACCAGACGATTGGCCCCTCTATGTGGGGGTTCGACTCGGTGCATCGGCTGTCAAATACCTAGTGCAATCCAAGGTGCACTTGCTCCGTACTGTGTACTCCGTCCTGCGTCTCTTTTGCCAGGTATAGCAGGCTTTTGAGCCGAATTTGTCTTGGGCCGCGTGCAGCAGAGTCCCCTTGGAGCCCGAAGGTGAGCGACTCAGTTGCCCGATCTTGCTACTCGGTGGGCGGAGGAGCAGCCAGCGGACGGGCGGGACTCGAGGAGAGGAAAGGACAGGTGAAGTCCCAAGATGAGAGGGGTTGATGCGTAGCAACGCACGACGCTGTGCAGATGCAGTTCCAGTTGCAGCTGCAGTCGCATCGCAGAGACAAATCTGCTGGGCTGAAGCCAATCGATGTGGATTGGAACGAAGAAAGACGGGGGACAGGGACCGGAGAGGGTCCACGTGGTGCGCATGACATGAGGTGTTCTTCCTTCTTCTGCCCGTTATTCGTCGTAACCTGCCAATCTAGCCTGGAATGGAAACAGCAAAAGCTGCTGGCCGTGTTCGAGGTGTCGCTGGTCGGGCAGTAAGACAGTTGATGGTCTCGTTCGCCGCCGCCTCCTCCTCCTCCTCCTCCTCGCACTCTGGCCATAGCCTCCTCCATCATTACTCGAGT
Source organism: Colletotrichum lindemuthianum (assembly GCA_001693025.2). Lineage (NCBI taxonomy): Eukaryota > Fungi > Ascomycota > Sordariomycetes > Glomerellales > Glomerellaceae > Colletotrichum > Colletotrichum lindemuthianum. Next base: position 280,854 of record MASP02000177.1, on the reverse strand, counting down.
ACGCTACGTAGATGGATGGATTGTCGTCGCTCGCTTGAGTCTTCTGCGAAGTTGAACCCACATATGCCAAGAGACAGGGCTATACCTGAAAGCGAAAGCCTCTTAGCCTCTTAGCCGAGACACCGAGATCAGACGTCCACACCATGTTGGATCGGTGAGCTTGTAGTGTATCAACGGCGCAGTTTCCATCGCACCTTGTAGGCAGGTTGCCATCGGTAATGGCGATTATCCTGTGCAAAGAGCCCTCTTGTATTGTAGTACATGGTCATCCGACTTTGACGTCTTGTCCTTGGACTTTGGAAACTGGACTGCGCCGCCATGCTGTTTGATATTTACCAAGAGCCGCCCTCAACATCAGGCGCCGGAATGGCATTGGCCGTGGCTGAATTCCATCTAGGTAATCCAGAAAGAGTTTTGAGATGCTTCGCTTGTCGAAGTGATTAATCCTGTCTGTCCCGATGACGCAGCCGAGGACGCGGTAAATGGCGGATAAGAAATCCAGGCCCTTGCCCTTGGGGGCCACCGCCGTTGCGGGTTTGAAGCGAGCGAACCACCTGAAGGTATCCCCATAATTCTGCTCGATTCAAGCATCTCGTTAAGATCTGAAGTGGATCGCGGGGTGGAAAGAGGGAAGGGAGACGAGACGAGACAAGACGGGAGACCACACCAGCGGGAAGCCTGTGAGGTGGCGAGCCGAGAGATGGAATGGGTCGCACGAGAAAGAAAAAAAAAAGGATGACTTCGGTGAAATGGCGGTGGTTTACCGGAAAGACCTAAGTACCGTCGACGTGCGGTTGCGGTTGCTGAATTTCTCACACCTGCGGGAAAGTCACCGGTAGCATGGCTAGGTGTACTTGTGCCACCCATCAGAGGATAGGTACGTAGTGGGTAGCCGCCCAGGTCAAGGTCAAGGTCAAGGTCAAGGATCAGGAAGGCTGCAAGGCAGGTCAAAGTCAACACATTCCCACCATCTGAGAACCAGAACGCCTTTTACAAGTACCAGCGCGTGCTCTTTGGTGGAGGAAGGTTACCACCGTGCTGGACCTTCCTTGTTCACTAGGTGGTACTTACGCAGCATGGAAGTAGCCATGGGGTTCTTTCCCCTCCTTCCTCTCAAGGATATATGTTGAAGATTAAAATGGTGCCGGGTCAAGCGCTCCGCCACCAGACGCATAGAACAACTTTAGTAATTGAGGCATTGCAAGGCAGGGAGAAGGTACAAGAATCACTATACAGTATATACTACGTAAGCTGCGTAAGCGCGTGTGTGGGTGATTATCCATGGATTCTGAACCATATTGGATGTGCCTGACTTTACAACTGTCGTTGCGTTAGCACGTTAGGTAAAGTAAGGTAGGTGCGGATTCGGTGCGAAACGCTGTGCAGCACGATGCAGCGCAGGCGGATGCGGCTTCCTTTTCCAATTGTCATTGTTGTGGCCATTCGGCATCTCCTCATCTCTGCCCGTAAGGATTGGCTGGATCAAGGTAGGCAAGATGCCTTGGGCTGGGCTGGGCTCTTGGGCAGTGCCGAGCAACCCTGTAACCTGTGTGCATATTCATACCCGATCTTCGTGGTGGTGTTGATCACTGCCTTTGCTTCTTTCCCATGACTATATTTCGCCTGCGGGCAAGTCAGTATGCCGTTTGATCTCGTATGATATATTGCCCAAGCTCTTGCCCTGCCTTGAGGCACAAGCCAGGGTCGACGCATCCCGTAGGACAGACGACGGGCGAGACTTAAGGTAAGGGAAAACCTTGCGTCAAAAAGGAACAACGGAAGACTAATAGACGCAACGTCGGTAAGAAGTCTGGGAATCAAATCGAACTCAGGTTCAAGTCCCGGCCCGCGCCGGAAGTGCAACGGCCGACTGACAGAGACCACGAGGCCAGGGATTCTGCTCTGCGGGGTCTCTTTGTATGCGTGTCTAGCTTCGACCCTCAACAACAAGAGAAACACTGGCAACAATAAGCAACGAGCAGCAGCATCGACAAGACGTCGGAAGACAAGTTCAAAAGAATAGAGACCCTGTAGGTTGGACGCACACTGATCAATCCCGAGCAAGACTCGGCCCACACTCGCGCCGCAGAAGACATTGCGATTACTGGACTCACTGAGAATCTCAGTCACAGAAAGCCCAAAAAAAAAAAAAAAGCCACAACATCCAGGACCCCTGTTGTATTTTCCATCCGTACTAAGTACAGTAGGTATCCTGCCCAAGTCAGTCATTTCGGCGTCTCTGTTCTCACCTCAGGCCATTTCTCACAAATGTCAAATGTCTCTTGCCGTGGGGTTCCTTACAACCGCCCAACCAACCGTTCCGTTTCTTTACCGACCCGACAAAAACTGGACCGCTAGGCCAATGCCAATAGCGCTGAAAAGAATCGAACTTCTCTGGCCTGTACATAGTATAGCCACAGTGCCAGTAACGCCGACAACCACCCTGTCTTTCTTACCCTTTGCCTTCCTTACCTTGGCTTCCTTGCGTTCGTCTGGATACCGCAGTACAGTCCCGGACTGATCGGTAACTGTCCCGAAGTATTCTCCCTACACCTAACCGCGCTACGGATACCTGACAGCCCATGCGGTGCGTGCCCTTCACCTGCCGTTTCCTGTGGTGGATATCCCATCTTCACCTTGACTGGCCTGTGCTCTTTTTTCTTTTCTTCACAGAGTTGGTAACTGGTCGCTCCCGTCCCGTCTCGCCTTCTCCGGTTCTCGGTGCACCTCCCGGTCACATCACTAGACACACCCACCTCACCTTTCACCACTTGGATCTTGTAGTGGTACCAGCTACCTCACCCACCTAGGTATCGCCTCAGCATACCTTCGCTGTACTCCGTACCTTCACACACTACCACTACCCTTAAATCCTGACCGACCGACCTTAATTTTTCATTATTCTTCGTGCACCTCGGCCTCGGCCCTCGTCCTCTCCCACCCTCACCACTCAGCACGTCGAATCGAGACGGGCATCCACCGAAGCCCCATTTCCCAAGTGTGTTCTTCTCGCTTCTTTCTTTTTTTGCTTGCATCTCTTCTCGTTTCCCGTTTTTGCGGTGCTTGGCCCTCTTCTGGCCGTGGTTACCTATTCAATTGGCATTTTCCCCAGGTCCTTCCGTTTGGTACCTTAGCAGCACTGACTGATACTGACCGAGAACACTGATAGTTCCGACCTGAGCCTGACAATTCCGAGTCGCTGTACCTGCAAGTACCTACTCACAGCGCTGCTGGGTGCCTGAGCCCAGCGCCTTGTACCTAGACCTTCACCTTACAGAGCACATTGACCACGACCTCCCCGCCTCCGAGACCCGTTTCTTTTACCCCTCATTCTACTGCTGGCTCGCTCGCGTCGGTGAATCTCGGTGGGGCTCATCACACAATCTGCCCGACATCGATTCACAAAGAAAAGCCCACGAGAGGAAACAGAAGTGAGAGACGTCAGAGTCGGGAGGACGCGCTTTCCGGGGAAATTCTACTCTCCCTCTCTCTCTTCCTTGCCACCCCTTCTCTCATTTTCTTCACTTTCTTCCCCCCCTGCCACCGTCCTTCGCCGAACAATCCCACACCGAGGATGGGTCGAGGCTTGTTGCTGCCATAACAAAGGGACAATAAATAACTTTGGCGTCATGCATCCGGCTCCGAGTCTGGTCGAGGCGCCTCCGAAGAACGGCAGTGACGAATCTGGAAACAGACTATCCACAGGCTCGCCTTCTATGTCGCAACACGATCAACCTCAGGCGCAGCAGAGCCCGGCTCCTGCGCATCAGCAATTGCCGCCTCAAGCTGAGCCTCAACCTTCGTCACCTCCTCAGTCTCAGCAGCAGCAGCAGCAGCAGCAGCAGCAGCAGCAGCAGCCACCGCAACAACTGCAGCTGCTGCACCAACAGCCACAGCTACAGCAACAACAACAACAACCGCTCCCTCAACATGAGACCACGCCCCAGCAGCATCCTCAGCAGCCTCCTCCCACTCCCGGCCAGTCGGCTTCTCCTCCTCTGAGAAAGGACACAAATTCGTCCATCTCAACTCAGGCCACGTCGGCCTCCGCTGTCACCAACATGTCCGCGGAAACAAGCAACACATCGTACAGTGCCGACACCTCTCCTAACTTAACATCCATATTCCATGTAAAGGATGGCTCCGACGTCTCTAACCGGGTCCGCGCGAGCAGGAGGCGAACCGGTCCTTTGTCCCAGCAACAGAGAGAGAAAGCCGCCCTCATCAGAAAGCTCGGCGCCTGCAACGACTGCCGCCGCAGAAGAGTTGCTGTACGTTGGCCCGGCTCATCTCACCCGTCTCCGTTTGCAAGTTGCTCTCCCCTGCTGACAAGGCCACTCCTCTCAAGTGCCACCCCAGCCATCACAACATGACGTGGGAGGATGCAGTCAGGAAGTACCACAGATCCCACAGTCCGACGATTCAAGACATTGCCCCGTCTTTGTCTGCTCAGCGTCCCTTGAGCCCTGCTCCCGTTATGAGCAGCAACAATGTGAAGCAAATGTTCACCCAGGACCCCCAGGACATGATGGAGATAGACTCACCCACACCTCCTGGGCAGCACCGTCTCAGCGAGTCCCGCATCCGCACGCCTCTGCCGTCAGGCCCGCGCTTGGACAAGCACCCGATGCTCCCAGGCATCGAGAGTTTCAAGTCTGACCTACAGACCAACGTTTCCAGGATCCTCTCCACCCCCGGCCGCAGCCGCTATTCGAGCGCGCAGGCCTTGTTGCTGTACTGGGAGGATGATCCTGATCTCAGTGTCGGAGCCTCGGTCAAAGAGCTCGGCGACGTATTTGACCAGTATTACCGATATACGTTTACCACGACAACTATTCCGTCGTCTTCGGAAGCCTGCAAGAGTCCTTGGAGATGGCTTTCGCGGAAGATAACAGACTTTGTGGAGGACCGCGATCAGCGCGACATTTTGAAGATTGTCTACTACAACGGCCACTCCTATCTTGACGGCAATCGGGAGATGGTTCTCGCCAGGTAAGTGCAGACACTACGCAACATGGAGTTCCCTAGCCAACACGTACCAGCTCCAAAGACAAGGTCAAGGCAGAGACAATCAGGTGGAGCGGTATTCAGCAGGTGTTGGAGGAGGCATGCTCAGACACGCTCATCATCATGGACGCCGCCTTCTTTCCCTCCTCCAAGATGCACCGTCAACAAGGAGTCCTGGAACTGATAGCCGCGGCAGTGTCGGAGGAACACTTTGATGCGATGGATCGCTGCACCTTCACCAAGGTCCTCACCGAGCACCTCAAGACGCGCGCTTCTCAACGGTTCACGAGCCCATTCTCGGCAGCAGAGCTTCATTCAAAGTTGCTTTCGAACTATCCGTCTCTCGTGCAGGACAGGAACCCTGAAAAGGAGACCATCACGAGCTTCCCGTCGCCCCTGCACATGCAAGTATCCGGGAACGCTCGATTACCTTCGATTCTTTTGGCCCCACTCAACATCGGTCCTCTTCGGACGAGTCTGCCGTTTGGAACAGAGGGTCAACAGCTTCTTCTGACTTTCAGAATAGGAGACGAACCTCTAGATGTTGACAGCTGGACCGAGTGGCTGAGGATGATGCCTGATGGCGTCAAGGATGTGAGGGTTGACGGACCCTATCGGCCTGGCCCCTCGAGGTAGTGTTTCGACACTAGTCCCTCTCATACGTTACCATTGACCACCTCAAAATTTTGACGGAGATTAGAAGCTGGCATGCATGGCGCATACTGCAGTGTCTTTTCTTTCTCAGTCATACCCTTCCGCGCCCGCATGATTCCCAGCCTTTCATGGGTGTTTTATGCGTTCATGATGATTCACGACATGACATCACCCCTCTCAAATCGGGAGCAGGGACGCAGCAAGCGGCATGAGGTCAGAATCGATACAACAAGCGATATACTTCGACAGTATCCATTTTCTTTTTGATGACATACAAGCGAGCAGTGGACGGAGCAGGAAGGGTGGAGGTCTGCATATCCAGATGGGAGTTTCAGAGGACAGATACTCTGGCGCTGAGACAGCGTGAGGGCAGCGTGGTATTGCAGGACATGTTTGATGAAATAAGTTTTGCATTAGTTGATATCCCCCCAACCCTCAAATGCGCTGTCAGGCCCGCAGATTTGGTCTCTACAAACTTTTCTTCTGTCATGATTTCATTCGTGATGTAATGCTAATCTCGGCCGTTTCTAGTGGGTTTGAAGAGTACAAATCTGGGTAAAGATCGGTATCAGACATCTCTCTCCTGCGGCTGCTTCAGACAGCCAACACCACGGCCGCAGCCACGGCACTGACCGCTCCCGCCCATAGGTTCCCGCTCATCCTCGTCGCGGGCGAGTTGGTCTCGACATTGCCAATGAAGAAACCAGGTTCGTACGTCGCCTCGCGGTTGTCCAGGGTGCCGTTCCAGCAGTATTTTTGGAAGCACGCCGTGCACGCGTCGGGGACAGTTTCCCGGTTGCGGCTGAGGCTGCGCGAGAGCACGGCGCAGGCGACGCAGGTGGGCCACTGGGCGTCGAGCGTGGCGTTGCCCTGCGTCGCCGAGTCGTAGCCGTTCTGGATGATGGCGTCGCGCTGGGAGCGCTCGTAGGAGGGGTCGAAGGTGGACACGTTGGAGTGGGCGACGTAGGGCGCGTTGGGGAGGTAGACGACGAGCGGGGGCGCGACCTGGCCGGCGCGGAGGGTGAAGTTGCTCGCGTCGCAGCCGAAGAAGGTCGGGCGGCGGTTGAGGCCGAGGTTGATGAAGGTGTTTGCGTCGGGGACGGGCGGGAACAGGGTGCCGTTTGCGATTGGCTGGGCGACGCGGTCGTACGTCGCGCGGAGGGCGGTGCCGTTGGGCCAGTTGAAGTTTGTGTCCGCCGAGGAGTCGACGGCGAAGATGACGTCGACGGCGCGGGAGGGTTGGATGAGCGGGTGGAGGGGGATGTTTTGCAGGTCTTCGCCGCCGTCGACGAGGGAGAGCTGGGACTGGTTCGCGTTGAGGTTGGAGGCGGGGTTCCAGCCGAAGAAGGGGTTGGGCACGTATTGGGCAATGTCGTTGTTGTCGCGGTCGAGGACGTTGAGGATGGAGGTGAGGGCGGACTGGATGAAGTCGGGCAGCCCCGCGGACGAGATGTTTTGGAGCATGAACTGGTTAAAGAGGGACGACGACGTGCCCATGACGAATCCGGCCTGGTCGAAGCCGCGCACGCAGGAGCCGTTTTGGGGCACGCTGCCCGAGGAGAAGTTGGAGGCGAGGTAGCGCAGGGGAGCGAAGCCGAAGGCGGTGGGGTCCCAGGAGCCGAGCTCGAAGGGGGTGAACTCGTAGACGGTGGCGTTTAGGGAGATGATGAGCTCGCCCGGGGCGCGGCCGTCGGCGACGAGGATGGGGAGGGGCTGCAGGCCGGACTGGAAGTCGGGCTCGTCGGCGATGGAGGAGAAGGTGTAGGCGGGCCCGCCGTCGGTGGCGTTGACGAGCTGGTAGGAGAGGGCGCGGCCCCAGTAGTCGGTGATGGACACCTCGAACGCCTTGTCCTTGGAGCTGACCTGCTCGGCCACGGTTTTCCAGTAGTCTGCCGTGTTGAGGATGGAGATGCCCGACTCCTCGGGGCCGGAGAAGATGGAGCGGTCGAAGCGCCAGATGGCGGAGCCCTTGGACCCGCGCTGGAGGTCGACGACGGAGGAGAAGTTGTTGGTGAAGAGGGAGCCGACGAGCCAGCCGCCACCCGAGAGGCCGGCGAGGTAGGTGGACGCCTGGAGGAGACCGCCGATGCCGCCGGCGGCCGTGGCGTTGGGGGTGCGGCTGTCTGCGGCCGCGAGGAACCCGGCGCCGTTCATGAGGGCGCGGTAGCCGCCGCCGGACACGGCGAGGGCGATGTTGGGCAGCTGGGAGGGCGAGGAGCGCACGCGGTCGATGTAGGCGCCGGCGTCAAAGTTGGGGATGTTGACGCGGGTGAGGAACTCGCGCATGGGTTCGACGGTGGCGTTGCGGCGGAGCGGGAGCCACGAGGTCTCGTTGGGCGAGAGGCGGTTTGCGGAGCGGATGGTGGGACGGGCGGCCGGGCAGTCGACGATGGCCGGGGCGTAGCCCCCCGACGGGGAGTTCGGGAGCGCGCGGGGGTCCAGGGAGTCGGCGATGATGGCTGCCGCCATTGGTTTGACGGGGTCGACAGCCCACGCGGGAGCGAGGGTGGCGGAGAGCGCCAGCAGGGATGAGAGCTGCATGGCGAGAGATGTGTGTTTGTTCGATCTGCGCCTGAGCGGCGGGAGAGAGGTGCAAATGAAATAAAGGGGTATCTTTGGGAGCGATTACTGAGACGACACGACAAGCAAGAGGGTATATAGAGAAAAGCAGGTTGATAACAATAAAGGCAGTCAGTCCCACTCCCAGGCAGAAGGGCGAGGGATTCGTGAACAGTGGCTGGAGGAAGAGGAAGACGATAGGGAAAGGTCAAGGGTAATAATAGGATTCAGGAACTGTCATCCCCTGCAGCGGCAATGCGGCCTGGGCGCAAGTTGTATGCGGCGAGACGGGGATGGCGACCCTTTGAATCTCACCACGGACCCGTCACACTAGAAGAAGCTTTTTCAGCTGGTGTTGGTTCGGTATGACGTCGAACTGGGAATCTTCGGACCGCGAGGACGCCGTGTATGGTCTGGGGAGTGGACGCCTGATGCCGGCCGAATATTTGGGTCGCTGACGGAGGAGCCCAAGCGTGATTCGATGGAGAAGATGGAAATAAGTCTCCAAGGTTTGTGATTTTTTTTTATTGGCGGGTGGGTTTGGTGGGTGTGATGAGTTGTCGAAGAGACGGATGGAATGGAAGAGTAAGAGCTAGGATGTGTCTAAGCTCGAATGGCGGACAGGAATAGGCAGATGAGAAAGTCAAATGCGAGAAAATGGCCAGAGATAAAAAGAGACCGACCCTAAGAGTACCAGATCGTCAAGGTATCCCTCTCTTCTCACGCGAAGAAGACAGTGTGGATGTTGGGCGTAAGAGTGTACGGGGATTCGTAAGACTAGTAGTCATCTGCATATGGAAATAGATGGTGTTCTGTATAAAAGACAGAACACAGTCAGGCAGGATTGAGACTCTGGGGCAACCGTAGCAGAGTCTCAGAGCGATACTGCACACAGCACGGCAGTGGGCCCAGCCAAGGACGGTGAGTTTGCGGGTTTCATGTGCGAGCAGACGAATGATTGGGAGATGAAGGCAGGCGCACGCGAGCTGGGCGTTCTCGGCAGCTGAGGGAGGGATCGATGTGAGCGATGGGAAGATGATCACGCTCGCTCGCTGTGCGCGGAGTAGGGGGGCTGTACGGATGCGCAATATTCGTAGCGTGAGAGAGCGAATAAGAGGATTCGGATCGCCCGGCTGGGCTAGTGATGATGTGAGGCGAGGATGCCGGGGTGTGGTGCTTTCGGGTAGGTAATGAAGCCCGACTACCAAGACACGAATAATGTGGGGAATATATCGAATCGAGGTTGCGGTGGAAATGGAAAAGGAAAGTGAGTCGGCGTGGCGATGCACGGCTTGGTCGGCACGAGGAGAAAGGGCGACGAGGAGACCGAGACGAAAGTAATGGTATGGTAAAGAGGTTGTCGAATGATGGGGCGAAGAGAGACGACACGATAAATGTGAAAAGTTAGCAGCGAAAAAGGGAGACGGACGGACTATGATGAGGTCAGGTCAACAACCAGCGAGGTGAGTGAGAGATTGAGTGAGAGGGTGAGTGACCTCACTGAGACAGACAGACCTTGCGCTCGGGCGGCAGGTGCCGTCGTCTCGGGTGAGGCGTCACTGCGTTATTGTGTAAGTAGTAGATGAGACGGAGGCGATGGTGCAGCATTCTTGCTTGAGAAGCATTATGTGCTCGTGCCTCTCTGCGTCTTTGCAAATCCGCGACACACGACATGGTGAACCTTTTCCTCGTGGTCAAGACGTTCTAGTTCCAGCCATCGCTTGTCGTTCACGCTTCGCCTCGATCTGCGTGTGGCAGACAAACCAAACGTTCTGGAAAGGGACCGTATTCGGTATTTCCAATACCAATGTTCATCATCATTGCTGTCGCCGTTGGCTAGTTTCATATATTCTGCCATCCAAATGAGAATTTCCGTCACAATGGCTGGTCGCAATTGCTGCACAGGCGGCAAGCAGATCGCTCGAGCACGTTGCCCGACTCTACGGGCGTCTAAGGTGCTTCCGCGTAAGCAGAGAATAGCAGATTGGTCGAACGCGCGGAGCCAAGATCTGTACCTGACATCAACCTGCAGTCGGCACTGGTGGTGTCGTATTCCCCTCGTCGTACGCCAACGCCTGCGCCATCCGCCGTCTGACAGCGTGCAGCCTGCTAGGTTGACTTTGCTTCGCAGCCCCCCTCATTCTGTACGCCGTATGGATTACAGAGCAGAGCGTGCGCAACTCTCGTCAGCACCAAATAGAGTAAGTAATCTGCTCACCCATGACATGTCATGTCGTCTGTTGTGTCTCGAACCGAATACGCAGTTTACCTCTGCATCTGTGTTGGAGTGTGATTACCTTGTCGTCTGCATGAGCCTCCCGCGGACCCAATGACGGCTCAATCCCGGGCCAAGAGAATTACATGGCTTCGGAGCTTTACGACACCCGGTACGGAGGGCACAGCAGGTGAAAATGCGGTCACCCGTATACTGCCTTGTGGTCGGCAGAAGGGAGCGGAGACACTACGGATTGTGCCTGCATCTAGGGTCTGGCCTGTCAGTAGGGGTGAGCAGACCCCGAATAGAGTACGAACAGGTCGACTGCGGGGAGACGCCTTGCTCGATGAGGAGTCGCTCTGATGCGATCCGGAGGAGAGGCTGGGGGGTTTCAGCAGGTCGAGAACAATCGATCGAGTTTGAGGTCTAGATTTCGACCGCCTCGTGGGTGCTTGATGGCAGCCAGGGTTTTGGTGATGGCGTTGCGACAGTGACGGCAATCATAAGCTGTTGAGATGACAGACAATATTTTCTTAGGCCAGGCACGCAAGAATGAAACGCCGTCGAGTCGAATTATCAAAGTGGCCACGACGCAACGTATCCAACTGAAGCCAACCAACAAACATTGCAAGCTTTGCGTGTTGCCATCAGGAACGCGAGGGGCCTTGTTGCACTGGGCTGCAATCAATAATCAGCAAAAAAGACAGCACTCAAAAGCAGGAAGTCAACAGCGACACAATTAACAGCCAACGCTTCTGTTGATCAACACACCGTTTGTTGATACTATGTAGGTTGGGCGTGACACGAAAGCAACGTGCGACCCAATGATGAGCTGCATGACGTTGTTTACCAGGCTACCATGGCGACGTCCAAGCCAAAGGTTCTTCGCGTGGCTTGAGTCGTCAGTTTGACCGCTGCTAGGATGCTCAGAACCGACACACCGAGACCTGGCCAACAGCTGGCGAACAGGCACCGCCCCAGCTGTAAGCTTTAACGCTGCCAGCTGACAGACAGTCAGCTGACCGGACCCTCGGGCAAGGGTTCCAGCGCTCCGAAGTTGGTGGGTCCCGTCCGGGTGCTGCAGGGACGTTGACCTGGCAACGGCAATTTACGCGAAGCTCCATATCAACAAAACCCTCGCCTGCTCTTCCCCGACTTGGAAGCTCCCATTCTTTCGTCACAGCATCATGTCCTAACGCTTTACATACTGCCTTCATCCGTACACTACTAACCCATCAGCACCACGAACACATTCTGCACCATCTTTGCTTTTTCTTTCACGGACCCCCCGCGCAAGATGGAGCCACAATCACCCCCCAAACGCATCACGCGCTCAAGAGCTGCCAAAACAGGCGACAGCTCGACAACCACCAAGACAACAAAGATCGTGACCGCCGCCGCGAAGGCCAGGTCTACGGCCACCGCACCGACGCGATCTACCTCGGCAAAGAGAAAGGCCCGATCAGACGACGCCGATGATGAAGAACACAATGAGGAAACCGAACAACCAGAGCCTGCCGCCCGTGCGACCAGAGCCACAAGAGGCCGCCCGAAGAAGGCCACTGAGGAGACTGCCGCTCCAGAGCCGTCGACATCAAGTGCAGTGCCCGGCAGGGCTACTCGCGCACGAGCTACTGCTCGTCAGACTGCCGCCCCCAAGGATGAACCGGCCAAGCCTGTACGCGGTAGGCCCAAAAAGGCGGTGACAGCCACTCAGTCCACCGACGAAGCTCTTGACAAGGACGCAGAGCCGGCCAGGAAGACGACGCGCACCCGCGCAGCACCCGTCACAGCATCAAAGCCCGCCGTCAAGAAGACGGTAACATTCCAAGAACCCGAAAAGGAAAACATTGCTCCTGACGCAAGCAAGAAGACCACCGACAAGGAAAAGGACGCCACCACCACTGGCATGAGAGCCAGACCCGTCCGAAAGCCTCCCGTTCCCAAGGCTCCTCGATCCACACGCACCGCCGCCTCGACGAAGCCGGAGAAGACCCCCCTGAGCCCTAAGAAGGTCACGCAGATTCCCGTCCCCCGCGACTGCTCCGAGGACGAGCTAGCCGGTCCGGACACCCCGCCCAGGCCCATGATGAAGAGCCCTACGAAACCTCCCGCGAGCATCCTGGGCTCGTCCAAGAAGCTCAACCTGATGCCCATCGAGAAGTCTGCCAATTCCGAGCAGGACCACGACGGCGAAGACGACGCCAAGGAGGTCGGGGACGAGGGCGCCGCCCACGTGCTGGCTTCTCCCGCTAAGAGACTCCCTGCCTCGCCTTTCCGAGACTCCATGAAATCTCCGGCGAAGCGTGTCGAGGGCGTATCGCTCAAGCCAGCTTCTGCGATGAAGGCCCACGGTGACGGTGTCGCCCCGACGCCGCTCAAGTCTTCACTCCTCCACTCCCCGGCGAAACGACCGCAATCTGCCATCAAGCCTTTTGCTCCGTCAACGAGCGGTAACGAAGAGAAGAAGATATCCAACTTCAAGGCGTCGCTCCTCCAGTCGCCTGCCAAGAGACCTCTTTCGCCCATCAAGAACTTGGTGGCAAAGCCTCACGAGGCCATCCAACAGATGCAGTCTCCCGCGACGAAGCCCCTGCTTCTTTCCACGCCTACCGCTCTGCTCCCCGCCAAGCGCTCCTCTGAAAAGCTCATGGCTGAGGAGTCATTCAACGCCGAGGACGGGGATGACGAGCTGGATGAGGTCGCCGAGGCAATGCTGAACGAGTCGATCCACCTCGAGGAGCCCATGCAGTTCCCCGGCCGTCTGTCTGCTGTCCTCCCCAGACACGCTGACCCCGCTTTCAAGAAGAACATGCCTGTGCTCGAGGCTCCTCAGCAGCAATTGTCCAGCGCTGCAGAGCACCAGGTTGTCGAGGCCCAGGACGATGTCTTTGGGGACGAGGCTGTGCAAGACTACGACGAGGACGACCTTATGATGGTCGACGACGAGCCTTATTTCCAGCCTCAGCCCGTTGACAGCGGCGCTTTTGCTCCTCAGCCTGCCCTAAAGGTTCCCACCGGCTTCTTCGACCTCCGCCAGAAGGACACCGACCCCTACCATGTGGATTCGGACTCGGATGACGAGCTTGCCAACAGCCCTCGTGTCTCGGCTGCGCACGAGTTCGTTCCTATCACCCCCACTCCTGTGTCGGCTCGCCGAACCGTCTCCAAGTCGAGGGCTTCCAACGTTGGCTTCACTCCCTTGGCGCAGAAGCTCAACGCCTGGTCCGCTAGCAGTCCTTCCAAGCAGTCAGCTGTTGAACCTGCTCAGACTCGGGCACCTGCCGAACTGACTCCTGGCGCCCGAACCCCCAAGGTCAACGAGTCTCCCGTCAGAAGTACCTACTTCGAGGACGAGATGACCGTCCGCGCCGACATGGAGGCGCAGAACGAGATGGAGGCTGCTATCGAGGCCGAGATTGCTGCGGCCGCAGAGGAGCCGGAGTTCGATGACCTCATGATCACGCAAGAGGATTTGGCACTCGCCGAGGAGGCCAACGAGATGTCTCTGATGGAGCCCGAGCAGCTGGAGGACGTTGTCAACACGTCCATCAGTTTCGAGGACACCGTCTCCGAGGCCAGCCAGGAGTACGGCGACGAGAACGAGATGCCGGTCGACCCCGCCATGCTCAGCGCTGAGGTGGCCGTACCGCCGGTCACGCCTGCTCGTCCTCTGACGCGGGAGTTCCACACCGTCTCCAAGGTCCCTCTCAAGGCGGCGGACGACTCGACTCCGCGGTCCAAGAAGAAGCGTTCGGCCAGCATTTCTCGACTCCCGGCGAGCCGCCCGACCCAGAACCTTAACAGGAGTGCTACGGTTATTTCCTACTCGCCCGGCAAGAACAACAAGCCCGAGCCCGAGTTAGAGGAATTTGAGCCCGAGTCCGCGCCGGTAACTCCGGCAAAGTCGGATGTCTGGTCCAAACTCGGAACCCCAGCGCGCACTCCTCGCAGAGACCTTAACCCTGGTCTTCTCCGCGGGGCCGTCGTCTTTGTTGACGTGCACACCACCGAGGGTGCGGATGCCAGTGGCATCTTCGTCGAGCTTCTCACGCAGATGGGAGCGAGATGCGTCAAGTCCTGGGCGTGGAACCCGAGCACGACGGAGACCTCGGACTCGTCCAAGATTGGAATCACCCACGTCGTCTTCAAGGATGGTGGGAAGCGCACAATGGAGAAGGTCAGAGAGTCCAATGGTGTTGTACAGTGTGTTGGCGTCAGTTGGGTTCTTGAGTAAGTCTCTATGCACGTGTGCATCTAATACGCATTGTGCTAACATGCCTTCAGCTGCGAGCGTGAGAACGAGTGGCTCGACGAGGCGCCCTACTACATTGATACTTCTCTTGTGCCACGTGGAGGTGCCCGTCGCAGAAAGAGCATGGAGCCAAAGGCCTTGTCAAACCAGAATGGCCTGCTCGTGCCTTCGCCGGTCAAGGGCGGCCGCGACAGCAAGACTGCGCCAAACACGCCGATGAACCGCCGTGACAGCACCGTCTGGTCGTACAGCCCGTCCGAGGATGCCGAAGAAGAATGGGAGGGCTTGATGTCTCCGGTGCCGGTGACGCCCGCCCCCGACGCTCTGGCTCGGTATGCGGCCGAGACGCCGTCGGGATTGACCGAGTACGACTCGTCTCCCACCAAGAACCTTCTCATGCAGACGTGCCCTCCCAAGCCCAACGCCTATGCGGAGATGGGCGAGGGCATCCTGAAGAGAGACAAGGACGAGACGGTGATGCAGCGTTTGATGGCGGCGCGTAGGAAGAGCTTGCAGTTCGCTCCCAAGATTGGAAGTCCTTTGGCTAGAGCCGCCTGGCCTTGATTGGAGCATGATGTTGTGGTGTTTCCGGTCACGATGGTGACTAGGGTTTGGGATGAACCTGTTTGAGTACATTAGAAGGCGTTGGGGTGGGTAACGGATACGCCCGCAAAGAGCCGGACCGGTGTTTGGGTGACTGGATGATTGTTTGTACATCAAGAGCGCGACGATGATCGCCGTAACAAACATGGATTGCAATTCTTTATTCACATGTCTCTCGTTTCTGTTTTTGAAGTGATCCCAAAGCTGGCACGGGTGAGTACCAATAATCGTGTTTGAAAGAGGCTCAAGCCTCATGGCCCCTGTCCTTATCTGGCAGGGTGACGCATGTCGGCCGCGCGTCCGTTTGATTGGGCGCCAGCGTCATCGTCTGAATAGCTTGACTCGAGCGTCGATTCATTGATAACGACACCACAAGTCCAAGTGGTTGTCTATTCCCTCCGATCTACTAAACTCTTTCGTTGTATTAAAGTGGAATGTCGTCAAAATGATTTGGAAGGGCTTCTTGGCAGCGTATCTCCTGACGCAGTGTATCAGCGTCACGGGACAGCAGCAGCAGCAGCAGCAGCAGAAACCTCTCGGTGTCGAATCACTCACATCCCCGGAAGGCGCGGGAAATGGCGATGGTTACGGTGCAGATGAAGGAGGAGGAGGAGGCGGATGGGAACGAAAACTCAACTTTTCATCCCCCGCGCCGCATCTTTTCGCGTCTGCGCACGGGTTGCTGAAGCAAGCGGCGAACACTGCGTTCCCCAACGGGCACACGCTGGCCGCGGTGGAGGTTCCGGCGTTTACGCTGCTGTATCACGGCAGGTTGGACGGGGATGGGCCGCCGAGTCCGGAGTGGCTTGCTTTTGACATGTGCGTTTTCCCCCTTTTCTTTTGTCTCGGGACCTTTGTTGTTGCGTGTTGGAGACGGGGCGAGGACTCGAAGTGAAGGCGGATGAGTGAAGAGGGTGGAAGTAAAGACGGAAAGCTTTGCTAACTCGGACAACGATAGAGAAATGGCCTACGGCATCATGGGCAGCACGCGCCAGAGCTACATGCTGAGCTACCAGACGACGCGACCGGTCAAACTGCTCTACTTTGACGGGGAGTCGGCGACGCTCATGGGTCTGGGACAGTTGGATTCGCAGATGCTGCATTTGTACGGCAACGTCAGCGGTCCCGTGCGCAGTGGGAAGAGATGGTGGGGTATGGTGGACGAGTATGAAAGGGCAGAGGGCCTCTGCGACTGGCTGTTGCAGACGGGACTGAGAACAGAGGGGGGGAAGGGGGATGGGATTGAGGGCGTGGTGAGGATGAATGCCGGGTTTGAACTGATTTGGTGCGATTTCGGGAGTAAAGCGTTGAAGTTGGTTTCGTCGGGAAATGTGACGGCGCCGCAGGTGAGGGGTATTAATGGCGATGGTGATGGTGATGGAGAAGAACACAGAGAGGCGAAGAGGGATGAGGATGGGGTTGAAGGGGTCGTGCCGACGTCGGTGTATCCCCTGCCCGAGCCGCCGAAGCGGACGGATCGGCCGGTGAGTCCACCGGAGGCGCCTGGTCCGCCTAACTGGCGCGGGATATTTGGGCCGCCGGTCGACCGGGAGCCGTTTCTGCAGAGTCAGGCGTGGGGCTGGTTTGCGAGCGGGACGTGGCACTACGGCGTGAGCGGGCTCGGGGCGGGTATGGGGGAAACGAGGGCGCGGGTCCTGGGGTGTGGCATCGTGAGTTGGTACTCTGAGAGGTACTGGGGTGTTGTGGTGGAGGAGGAGAGGAAGAGGTTGAACCTGACAGAGGAAGGGTTATGGAAGGGAACGAGGGATGATGAAGGGGTGGCGTTGAAGGAGCTTGGGAGGAGAAGGAGGTTGCATCACCTGGAGGATGCGACGAGCGAGATGGCGGCGGGGATGAGGCGAGAAACGGAGGAGATGTTGCGGGATGCGCTCGCGGGGACGGGATGTAGTGGAATGGAGTGGGTTACGAGCACGGGGGAGATTGTGCAGAGGAGTGTTGGGCATCTGATGGCCATGGAGCTGGCGACGAGGTATAAAGGGCACTGGGACAACACGACGGCTGTGGCGGAGTGGCTGTACAAGTTGCGTGGGCAGAGTCACATGTTCCTGGTGTCGTTTCTGGAATTTCCGCACAAAATTGGGGCCAAGACTTGGGATGTTGACGGACCACTGTTTGGGGAGACGTATTCGCGGTGTCGGTACCGATACACGAGATTGCTGGTAGACCTGCCACTGGGTCAACGCGAAAGAGATCTGAGGGACGCCGTGGAGGAGGTCATGGGTGGACTTTGCGGGGTGTTGCTGGAGGTTGGGTTCGAGATCGAGAAGGCTTGGTACCAGCTTGAAGAAGGAGAGATGAATGGTCTCAAGAAACTTAGTCGTCGATGGGAAGACAGCGTCAAGAGGGTGAGAGCCTGGGTCGGGTGGGAAGAGGAGTTCATCAGGTGTGACGAGGTCTGTGGCTGGGACGAAAGATGCTACATTCCCATGTGGCCGATGCTGAGGCCATCGGGAGATATGAGGAGACCGAGTCCGCCACCGGAGCATGGTCCCGGGAACGACACGGAGCCCAGACCGGGTCCGCCACCGCATTGGGGCCGGCCTGGATACGGAGGAGGAAACCGCACCGGGCCCGGATATGGGCCGCCCGGGCGGGGTCCGGAACGAGGTCCGGGATGGATAGGAGACGAGACGGGTTTGTGGAAGCCCAAGTGTATCAAGATAGATGATATGATGCCCAGAAGGGTCTAGGCAAGGCATCGCGTTAGGCGGGCCACACTGTAGCCAGCTAATGCTTTGAACAACACTTGAATGCTCCGTCGGAGCTCGACGCATCGTGGACGCAGCAAAGGGCGCATGCAGCACGACATCGGGAGCAGTTTGCGAGCACGACTTGCACAGCGAACGACACGCCAATAATAGACTTTCAATCTTTATGTATCGGGTCGGGCTAACAGTTTCACCTTGTACCAAACTCGACTTCTGTTCATCTGATCTGGCGAGGTCAGCTTGCCGCGCTGGAGACCACACCCGAGGGCAACGTACCGTTCGCATAACGTGAGTGGTCTCACGTCTCATCCTAGACTCTTAACTCTATTTCTCAATCCGTCGCCAATCCCGAATTCTCATGCATTGATGTAGGCCTTCATGGCCTGCACAGCGTTGCCATCGTTGGCCTTGAGCAATTCCGTTGCCTTGGACTTCGTGAGTTCCAGCTCGTCGACCTGCGGATATATCCGTGTCAGCCAGTTCTTTCCCGATGACCTTGTTTACTCTTTCTGCTGCTTGCGCACTTCTTCCGTCTCGGGGCCTCAGGTACTGACCAGCAGGGCAACGTCGGCAGCGTCGACCTTGACGTTCTTAACCTCCTTCTTGGCAGCAGTGGCACCACCAAGACCCTGTATGGCCTTCTGAGCAGCCTCGGCGTCGACCTTGTTCTCAGATGCGTCGTCGCCGCGGGCGTCGAGACTTGCGAGAGCAGAGGCGGCCTTGCGGTCCTCGGCGGACTTGGCGGGCTGGACCTCCTCCTCGACTTCACCGGCGGGAGGGTTCTTCTCGGACATGGTTTCGGTGCTCGCTTCGGGGGTTGTTTCGAGGAATCGAAGCCTGTTCTGGGTGCTCAAAGGTTGGGACGGAGCTATGGGTTGGTGATGTGGATGTGGTGTAGCTGAAGCACGTCAGTCCAGCAATGCATCAAATGTGATCGGAATTTGTGGTGGGGCAGCCCAGGTGGGGGCGGGGGCCTCACCTAAGTAAGGTACCAGTCGGCGCTGTTGGAGTCAGGTATGGAAGTACTCCTTGCCTAGGTAGGTAACAGGTGAGGTATCCTGAGTTCCATGTACTCGTACGGAGTAGGCACTTCCCGAGGCCTGCGCTGGGCTCCGAGAGTCCTTAGTACACCGAAGGCGAAGGTGAGCGAAATGGTAATTAGCTCGGTACGCTTCGGCATGGCGTTGCCCTGGACCATGCCGAGGTACAACTTTAATTCACTTACTCCAAGAGACATCGGTACTTCGGTTGTACGTACGAAGAATTTTTTTACCGATGAGTTTCTCGGACTGTCTGGTTCCTGAATTATTTTGCGTGCCGCTATTTGCGTCTTGTCATTGGCCAATGTCCAGTGAGTTGCACCGTTGCAGGCCTTTTTTCAAGCAAATAAGTTTGGCCACATTGTCCCTGCATCCACCCGCTCCAGTTGATTTAGATTGACTCACTCCAGTTCGCTGATCCTCTGAAGAGTCACTCTTGCTGGCTTTCAACCCGACTTCAAAATTTTCTTTCTTTTCAACTTCGTGACTGTTCCAACTCATCCACATCATCAGTCTCTCGCTCTCCTCGTCGACTCACCCCAGCCAGCGTTGGTCAACAGCAAATCGTCATGTCGTCCCCCACAACCTGGTCGCCCGACTCTTGGAGGTCAAAACCCATTAAGCAGGCACCTTCGTACCCGGATGAGGCTGCACTCAAGAAATCGGTTCAGGAACTCAGTCGACTTCCACCAATTGTTCACCCCAAGGAAATCGTCGACCTGAAGAACCACCTCCGCGATGTGGCACTCGGAGAGGCTTTTCTGCTGCAGGGCGGTGACTGCGCCGAGCTGTTTGACTACTGCGAGCAGGGCACTATCGAAGCCAAGATCAAGCTGCTGCTGCAGATGAGTCTGGTTCTCATCTGGGGTGCCGACAAGAAGGTGGTGCGCATCGGCCGCATGGCTGGCCAGTACGCGAAGCCCAGGTCGAGTCCGACTGAGATTGTGGATGGTGTGGAGATGCCGTCGTTCCGGGGAGACATTCTCAACGGCTTCCACGTCGATGAGCGCAAGATTGACCCGCAGAGGCTCGTCAAGTGAGTCATTGCACCCTCGCCTTCAATCTTCATACCAGATGTATCGACACAGACTGACCATGGCAGGGCCTACCAATACTCGTCAGCAACGCTCAACTACATCAGAGCATCCCTCTCATCCGGCATCGCGGATCTCCACCGGCCGCTGGACTGGGGCCTGGGTCACGTCCGGGACCCGGAGCTCAAGCGCAAGTACTCCGAGGCCGTCCTCTCGCTGACGGACATGCTCCGCTTCCTGCACACCATCGGCGCCGACAAGAGCGACAAGCTCGACACGGTCGACCTCTTCACCAGTCACGAGGGCCTCCTCCTCGAGTACGAGCAACCGCTCACCCGCCTCCTCGAGACCCCCGGCCCGCGACCGCCACCCAACGGCACACCGCCCGTCACCGAGACCAAGAAGCAGTACTACGACACGTCGGCGCACTTCCTCTGGATCGGCGACCGCACGCGGCAGATTGACGGCGCCCACGTCGAGTTCTTCCGCGGCATCGCCAACCCCATCGGCATCAAGGTCGGCCCCACCACGCCCGTCGACGACCTCCTGGCCCTGCTGCGCACCCTCAACCCGGACTGCGAGCCGGGCAAGATCACGCTCATCACGCGCTACGGCGCCTCCAAAGTCCGCTCGCTGCTCCCCGCGCACATCCGCGCCGTCGAGGACAGCGAGTACCGACGCTGCGTCGTCTGGCAGTGCGACCCCATGCACGGCAACACGCTGTCGACGGGCAGCGGCATCAAGACGAGGCGGTTCCGCGACATTTTCCAGGAGCTGCAGGAGACGCTGCACATCCACAAGGAGCAGGGGAGCTACCTCGGAGGAGTGCACCTGGAGCTCACGGGCGATGCTGTCACGGAGTGTCTCGGTGGCAGCGAGGGCTTGGACGAGGACGACTTGTCCAACAACTACACGAGTTTCTGCGACCCCAGACTCAACGAGAAGCAGGCGCTCGAGCTGACCTTCCTGATTGCGGATCACTACAGGAACGAGAGAAGGCCTGCATTCTGAGGAAGTTTGCATATGGTTGGCAGTCATGATAGATGGTCATTCTCTGGGCGTGATTGGGTCACGAAAAGCATTCTTTGTCACTTCGCCAGATGGTATGAATGCCTTTTGCTCATGGCTGCGTGGGGTCCATCATATGATAAAGTGACATGGCAGGATTTACCTTTCTTAACCCATGGCCCAGTCAAGATACTGGCAAACATGCCACACTCGTGACACGCAGACGACACGATGCACTGCACTGCAACGCAGTGACAGATATGGATCGTTCAGGGCGTCCTCGACGCAAGAAGCGGGCCTTGCAGTGCTGCAGGGAAGTTTCAGGCGGATATCAGCGGGCCAGAGATAACCTGGAAGCCACAGCGTCCCTGGGCCCTTCCCCAACCTCGATAAGGGAGTGGAGCTTCCCCGCGGCTTTCGGAACCGGCCCCCGTGACCGGTGTAAGATACCTGTAGGTACCTACCTACCTACCTACCTCACCTGCCTAGGTAGTAATGCAGTGCCCCTTCTCCCTTGATTAGTGCCTTTGGCCGGCCGCCTTCTTGCTTCTTACATCTCACGATTTATTTTTTGAACTCTTGTCTCATCTCTTTCAAAAGTCAACGGATCCCAACTTGCCGCCTGAACATTAAATAAACTGCTTCAACACCGACGAGATGGTCTACCCTCTCGACTACATCCAACACAGGCGGGACTGGTCAGCATCACGCCAAACCCTACTTCATTGACCGAGGTCACTAACAGCATACAGCAACTTCAAGCAGTCAGAGCGCGCTGACAGGATCCGTCGCCTTACTGCCTACCATGGCCCCTTCTCAGCCCAGGACCGCCAGATACTGGACAGACCCATCGATGAGCTTGTCCAGGACGTCCACAAGGATGTTCTGAAGCCCATTGACATTCTCAAGACCTACGGCAAAGTCGCCCTCAAAGCTCATGAGCGCACAAACTGCCTGACTGAGATTATGATCTCCGACGCGGAGAAGTGGGTACAAGATGGCTCAATCAACATGAAGGGGCCTCTCGCCGGAATCCCTGTGAGTCTGAAGGACACCATCGTCGTCGGTGGCTACGACACCACCGTAGGCTTCAGTAGTTTCGTCGGCAACAAGGTTCCTGTTGATGGTCCGGTCGTGCGTCTTCTGAAAGATGCCGGCGCCGTGCCATATGTCAAGACAAACCTGCCCATCACTCTTCTCAGCTTCGAGTCCACCAACGACGTCTGGGGCCGCTGCAAGAACCCTCACAACACCAAGTATTCTCCCGGTGGCTCTACCGGTGGTGAGAGCGCTCTGCTGGCCATGGGTGGAAGAATTGGTATTGGAAGCGACGTCGCCGGCAGCGTCAGAGCACCCGCTCACTTTTCCGGATGCTACTCGCTCCGCTGCTCCACAGGGCGGTGGCCGAAGCTTGGCTTCTGCACGAGTATGCCTGGCCAGGAGGGAGTGCCATCTGTCTACAGCCCCATGACGAGGACGCTCGATGACTTGCGCTACTTCACACGCGCCGTCGTCGGCATGGAGCCTTGGAAGTACGACTACACCGTACACCCGTTGGAGTGGCGTCCCGACGTTGAGAAGGAGTACCTCGAGAAGCCGAAGCTCAGGGTTGGTGTCATGAGGACCGATGGCGTCATCGACCCGAGTCCCGCATGCAGGCGTGCGCTGGAAATGGTTGAGGTAGCTTTGAGAAAGGACGGCCATGAGATCGTCGAGATCAACCCACCATCTCCCTACGAAGCACTCAAGACGGCATCGCTGGCCCTCAACGCCGATGGTTGCCAGATGTTCAGCTCCTTCTTCCGGACTGGGGAGTGGAACGACCCCGGCGCAGCGCAGATGAAGTTCTTCATGAACCTGCCCAGTCCTGTGAGGTATCTCTACTATCTCTGGGTGAAGTACATCCGCCGGGATGATATTTGGGCCGGTCTTATTCAGGACTGGCGCCCGCAAACGGCCTTCGAGAACTGGAAGCTCGTCGCGAAGAGGGAGGCTCATCGGCTGGATTGGTTCAACTGGTGGAACTCTGCGAATGTCGACTTTTTGATCACCCCACCCAACGCCACTCCTGCTGTCCCTCACGATGGTATGAAGGATGCCTGCAGCAGCTGCGGATACACATTTTTGTTCAACCTGGTGAGTGACCTGTTTGCTTCAGAAGCTCCGGCCGCTGACCCGTCCAGCTCGACTACACCGCCGGTGTAATCCCCGTGACACACGTAGACAAGGATCTGGACCAGCTGCCCGCCAACTTCAACATCAAGAAGCTCAACGGCATCGCTCAGGGCGCGTACAAGCTGTACAACTCGAAAGACATGCACGGCCTTCCTGTAGGTGTGCAGATTGTCGGAAGGAGACTGGAGGAGGAGAAGGTGCTTTCCATCATGAAGAGGGTCGAGGATGCCCTGGGCGATGAGAAGTACAAGTTGCTGGAGATCGACTAGGCCTGTCACACGACTTTGTCAAGGGGTAGTGTGAGAGCGCAGTCGGAGCCAAGTAACTATCTAACGATTCACAATACCTACATCATGACCCAACCCTAGACGCCTGCCGACTCGCGACCGATAACAATGTAACAAATCCCATTGGGGTTTTGCAAGTCACGTTCTGCAGGTATAAGTGCAGTTTCACACACGTTCGGGCGAGCGCCGCCGTGTAAGTGGCCTAGAGTTGCGGGGCAGCGGCCGTTGGAAGAGGTCCGATCTCGGACTGCGGGGTATGCGCCGTGCTCTTCCAACGACATGCCATCCGCCGTGTGATCTGACTTGGAGGAATGCTACTTAAGCTGTCGATAGCCCTGAATTGATCATATCCCCCAGTCCCTTTCATTCGACATTTTGAATAAAACACTGCCAGCCGCAAGCAAAAATGTCCGAGGAAAAAAATGAAAAGTGGACGACAGAGGTAAAACCATCAACACCGACCAGGCCCCCTCAAGTCCCGCTTCATCACGATTTACAAGACGTGACAGGCATATCAGCACTCGGCCTCCTTCGTCCCCAAGCTCGCGACCAAAGTCGTGGGATGGCTTGACGTGCAAAAGGACGATGTCATTCTCGATGTTGGCTGCGGTGGTAAGTCCAGCTACCCCCCAGCTTCGCAACAAGCGACGAACATTTATACTGGACTCGGCGTGACTGACACAAGAGCAGACGGCATTCTCGACGTCGAGTTCGGCAAGATCCTGGCCCAGGGTTCCGGGTCACTGTACGGCATCGACGCCTCCGCATCCATGATCTCCACGGCGGAGAAACTCGTCGCGGAGGCTGGGTTGACGAACTGCAAGTTTGAGGGTACGCTGTCATCCTCGAAGCGTCTATTTATCTCTCTTTGTTTTTTAAACAATTCCTTCAACGAGATACTGACTGTTGAAAGTCCTCGACGCCACCAAGATCAAAACCTCGCAAACACCCTCCCTCCAAACCGCAACTTTTACAAAAGTCTTCTCCAACGCCGCGCTGCACTGGATCCTCCGCCCTCCCGGCTCCCAAGGTCCCGTCTTCTCCGCCATCCGCGACGCGCTCCGGCCCGACGGCACGCTCGTCCTCGAGATGGGCGGGTTGGGTTGCGTTTGCGAGATGCGCACCGCCCTCCTCATGGCCGTTGCGCGCCGCGTGGGCATCGGGAAGGCCAAGGAGGTTGATCCGTGGTTCTTCCCGGACGAGGAGTGGTTGAGGAATGTTCTCGAAAACGAGGTGGGAGGATGGAAGATTGAAAAGTTGGAAAGGGAGTGGCGGCCGACCATGGCGGACAAGGGCGGCGTCGAGGGTTGGTGTAGGTTGATGGGCAAGGAATTGCTGGATGCGGTGCCCGAGGGGGAGAGAGAGGATGCGGTGAGGGAGGTTGTGGATGTGTTGAGCGAGGTTTGCAAGGTTCCTGGTGGCGGACAGATGATTAGTTATGTGAGGTTGAGGTGTTTGGCAAGGAAGGTTTAGAGGAGGCTTTTAGAGTGGACGGCCATGAAAATCACGACAACGATAGTCACGGGTTTACGGCCCAGTGATGCTTGGCTACAATCTTTCTGTAGTATTTGACTGTGACATCTTCTGATTGGAGACACTAAACATCCGCGCCGAATTTCAGGAGAGTGATCGCAGCAGCGGCCCATTCTGCTATTAAATGTTCTTGTCCAAGAATGAGTAAGTTGAGTATGATCTGAGCTGGTCTGCTTAAATCTGGGAACCATCAAATTTCCCAGAGACACTTGAAGGCAGGATATGTAAGGTCGTCCTGTGTGTAAGCGTTGTTCAAAATTGTGGCGACCGGACGAAGATGTTGCTGGGTAGGGTCAAGAAGACCAGCAAGTACAGAACTCAATGCTTCTTTGTCGTCTATGATATATTCCGTGAGGAACTGTAGGGCGACTATTCCACAGTAGTGTCTGAATGCTCTACATAATACATTTATACGTCCCAAGTTGGCCGTGGATCGCAAGTTGAGGGATGTTTCTGTGATTATTGATGTCAACCTCTCGCAGGCTAAGAGTCTCGTGAAGGATTATTTTGGACTTTTCAGTAGTGATTTTACGACAATCAAACGCAAAGTATTGATAGAAATGCTGTCTGCCAGGCGAACACAAATATTCCAGCACGGTGTAACGTGCAAAAGAAACCGCCAGCTCCGTTTCTTCTGCTAAACAATGCAATGGCGAGATAACAACGAGGCAACCACAGACCTCACGGAGATAATCGATGTCGTATGCCAGGTTGCTCGTTCAAGAGTCCCTTGAAGACATGTCTGTCTCAAGAGCACGGACGAGGACGTCAGGAGAAAGGTGTGCTGTTTCAATATCCGCATGTATCGCATCGCAGAATATTATCCACTCCAATGCGACATTTACAGCCAGGCAGTCTTCAGTTGGATTCTGCTGGAAAACTCTGTCGTAGGCTTCGCTCAATGTTTTTGGGGGCCTTTTCAGTTCTGCCTTCACGACGGCGACAGTTCCTCTGAGTCGTCGGAGCACATCTACTGGATAGACAACCCAGAGGAACCTTTTATAAGTTAGTTTAGAAACTTTAAACAATAGAGTCGGTCAGTCGCAACTTACATCCCCTTGGCACCGTCTGACAGGACTTTCAGAGCCTCTTCTTGGACAACTTTCGGCCATTTTCGTATACCTTCGTGTCTCTTGAGACATGATGGAGTATACAGTCAAATATCGGCATCTAGGAAGGGGTTGCTCATTGACCCCTCCCGAGATATTTGCTTCATAGTCTTTTCAATGTCTTAGTACTCACGGCCGGTGACCAGCAATCTGATTTTGGAAAACCTTGCATTTGTCGCTATATCCCGCAGAAATTAGAATTTCAAGCAGTTCCGCTCTGGGGCTTGTGCTTTCGTCGATAGCGTCGATTGTGATGTATACTTCATCAAACATTTCGACAGCCGATTCGAGGCAGTCCAAAAGAACCACCGAACTCGGTTTGTTGCCTTGGCGAAACAGCTGCCAAAGGCGGTCCGGAACCAAGTCCGCCTGGCGGCAGAGGCGATTCACGATCCAGCGCAAGAAGGGAGCAGTTCCGTCTTGGTGATGACCAAAGTAACAATAGTAGTAGGTGCTGAAGAATCTGGCTGAGCTTGTAGCTTTGCCGTGCTCCTCAATTCGTTTGATCAACTGAGATGCAAGAATCGTTTTACCGGCACCCGGAATGCCATGTATCCACAGGCAGCGGTCTGGGCCGTCTCGCTCTGCGTCCTCGAGAAACCGTTGCCATTCAGGCAGCCGCGTGGCCCATTTGCACGTGCGTTCGTGATTGTGGCATGCCTGGTGTTTCTATTTTCCAAATATCAGAGCCCATTGCTCTTCTTGTTCAAACCAAGCTACTCACAGAGTATCGGCTGTAAAAGCCAAAGTAATTGTCTTCTTGTGTGTTGTCACATCTTGAAGTAGTTTTCCTGATTTACTCTCCTTCAAAGGCCAAGCTAGCGCCGTAAGTGTGGCTTCAACCTTCCGTCTTTTGGAATTGCCGGCTCCCGCTGCCTTCTGTTGATCGGAGGGGAGTAGTCCTTGAAGCTCGGTCATGGCCGCTCGACAACCTTCAACAGGTCCCAGATCACCGCCCAGACTTTCGAGGGCAGCCGAGTGCCCGTTATTGCAGTCTATTATGAACTTGACATTTTCCAAGATCGAATTGACCGCCGATGTCTCAATCAGAATCGTCAGAATCGTTCTGAGATCCGAGGGCGCGTCCCGGACACTCCCGAGCCACCACTTGCATAGCGAAATGACTTTTCCTATGATTTGTATCGTGGCAATAACGCTCGCGGCGAGATCAATTGCCTCCACCACGAGAACGGACGTGTCGGTCGGTTCTTTTGGCAGTAGTGTGTTCAAGTGAACTACCGGTCGGTCAATATTTGCACAACGGCGACAGAGACTGACGACGAAGTCAGGATGAGTTTGTGACGCGTGATGTAGCTAGAAGGAAGGTTTCTAGCTAAATAGGTCAGACGCAGTTAGCCTGTGAGATGTGAAGAAGAAAGACTTCTGTTTTCGTGATCAGGCAATGGGCAGGGGTTTGAGGTTAGGTCTGCCTGCGCAGGCTGTGCTGTACGACGACATCATCGAGCTAATGGGACTTGCCCATGGTAAGCTAGGCTCCCTGGCTGCCTCTAGACAGCCCAAAAAAGTCTTATATATCTGGCCTTGTTTACTACTTGGCTGGGACAATTTTGAGTCGCTTGGTCACTTTAGTATTTCCAGGGCTTTATTTACCATTTAACGTATACGAACACTGGTATTGTGTCAGGCCACAGCAGAGAGGGGGGGCACCGGGGGCCCATCGGGTCCCCCGTAAGAGAAAGAACACCGGCGCCCGGAATAATGGTTATTCCGGGCGGCGAGGCTTAAATACCAGTGCGGAGTAGCGGCTAAGTGAGGGGAGAGATAAGTTCGAATAGTTATATAGTATAATACCTACCTATTCAGAGATCCTATTATTTAGTATAAACCTAGCCTGATATATTTAAACTTCTACCTATTCTTAGGTATACTAACTGGTGGGACTATAATAGTATTATATATATAAATTACTTAAGTATAGTATACTATTAATAGCTTGGGAGAGTTAGGTATAAGTGGAGAACTAATTCCTATAGTAACTAATAGTAGTACTAACAACCCTAGGAAGCAGTAACTTCCTTAGAATAATAGTGACCTTTCTGAAGTGGAGCTTAATTAATTAATTAAAAAAGAAATAATAAAATTAAGAAAGAAGTGGAAGTTAGAGAAGTTAATAGTTTTAAGAAGAGGAGAAGATATAGAGGAGGGGACTACTGGGGGCCCTACTATTCCTAATCTAGAGCCTAAGAGGTAGAGAGGAGACCTCTTAGTGAAATAGCTTACCCTTATTTATTATAAGGGGAGTAGTTAGTTTAACTTTAATAACTTCCTATTTAAACTCAGAAGATAGTTTACTATAATGGAAGATAACTTTATAGTAGATAAAGATAAGGTTTAGTATGCAGACTTATACCTTAAAAGTATCACTTCCTACTACTAGATTAAGTAGGTTTCTATTATATATAGTAATAATATTAAGTGGGTTACCTAGTTAGCTATAGAGAAATAACTTAAGTTAAACGTAAATAATATTAATATTAAGATTATTACTATATCTACCTAGTTAGATATTCTATAGTAGAAAGTTAGCTAAACTTACTAGTAGTTTATTAATATTTATAAGATTATTAAGGCTGAATATTTAGATATCTAGCTGGAGAAGCTCTATATTATTAATATTATTAATTACTTATTACTAAAGTTAAAGAGAGTAATTATAATTAGGAGCTTCCTAGTAACTTACTAGAAACTAAACTATACTACTAAATAAGTAGAGATTATTAAATAATCTATAAGTAGGTTGATTCTAGTGGATTCTACCTATAGGATACTAGAGCAGAGAAGCTATAGACTACTAGTAGTACTAATAGTAATTCCTACTAGAGAGATAAGTAGTAAGAACTAGTCCAGGAAGTAGTTCACTACTATAGCTATATTACTTAAGATTAAGTAAGAGGATACCCTATAGGCTAGAATTATAGCCTCTAGGGGGCCTCTAAAGTGTTATAACTGTAGTAAGATAGGCTATATATCTTACTAGTATAAAGAAGATATATACTATATATATAAGGAACTTAGGTATATAGGAAAGCTTTATCACTCAGTAGTAATTGGGGTTAATAGTATTTAAATCCTATAGGATCTGGAGCTCTACTGACACTTTAAAGCTAAGGTATTAGTCTATATAGGGAAGAGTTAGAGGAAGGGGAAAGCATTTATTAACCTGGAGGCTAATAAGAATATCCTAGGTTGGAACATATTATATGACACTAAACCTGTAGAGGTTAGTAGAAGGCTAGAGATATTAAGTCTCTAGGGGGAAGTAACACCTAAGTATAGAATATATACTGTAGTTATAAAGATTATAGATAACTTTAGTATAATAAGGATAAAGTCTTATATATTCTAAGTAAGTAAAGCTAGTGAATATAATATTATCCTAGGGATCCTCTAGGGTAGAGAGGTGAGGCTAAATCTAGAGTGGAAGACTCTAGGCTGAACCTATCTTTTAGCTATTAGTAATATTAAACTGGTATATAGAGCTAAGGTGATCAATAAGGCTAAGAGGTAATCTAAATGTATACTAGTAATTTCAGCCCTATTAGTATTAATAGAGGGGGAGTAGTGGGTAGTATAGTAGTAACCTAGGGAAGATATAAATAAGGAGAAAGATAGAGATATTTAGTTACTATTAGAATACTGAGAGTAAGCTTATATTTTTAATATAAAGAAGGTAAGTATACTAGTAGAAGAGGATGCTTACATATATATAATAGAGCTGGAGGAGGGTAAGGAGCCTCTATAGGGTTCTATCTATCTTCTTATAGAGAAAAAACTAGAGGAATTATAATAATACCTAGTGTTAATACTGGAAAAAGGATAAATTAGGATGTTTTAAAGTTTAATAGGGATATTAATCCTATTTATCCTAAAGAAAGGAGGTAAGCTGAGGTTATATATAGACTACAGAAAGCTTAATAATATTACTATTAAGAACTAAATACTTCTACTTCTTATTAGTAAGATTTTAGACTAGCTAGGGGGAGCTTTATAGTTTACTAAGCTGGATCTGAAGGATGTATATTACTGAATATATATATAGGAGGGAGATAAGTAGAAAATAGTATTCAGAATATAGTATAAGCACTTTAAGTATTAAGTTATACCGTTCGGATTTATTAACACCCTAGTGACCTTCTAGGTATATATTAATAATACCCTAGTGGGCCTCGTGGATATTATCTATATTATTTACCTGGATAATATTCTGATTTTTATAAAGATAAAGGAGGAGTATATAGAAGTAGTGAAGGAGGTGCTTAACTGATTATCTACTGTGAAGCTTTATATTAATCTGGAGAAGTATGAATTTTATATATAAACTATTAAATTTCTAGGTTTTATAGTCTCTCCTGATAGTATTACTATAGAGGAGGAGAGAATAGTAGCTATTAAGGAATAGTTAGTATTTATTAGTGTTAGAGAGATTTAAGTTTTCTTAGGATTTATAAAGTTCTATAGGAGATTTATTTAGAATTACTCTATAGTAAATACTAAACTTACTAATTAACTAACTAAGTAAGTAAAGGGGGAAAATATAATAACCTCTAGAGTAATAGAAGTTTTTAAGGATCTAAGAGAAAAGTTTATTAAAACTTCTATTCTATATTATTTCAATTTAGTTCTACTAATCTAAATAGAGATAGATACTTTAGATTTTACTATAGGGGTAGTAGTGATCCAGCTAGAGGAGGGTAGGTAGTGATTATTAATATACTTCTTATAGAAATTGAGGGGAGTAAAGTTAAGATATAGGATATTAGAGGTGAAGTTACTAACTATCTGTAAAATAGTATTTATATAGAGATATTACTTCTTATATTCTTAATATAAAATCATTTTTATTACTAACTATTTAGATTATTAGTATCTAACTATAAAGCTTCAGCTTAATAGTAAATAAGTGAGACTCTTATAAGATATATTATTATTTAATTATATTATTAACTACTAGCTGGGAAAGTAAAACCCAGCTGATAGTCTCTCTAGATAACCTAACTACTAACTGATAGAGAGAGAAACTTAGGATACTAAGATAATCTTCCTTAAAAACTTCTTAAGCTAGTTTCTAGATTAGGTGGTAATAATATCCCTCTGGAGTTAAGGATTTTAAATAAGTCTTAAGGATCTTATTCTAGAGAGATTAAAAAGAATATTAGAAGAGGAAATTAGAGAGATATAGAAGAAAGTTATTATAAGAAGAAGAGAGAAATTATAACTGAGGGGTAGTAAATAGTCTCTTAATAATAAGGAAGAAGTAAGATTTTAGAGTAAGCTAGTTATTCTAAATAGTTACTAACTTTAAGTTAATCTACTAATAGCTTTTTATAATAAACTCCTGGGAGGGTATTTAGGGGTCACTAAGATACTTAAGAGGTTAGGTTAGATATACTAATAGAAGTTAATAAGAAAGAATATTATAGAATATATATTTTAGTATATAGTATATTAAAGATCAAAATTTAGATATTACCTCCTATATAGTATACTAGTATTTCTACCAGTATTTAATAGTTTATAGTAATATATTAGTATAGATTTTATTACTAAATTACCTAAGTTAATACGATTCTTAGGGAAAAACTATAATAGTATCCTAGTGGTTATTAACTGATTCACTAAGTATACTCTCTACTTGCTAACTAAAGAGTTCTTAATAATAAATAAACTAACAGTCCTACTAGTGAATAATATTCTCCTAAAGTATAGGGTCCCTCAGACTATTATATTAAATTAAGAATTACTATTTATAAGTAAATTTTATATACTTATTACTTACCTACTAGTTAATAAGTGGAAACTAAATATAGTATATTACTTCTAAATAGATAGTTAAATAGAACGTTAAAATTAAAATATAGAATATTTCTTAAAAGTAGTAGTTAATTTTAACTAGGATGACTAGGTAAAGTAGTTACCTATAACTGAGTTTATCTATAATATCTCTATTTATAATACTACTAAAGTGATACTAGTGGATACTTTAATAGGCTATTTGCTAATAGAACCTCACGATAGTATTCTAGAGGAAGTTAAACCTAAGATTATCCTGATAGTAAAAGAGAGAGTGAGATATTTTTAGTTATATTATAAGTAGCTTAGAATCCTACTGAAAGAGGTAAATAAGGAATATATAAAGTGGTATAATAAGAGAAGGAGGTAGTTAGATCTTAAAGTTAGTAATTATATATTACTATCTATTAAGAATATTAGGTAAAAATAACTAGCTAAGAAGCTATCTAATAAATATCTGAAGCTATTTAGAGTAATATAGGTAGTTAATAGGAAATAAGTATTTAAACTTAATTTTAAAAAAAGATATTAGATTTATAATATTTTCTCTCTATTTTAGTTAGAAAAGTATAGAGGAGAATTATTAGAGCTTTAGATAGTCCCTATTAAAAATCTAGGAGATAATATATATAAGGTTAATTATATTATAGATTATAAAGGGTTTTAAAGGAATTAATAGTATTTAGTTAAGTGGAAGGGATATAGAGTAGAGGAAAACTTATAGGAATTTTAATATTATATCTTAAAGAAGTTAAGATCTAAGTATAAAGTAGATATTTAGAATATTACTAGCAGATTACAGGAGGGGTAGTAAAGTTAAGTTATTAGTAAGATAAAGCTGGGAAGCTTATATTAAGCCTAAAAGCTAGAGAAAAACAAAATAAGCTTAAAAATAGTAACTAAACCCTGAAGGGAATATAAATATAGAGTATTAAGGGGGGAGTGGAGGGGAACTAGATTAAGTAACTTTATTATTATTATTATTTCTATTAGTATTATTATTATTATTATTATCCCTCTTATTAGAGTTTTTAGGGGAGGGTGAATAGGAATTAAGGTTATTAGTATACTATAATAAGAATATTAAGAGAGAGGGAGTTACTAGAGGGATACTAGAGGAGGAAAAAAATATTAATAATATAAGAATAGGTTAAAGACTACTCTAGAAAAGTAGTCTGGAGGCTTATGAGGGTAGTGGTCTAGGTCTTAATAGTGTAAGTTTATGCCTCCTACGTTAGGTGAAGAGTGGTAGTAGCCTGGAGGCTTCACTCTAAGAGGTGGTTTTACTATAAAGTAGTAGAGGTTATAGCTTTAGTAGCTATAATTTAGTGCTTATAGGTTAGCTACTTAGTTTCCTTATTTTTAGCTTTATATTTAGTGTTAGATTTGTTAGTGTGGGAAGCTTTAGCCTGGAGGGCCTTTTTAGCTGTAATTTATACTTTAGTAAGCTCCTCCTATAGAACTGGTTAGTAGGAGGATATTAAGAGTTAGAAATATAAAAAATTACCTTAGTTTTTGTTAGTTACGCTATGCCGTAGGGTATGCGGTAACCGTACGCGCTGCCACGTATGTAGCAGCATGCCCTCTATAGCCCACTGGCCACGGATACCTGGCACCCGGCGCCAGCTGTAGCCTAGCGGCGTGGTAATTAGTAAGTAATTACCACACTATAGATCTAGAGCTTTACGTGGCGCCGCACGCCATGTAACGTAATAATAATAATAATGAATACTAGAACACCAGTTTACACCCATACGACGAGATTATATATAGTATATAATTACCCTGACGATTAAACTAACACTGATCAGTAGTTAATATAACCATTATACTACTATACTGCAGATCAGTAAAACCTACTATATCAGAAGAAGTAATTACGAAACCCTACACTTAAGGTCTATATAAGGCGAAAGATCGCAAGATTATTACTTAGACGCCTCAGACCCTCCCCACTCTAGGACCTCACTAGAAGCCTCTAAACTACATACTAACTTCTTACAGATTGCTACTATTAAGATACTAATAACTATATTTAACCTTAGTATTAAAATAAAGTAACTTCCTAATAATAACTATTAAGAAGCTAATAACTGTAATTACTTTTATTACTTATAGGAGTATATTTAACTAATATAATAACCTTCTTTAAGTTATTACTAGACTTTTTAGTATTAGAGATTTATAATATCTCTAGCCTTAACCCCTCGAGAGACTTATATAACCTCTTAAAAACTTTTCTTCTATCCCTCTCTATATAGATCTAGTAATATTAATAATCCTCCCTTATTTTATACCTTCTTTACTTTTATAATAATATCTAAATTAACCTCTATAAGTGAGACGCCTACCTTAAGTAGCTTTACGCCTATAATAATAGTATTATTAAGTATCTTTATACCTATAAAGCTTTACTAATACCTTAACCTAATACTCTTCAGCTGAATCCTTAATATTAACTATAAAACTATTATAGAAAAGAATTCTATAAAAATTTCTATCTATTTAGTATACTAAATAACCCTCTATATCTATATAAAACTCTATAACCTAGAACTTTTTTAGATATTTAAAAGTAACTTTAAAAACTAACTTATAGTAACTTAATAGCTTACTAATATCCCTATAATTTAATACTTCAGGAACTACTTTATAATTTATAGTATTAAAGTTAATAAGAATAGTAATTAAATCTTTATAGTAATATACTAATTAACTTAGTAAGAGGAATTTACCCTATAGACTCTTAATAAGATTAATAATATACTAAAATACTATACTATCCTTATAAGTAACTTTAAGAAGTATCTAAAGTAAGTTAATAACCTCCTTATAGAGAAGTTAAACTTTACTTTACTTCTCTATAACACCCAACCAAAAATCAAAAATACTATATTAGTAACGCTCCTACTGTAAGTAGTTAAAGAGAGATACTTACTACTAAACTAGCTAGCTTATATATATACAGCCCTAAGTGAGAAACTTCTATTATAACTAATAATCTCACTAGCCTCCTATTTAACTATTTTAGAGCCTCTCTAATATTAAAAAAACTACTAAGATCCCAGCTGAAACTAACCTAAATATCAAGAATACTCCCCACACACTACTATTACTATCTTATTTAATAATATATCTACTAAATATACTATAGACCTCACAAAATTATATAATAAAAATATAAAATATAGTAGAAACCTCTATAATATCCTTAAGTTAAAGATCTATATCTTCTATAATTACTACTTTAAGCTTAGTATCCTATAATATATATAAGTAAAACTATTTTTAATTATACTTAAAAATAATACTCTTAAGTTTTATTTTAACTACTTAAGTAACTTAAATATTAACTTTATATTTAACTAAATAATCTAGTAAGTTAAAAACTATTTTAAGAATAATAAGAATTAATAGCTTTACCTCTCTAACGAGCAGAATACTATCTTTTAAAATATTATTACTAAGAATTCTAATAAAAACAAAAAAAAAAACCTTTAAGCTCCTAATCTCAAAACTTACATATATCTAAAAAACCTTCTCTACTAAGATCCAGATAGATAACACCCTCCACCTCTAACTTATAAATATATACTATAATATACTAGAATACTAATTAGCTTTCTTTAACTTTATAATAACCTCCTAAAGTCTCTATAACTAGTTAAAATCCGCTATAAGTAACACCTTATCAATCTAAAAGACGTAATATATATAAAATAATAAAGATAACTACTAGAAAGTAGCTAGAAACTAATTTTAAACTAACTATATATATAACTTACCTTAAAGTAACCTTCAAGACTATAATTATACCTCCATATATATACAGCCTCACGCTCCAGGTGGCTATTACCTACCTCTAATATCTATATATAACTATACTAATCAAAAATACTATATATATAGTAAACCTAGTTATTAGTCTATAAAGTATACTCTTAAGGAGAAGTATATTTTATTTAATAAATATAAATTAACTACTAACCTTAAGATACACTCTACAGTAATATACTAAACCTTCCTTATAAGCTATAAAAATATTAATAATCTTAATAATAATAGCCTCAAAGTTATACTAGAAGTTAATACTAATAAAAATATTATTATATAATACTAAATAGATATTAACCTTAAGGAAAACTACTCTACAGAATCTACCCCAGAGATATTTTTTATATCATTTTACAGTAAGAAACCTATTACTCTAAATAGAGGTAAAATTATAAAAATCCTCTAAAATTAGATAATAATCTATATCCTCACTAAAAATATTACTACTAATAGTAAACTTACAGATAGTACTATCATTCCTAATATCCTTATATATACTTTCATACTTAAAAACTACTACTTAAATACTATATTTTAAGGTATTTTACCTAACTTAGATACTACTAGCTTTTTAACTATAAGATACTCCCAGTTTACTATATTAAAATAGTTAGTTATTCCCTCTATTATTTTTATATCTCTATAAAATAAACTAATTATAATATACTTCAGAAAAACTACCTTTATTATAATACTTAAAATAATTAATATATTTATATTACTTAATATTATTATATTTTATATAATTCTATATAATATATCCTTCCTACTCTACCTTATAGATATAAATTACCTCAGTATTATATTTAATAATATCTATAATAAACTCTACTAAAATAAAAAGATTATATTTATTATTTAAAAATAGAAGTATCTATAGATACTTCTTAATAAAAAGAAAATAATTATCTCTATATACCTTATAGAGATAGAGATATAGAGACTCTACTATTATTTCAGATACCTAGCTATAATATACCTCTATAATATCCTCACTAAAGTAGGATACCTAATTAAATAGTATACTCTCAAGGCTCTTAAGAAACATTATTACTACTACTAAATATATAGTGTAGTTTCCTCATAATTTTATTTTACTATCTAAAATAATATTAATTTTAACTTTAAGATTATTATTAATATTATCCATATTAATAACCGTAACATACTTCATATTATTAACATTACTATAATATTTAATACTGCTTAATTTCTATCTAACTTATTAGTAAAAATAATATAGAAAACTCTTAAAGTATATTAAATTAATATATATTAAAACCCTCTTAACTATATTACTATTAATATAAATATAACTTTTTAATCTAAAAATTTTAAATTAGAAATAAAAACTATAAGATTAACAGTTTATATTATACTTATTAAAGTATATAATAATATTAGTAAAGTTAAATATTACTATATACTCCTCTATTATATATATAAGATTTACTATATAGAACCTCCTACTGCCACTTAAGAGGTATCCCTTTAAGTAGTATATAAAGTAATTAATAATATTACTAGCCTGAATAGTTTTATATTTACCCTACTTATATTTAAAGTGTATCCACACCTTACAGAAGATTCAGCTTCCTCTCTAGATATTATTACTTAAGTCTAAACTATATATAAAACTATAGAAGAGATCCACTATAAGTATACTAAATATACTATTAATACCATTTTAGTAATATATAATAGCCTTAATACCTCTTATATAATAATCTTTCCACTCCAGATTCTTATATATATATATAGTAAGAGAAAAAAAGCTAGTAAAAACTATACTCTCTCATTACTACCTATAGTGAGATTTATATTCTCAAACTCCTTTATAATCCTCGAGAGTTTCAATTAACAGCTATAAAACAGTATTTCAAAAATAATAAATAAGAGATTAATAATAATATAGTTAGAATTATAACTTTGCGAGAGCTAGTACTTATAGCTTTATATATTAACCCTCAGCTGGACTAAGAATCTCTAAGTAACCTAATAGTAAACAGAAGCCTATAATCCCATGTAGCTACTCTAATTTTATCTGTAACTATCCCTAAAGCTCTAAATATACAGTTAACATCTTACACTACTTCTGTTACAGAAGATAATAATATCCTCCCTCCCCAAGTAGTTAGTAACCTACTACCTTAACCTCAAATACCTCAGACTGGATCAGTACTTCTAAATTATATAACTTGTAAGTATATAGTTAGTTTACCACCTCTAAGATTTAAATAAGAAGCTTATTTTATAGTATACTTCACAATTAAGAAATAATTAGATTTAGTATTCTTACTTACTTTCTATATAAAAAACATAATTATAATATCTAGCTTACTATTTAAAAAGTTAATTAAAAAGGAGGTTAAAAATATTATTAATAATAATATTATAAAAATTATCTAATATAATCCTATCCTCTATAAAGGCTATAAACACTTTAAATTTCATATTATTAATAAGATTAAGAATAAAGATACTAATAAAATATATAAGAAATTAAGATTTATAATCTAAAGCTTCAGAGACTATAGTAAGTTCGAGATTTTAATATAATCGCTAATAATCTAACGAAGTAGCTAGTAATTAATTTTAGCTATAGTCCTAATCCTCCTTAAGTATAAAAATATAATAATATAGCTTTATAATATTACCCAAACCTACACTTAAGCTAAAATAGAGCTTATAAGGTATATTATAACTAATCTACTCTTACACCTTAAAAAGCAGTATCCTCCAGACTCTATAATAATTATTATTAAGCTACTTTATAGCCTCACTAAAACTAGAACCCACTAGTAAGTAACTTACTCTATATACTATAAAGAGTAGTTACAAATAAAGACTTTAATATACAACCTATACCTCCTTATCTTATATACTTAAAATAACATCTTTAGCCTTATTAGTATATAAACTGACGACACCCTCAGCCTCTCTAATATAATATTCTCTCACTGAGAGAATAAGGAGCTTAAAAAAACCTTATTTAAGGTAAAGCCTAAAATTATACTCTTAGAAACTATACTCCTCACGTTTAATAGAGATATCCTATCACTCTATAATAATTACCTCCACTTACGCTAAAAGTATTAAAAGTAAAAGCTAGCCCTTATCGACATGCATACTATATTTAAGACACTCAAGAAAGTATATATTAAATAATATGTATATAGTATATACTTTACCTTTATATACTAACTAGAGGCTCTATTTAACCTCTTATATACAGCGTAAAAATAATAACTTTTAAGTAATAATATTATTACACTCAATAAATAGCTTAAGTAGTAAATAGAATATCTTAATTAAGACTTTAACTTTATACTACTTAACCTCTCTAAAATATATTTTTATATTTTTGTTAATAGCTTTTTTACTAATAATACTAACTTCTTATCTTAACTGAGATTTATAATAATCCTAAGCTAAGAAACTATAACTAATAATAACTAATTTAACCTCTATAGTAACTTTATATACTATTTATCTACTAAAAGTAAGAAAATTACTAGGAGTATACTTACCTTAGAGATCTACATTATAGTAATTAGTGTAAACTTCACCTATACTATAGCTATATTACTTAAGAAGATCCTTAACTACTAAAAGCTTCCTCAGATTCTAACTATTATATATACTAACTTATACTCACTTTATAAATACCTTATAAAGTTTAATACTACTAAAAAGAAGTATCTAATAATTAATATTATAACGTTAAGATAGTTATATAAGCATTATAAGCTCTATAAGATATAGTAGATCAATAGAGATAATAATATCACTAATACCTTCACAAAAGGCACTCTAAACTACACCCTCAAGAGATTGATTAATTTAAATTATATAACTATTCAAATAGAAGGATAAGTAACTTAAATAGAGTAGATAAATAGATATTTAGATATTATTCAGATAAAGAGTATCAATTATAAAAGGCACCATTTTTCATGTAAATAGATAGGCACCAGAGTATATAATAAAAAAAAAAGTTACCAGTGTCGGTTACGCTATGCCGTAGGGTATATGGTAATTATACACACTGCTACGTACGTGGCGGCATGCCCTCTATAGCCTACTAGCCACGGATGCCTGGCACCCAGCACCAGCCGTAGCCTAGCGGCATAGCAATTAGTAAGCAATTGCCACACTGTAGATCTAGAGCCTTACGTGGCGCCGCACGCCACGTAACGTAACAATAACAACAACGAATACCAGAACACTAGTTTACACCCGTACAACGAGATCACATACAGCGTGCAATTACCCTGACGATTAAACCAACAGTTTTATAGGCAGCAGTGAGGGGGTTAGATTCTAATAAAAAATTATTAAAAAGATAGTGGAGGATTAGGGTGGAGGAGGTAGTAGTGTGAGTAGCTTAGGAAATATTAGAAAGAAATTCTTAGCTGCAGGAGTAGCTTATAAGAGGGGGGATAGAGGTATACTGGAATATACTCCTTACTATATATAGTAGTATAATAAGAATATTTATTACTAGCGTCTGAGATAGTTAGAGAAATAAGGATAAGGAGGCTATAGAGACCTACTAGTAATCTTATAATAGAGGTGGGATATTAAAATAGGATCTTAGAGATTCTAACTAGCTAAGAGATAGAGGTAATAGTAATAGGGGATAGGATATATAAAATTAGAGTTATTATTATTATTAGAGCTATTAGCGGGCGGCTGCTTATAAGTAGCGTGAGAAAACTTAGTTACTTCCTTTTTTAGAGTAAGAAGAGAGAGTAGAGGTGGGATACTAGCGGCAGTAGGGGTAGATATTATATTATTATTATTATTATTAGTATCTGGAAAATAAGATTATTAATAAAAGAAAATAATAGTTATATCTATAAGGTTAAGAAATTAAATAATAAAAACAGTTTTTATTTAACTATAGGTAGTTAAAAGTTTTACTAAAGTAGAGAGTATATAATTTAATAATAAAGAAGTTACTTAGAGGTTACTA
This sequence comes from Colletotrichum lindemuthianum, assembly GCA_001693025.2. Taxonomy (NCBI): domain Eukaryota; kingdom Fungi; phylum Ascomycota; class Sordariomycetes; order Glomerellales; family Glomerellaceae; genus Colletotrichum; species Colletotrichum lindemuthianum. The sequence continues at coordinate 240,023 of MASP02000177.1, read as the reverse complement.
GGGGAGGATAATAAGAGTAATATAGAGAATAATATAGTTTTTTAAGGCTGAGAGAATTATAAAGTAAATAATATCTAAATCTAGATACTGAAAATAGTATCTTATAAAATAAGAAGGAATAAAAAACTTACTAGTAGTTACTAGAGGATATTTAAGAGGGTATTTCTAAAGAGAGGAGAGATTATAAATATAGTAGATATAAAGTTCCTATAATTAGGAGTGAGAAAGAAGTTTTTTTAATATCCCTATAGTTAAGGAAGATAGGTTACCCTAGGGGGGATATTAAGTTAACTAAAATATAATTATAATTAGAATATATTTTAGGAGGCTGATATTAGCTGGGATCTAACGTTAGGAGGCTGAGATATAGAGCTTAGAATAGACTTCTAGGTCCTAACTGATAAGAAGTATTAGAGGGGGAGTAAAATACTGCTTCCCTATACTGAACTTTAGTAGTTAGGTCCTGAGGATAGGACCTCTCAGAGGGGGAATTATGTTAGGCTACAGCAGAGAGGGGAGGCACTGGGGGCCTATTAGGTCCCCTATAAGAGAACACCGGCGCCCGGAATAATGGTTATTCCGGGTGGTGAGGCTTAAATACCAGTGCGGAGCAGCAGCTAAGTGAGGGGAGAGACAAGTTCGAATAGTTATATAGCATAACGCCTACCTATTCAGAGATCCCATCACTTGGTACGAACCCAGCCTGACATATTGCACGATTAAGAGCTTCCCACGCAAAGTACTAGCATTTCAAAGATTAAACAACTCGCAGTCAAGAGAATGGGTTAGAGGGCTCAGTCGGCGCTTTGGATGCTATCGTTGCTGCCAAAACACCGAGAAAGGCGCGAACATGAGTTTCGGAGAATAAAATAATCAACTGTGAAAGGTAACAAACAGTCTCAGAACAAAGGTAGCAGATACTGAACATCAGCTACACATGTCTCAGTTTAAATAGGCTGTCACGGGATTGACAGGTGATCCTATGAGAAACTGAGGCGAAAGTCGATGCAGGTGACCAACGATTGAGGTTCGTAACTCATAATTCTGATATGAATTGGAATTCATCTGGTAGAACCCGCGTGTCTTTATGAAGACGTGAGACACATCAGAGTATCCCGACTGGAACTCTTTTGCACGTAAGAGACTACGGTACGCAGGTCAGATGAGGGTTCCGGTATTTGAAAGACGCCAGGGCGTTTCAAATACGAATTCGACCACTGAGAGAGCCATGTGATAGAATTGAAAAACAACGCCTGGTATTGATGGCATGTTCTTCCCAATCTGCCACAATGTCTTAGTTTTTCGCCAACACTATCTATTCAAAACAAGTCACTCCAAAAGGTTAGTGACCCATGAGCGAGGTCATCAGCGCTAAGTTAGTGTTGCCGTTAGAGTGACATGCTGGTCTTTTCCGAACAGACATAACACTGTGTTGAGAATTCCATGGTATAGCAATTACCTCAGCGTTCGCCGGATTTCAGGTGAAAGAACCATCGACTAAGGACAGCACATGGAAAGTTGTTGTGAAGAGAAAAGCTGTATGAAGTAACCATAGCCACAAGCGCTCCCACACCTCTTAATTGCGTAGAGTTAGAAGAGAGGCGGCGTGCCGGACTTTCAAGAGGCACTCCACTGGTGCGCAAGAAACCAAAAAAACACCACAAATGGTATTTATAAGCGCCTACCAGCGTACACACGACACGGGGGATAACTGCAAATCCCTCAACCCCTCCAGCAACCGGAGACGGGCCGAGAGCACCAAGTTCTTCAAGTTGGTGCCCGCATTAGTGCTGCAACTACTGCCACGTTTGGTGGAACCTCCGGAGGTCGTTGGCGCGGTACTGCATAGTAAGTACATCGGTCACGCTTTCATTGCCTCCCCATTGTTTGTGTCTTACGGAGTACTCACAGCGGTGTTTGCCATTTAATTAGAATGCAGGCAATTCTACATACCCATCACTGGAAGTGCAGCAAACCGGGAACACACCGCCAAAAGCAGCCAGCTCCGCGGGGTAGTTGATGATGCAACAAACATCCCTGATAGCCCAGGGAAGAGGGGCACTTTTGGGTCGAATATAAACCGCTCAATCCACATATCTGCACCTGTCAACCTTATTACCAATTCTTTTCTCCCCAAGCTCTCTTTTGAACATCCGAGACATGCGGGTTGCAGTATTCGGCGCCACCGGCGAACAGGGCGTCGCCCAAATCTCGGCCCTCACCGCCGCGAACCACACCCCAATCGCCGTGAGTCGGCGACCCGCCCCTACCGGAGAAGCGACGGTGGAGACCCGCTTAGCCGACTTCAACGACCTCGACGCCGTTCGCGCCGCCATCAACGGGGTCGATGCTGTTTTCCTCAATCTGCCTTCATTCCAACCCCCGGAACCGCTGATTGCGGCGGCCAGGGTCATTGGACGGGAGGCAACCAAGCAGCCGTCTTTGAAGTTGATTGTGCTCAATACGAGCATGCCTGTCCCGGAAAAGTCGGCAAACATCGAAACACAGGAAGACCGGCGCGAAATTCGCCGTGTGCTCCGGGAAGAAACAGAGGGAAGCGGAGTTTCGGTGGTATCAATCCAGCCTGTCGTCTACCTGGACAATTTGCTTTCCGGGTGGATGCTTCACCGCTTGAGGGACGAGGGACGCATCGTCTACTGCCACAAACCCGACCTCGAAGTTTCCTGGATCAGCCACGACGACCTGGCTGCTCTCATGGTAGCCGCCCTCACAAGAGACCCAAAAGACCTCGATGGGCGGGACATACCCGTCGGAGGCCCGGAAACTGTGCGGTTGTCGCAGCTGGCGGAGAAACTGAGCAGGGCGTGGGGAAGGGAGGTCGGGTACGAGAGCCAGAGTGTCAAGGACTTTGCGACGGAGTTCTCGGAGAGGATCGGAGACGCCATGGCGGGGCTTGAGAAGGAGGGTGTTGTGGATGAGATGCGGAGGGCGTATGCTTGGTACAATGACGCCGAGGAGAAGCCCTTCCGGGTGGATATGGGCCCGGTATTGGAGGTGCTACCGGCAAAGTTGACACCGATTGAGGCATGGGGTAGGCGGAAGGGGAGTCCTTTCTAAACTGGATTCTGACGTCGAATATGGGAGGATGTTCTGCTAGCTATGTGCAAAAGTTGAAGCCGTTTTGTTCCGTGTTCACCATTGAAATACCAGTTTCAATCACTGGTTGATCTGTGTCTGGTTCCGAGGGTAGCAGTTTATGTTAAATTTGAAGCTAGATGATCAGCCATTAAAATTAAATATAGGCTGAGAGATATTCGGTCAGCAGGACTGATTATTGATGATAAAGTCCTCACATTCATGATCTGGCACCTACTGGCAGGAAAACAGTTTTTGAAACAGGCAGCCTGCCAAAAACCTAATAGGTAGGGTCCCTCACAAAATAGTATATTTTCCACGAGACAACGCATTCACCTGGCAGGTTAACCACAAAGCCAGCAAGGTACCAACGAGATGCACCTTGCCACTCTCTAGTCTACCCCGCCAGGTCTCCCTGACGAAGAGTTGTTTGAAGGTCAGGTACTTGTTTGCAAAACGTGCCTGAAATTCCCAGCAGAGACGAGTATCTTGACGCGCTAGCCGGCGAAGTCACCTATGTCTCAACAGTCGAGCTCAAGGGGTAGTCGAAGCTGTGTAGAACAAGAGGGCATCCTCCAATTTTCGTAGGCTGTGGCCTCGAGTTCGATCCCTATTCCAGGCAGGGGCGAGCGTACCGAGGCTGCAGACCGAGCTTTCAGCTTCTTTTTTTTCCAGACATTGTAGAATTTTTATTATTCCTAATATCTTTTTTCCCCTTTTTCCTTTATTGAATTCATGTTGTACATGTTTAACGACACGTATTTGGTTCATCGGTCGCGTGATAGCACGCATGAAAACAGTGCTAAGATGAACGAACATCGAAAACTTCATCGTGATTTCTACCGGAAAGCACTTTAAATTCCCTACTTCATATTCCTGTTTGTAATGGATAACGATGCGCGTCATTGAAAGATTGTTCGCGCCTTCCGCGTCTGGGAGCAATTGTGGAAGGTCCACCCGCATCACAAATGGTCTCCTCGCGTTCTTTATAAACCCAAAGGGAAAACAAGTTTCAGCAAGCTAATGAGGAATAGAATTGTAAACAAACTTCGATGTTGTCTTGGTCCTGGACATAAGTTGCTCCTAGGATAACGATGAAATCAATCGATATAGTGGCAGGGCAAAAAGCATTAGTAATGCTAACAAAGTCGTCCTATACGTATCACCAAGCCGAATACACCAACAGGAACGTTGGCAAACAGTATATTCAGACAAATTGAAGATAAGCTACACCAGAAGACCAGTTGGTGGTGTTTACTCATGGTTACAGGGGAAATTTGTCGTTCGCGGCGTTTGAAATGCAGATGCTGTTGGGCTGAGACTGACATTGGTACACAAATTCATACCCTCTTCGCACTTCAGAAACCCCAGGTATTTCTGAAAGTCTGGCCGGTGAACATAAGAAAGAAATGGAAGATGAAGCTACGCTGCCCTTTTCCCCCTCTCATCACTCTTTTGCTCCGAACCCTATCTGTCGACCTATTGCTGTGGTATCTGGTACAATATCAACCATATTGCCTATCAGACATGTGATTTCGAGGTTGGAAAGGCATCCAACACCCAAGCTCCACAGAATGACGGTAGTAAACATCCTCGCACGTGTTCAAGAAACCACCCACCGCCTCAACAACCAAGATGCTAAATCCGTACCATCTCATCATCGGGCCAAACTCAACCTCAAACCCCCAAACTCTAACCTTTCTCTCCTGACCACAACGTCGATGATGGGACGAACGGAAAGACAACCTCACTTACATGGCCTCGTCCTATCCTCGTAACAGAAAAATGGCTCATGTTGTCCTCGACCCCATCCTTGCTATCTAGCACCAATAACTTCCCCCGAAAAGTACTCTTGAACTCCCGAATACCTCGCCTCGAACACAGACAACGACAATTGCGCATCCATGCTCAATCTCTGAATTACCGAGCCGGCAACCCAACAACCGGCAACTTCCAAAACCTCCCTTCCATCCATCCTCTCGGCAATTCGCCACCGATAACCTGAGCCACTGACTCGACCACGTCCTTTAGACGGCGTGTCCACAACATCGTCGTCCCATCTCCTCATCCCGGATTTCGTCATCAATAAGCAAAGTCTCGCTCATATCCACCTTCCGCTTTCCGCGACACAGTCTTACCCATAGACTCGTACCCCGACACCGGACGCAATCCTGAGCAGTCATTCCCCCTCGCACAAGCCCACTACTCATCTCATCTCCGGAAAGCCCTCCCAACCATCTTATCCACCTCCTTCTTGGTCCTAAAGATAGCTCAACTCATCAACCTCCACCATCCGACTAAACGATCATGATCCAAATTTTCACATCAGTCACAAAACCGACCGAGCAGCTGTTCGGAACCCCATCACCACTCCCAATACTTCCCGTCCACCCAATGCCCTCAACCAAAACACCAAGCGTTTGGGATCGCCCAAGCTACGACGGGCCCCTACTCCACCCGATCGTCAGAGCCAAGTCGGTCTTTTCGCTTCTTCCGTCGATGCAATGGCCACCGTGAGATCATGTTGTTGTTGGCACCGCGCATCAGTGCCGGCCCATTGTAGAAGCGGTGACCTAGGCAAAGACCTATTCATCGTCGACTCGGCCGCTGCCCATCGGTGCCCACGATGGCCAGACCTCGGGGGAATTTCCTTGAGGCTCACTTATTCCGCTCTTTGGAAGAGGCTTCCCTGTCGCTTCACTCTTTCTTCTCACTCGAGCGAGCCAACAGGCATGCTACCCGTGCATGGTGCGGCAGCCACACGCAAAATAGGCTGTAGACAGCAGTCCTTAGGCCGAGATTCGCTTCATGCTCTGACAGACTGTCAATGGCCCGCTGGGCCGTTGGCCATGCACCCTCCGATATTGTCCCCTCCTAGGCTCAGACGGTCGTGATTGTTTACAATCGTCTCACATGTTCCGTCATCCTGTCATATTCCCGCTAAATAGCATGTGGTCTCCAGCTTAGACGCCATGAATGAAATGATGTATATGGTCTTTATATATGTCAAAGAAATTTGCCCCTGAATCCTCGTAACAGTGGACAGCACCCCAAAGGTCCGGATGGCTGAAAACAGGTGAAAGATGATACACATCTCTGGGTAAGGTTTTACTCAATGCAATCCAGCCAACGCCTTCCCGCTTGCAGCCCCTTGTGAATAGATCACTCTCATTGCCCATTTGCAAAGCTTCTGGAGCTGTAAATGTCGTCATCTGGCATAATCCTCATACACGTACAGATCCTGACTGGTATGTTTGAGAGTTTCCGTTCAACCAATTCGAAACTTGTCCTACGTTTTAAAAGTGCTCCTTCCAGAAGCGGAAGTTGACCTCACTCGTTGTCGCCTTCTTGCATGCCTTCTTGATATCGCGCGCTAAGAGAGAGTCAGTGAAGAAGCAAACTGCGAAGCCATGCCTGAAACTTACCAGCTACCGAGGGACCGCAGAAGTAAACACCGACAGTGGTGCGCATGCTGCCCTCGAGGCCGTTGAGGTAGGATCTGTCAAGGATGCCATCGCGCATTGTCGAGAAGAGCTTATCGAAATTGGGTCTGCCAAAGTTTGTGCGCGCCTTGAGCTCAGTGAGAGGGTCGTGGTCGGACCCGACGGAGTTGAGAACAATGTTCTGGGTGGTGTCCATGTCCAACTTCTGCGTCAGGTAGGTGTGAATCTTCAAGAACTCGAGACCGTTGCTTCCGGGCAATCGAGCAGCCTCGTGGGATTGAGACTCCAGAGACGAGAGCAGAGTCTGGAACCACTCAAAAGAGCCAGTGTCTTTGCAGACCCAAATGAATTCAACACGGCGGAGTCGAGTGGGTGGGTTCGGGCCGTTGCGCAGGTGCCAAATGTTTTTCAGAATCGATGCCCAGGGTGTGACACCAATACCGGTACCGATAAGCACAGCAATCTCGTTTTCGAAGACGTCCTCAGCGGGAGCCCCGTAGGGTCCGTCGATGCGGAGGTCGGGCATCTGCTGTCCGTTCTGCAGAGCAACTTCGTACATGCCCATTGGGTCGACACCATCGTAGAGCTTCGACTGTGCGCTTCCAGCGCCAACCGCGTCGCCGAGAGCACGGGTAAAGTCACCGACCTGACGCACGTGAACCGACACATAGGGGTCGAAAGGGCACGAGGTAATGGTGAAAGGGTGCCACTGGTAGTTGGAGATGGACGGCACCTGGAGAAATAGCCATTGGCCAGCCTTGTACTTGAAGGAAGGCTTGTTGAACTGGAGCTCGACGACATCGTACGGGTGACGAACGACGCGGGTGATCTTGGTGCGGCGACGGGCACGGATCTCACGGTACGTACGCTCGCAGAGATAGAAGGCGCCCGTCCACAGCTCCCAGCGCCAACCAAGATACCCGACGCAATGGTCCCAGTAATCCTTGCCAGCAAATGGCGAGTAGGATTCAGCGGTGTCGCGCACGAAGCAGCCCACCGTGTGGGTGTAGAGGCCCAGGAAGAATGGGATGAACAGATGGTGAGTATACCAGAAGGTCTCGAAGGATTGCTGACGGATGCGAGCGTGGGCAGTGGTGTACATCAGCAGCATGCAGAGAAGCATGGTATGGCCGGTTACACCGCCTGCTTGGGCGTAGTGAATTTGGATCGCAGTCACCGGGCGAATCTGCGTCACCTCAACGTTGAAGAAGCTATAAGAGTCAGTATGATGAATTTTGAAACCGAATTTCATGAGCCTACTTGATGTAGTGAGCAGACGTATGCAAGATGGTGAAGAGAAGCATCGAGTAAGCCAGCTGTCGGTGGAGCCACAGGTTCTCGTCCAGAGGAATAAATCGGACTTTGGGTCTGAGCCATCGCATAACAGTTCGGCAGACCGGGAGAAGAATAAGCATGCCATCAACGCTGAGAACCAAGCCGGCACCTCTCGAGATCCAGACGGAGTACTGCAGGGTGTTCAGTCCTGCCAGTCTCACATCGGCCGCTTGCTTCCACCTGAGTTGAGGTTAGCCACTAGCTGAGAAAGCATAGGTGAAGGATCCTCACCATCCGTAGGCGAAAATTCCCCAGTGAAAGCCCCAGAAGAGCACGTGGAAGAACAGCTTCTGGGCAGTGAACTGCTTCCTGACCAAGGTACCGAAAGTTAAGTCGCCCGACATTTTGAATCGATTTGGTGCTCCTCTTTTTCGTAGTTGTATTAGGGTGTCGACCTGCGACAAATTCGACGAGCTGGGTGGGCGAGTCTCCGGAGTCGGCGAGAGCGTAACCAAGAATCCCAGCAGTTCCCAATGACCTTGATGCCAGATACCAACTCTTCTATCCCAATCTCTTTCTTCTTGATGCTCAAATTAAAAACTTCTTCTTATGGTTCCCAAAACGGCGCGCGATGAAGAGAAGAAGCGAGAATAAGACCCCGGCCGACTAATGTGGAGACTGATTTGAAAAGAGTGATCTGAGCCAGCAGCGAAGGAAAGAAAAGATCTCGTTAGTCGGAAGGGCTCGAGGCTTGACGAGGCTCTTCGACGTGACCGAGATGCGACGAAGAAGAAGGGAATGAGGGTGAGAGAGAGGTGGAAAAAGGCCAGACGAAGTCTAGGGCGGGTGGGGGGCCAGTCATAAAGAGGCGAGGCGAGGCGAGGCGTGTCGTGGTTGTCTTTCACCTTGGCGTGCTGAAGTACGGCTTTTGACAGGGGTGAAGCCGGGAGAGAATCGGTTCTCTGGGTTAGGGACCGGGGCTGACGGAGGCGCCTGGGTTGGACGGAAGGATAGAATTCGATCCGGCGAGAGTTGTGGAGAGTGGCAGGCTTGATGGTGGTGCGGTGGACGGCGCCGAATGAGGAGTGAGTGATGGTGTCGGGGCTAATATTTCAGATGTCAGGTGTCCATGAAACGTCGTCAACGGTTGTCGACCCAAAGACTGTTCGTCTGCTGTGGAGAGCAGGCGTCGTTGTTGAGCAGAATTGGTGGCGGCGACGGACAGGACAGGGGGCGCCAACGGTGGACTGGACGAGGCGGTAGATCAGACGTTGGATGGGTTTCGTAGTTGGGGTTGCTGTATCAGTCCGAACCGAGAGGCAAGACTGATCAGACGGCAGAGCCAGGTGCGACAGCAGGTGGGCGTAGTTGAGACGACTTCCGTTAGAGGCGCTTTGACGAGGGGGGCCCCGAGGCTATTCTGACGTTTCGGTTGCAACAGGGGAGGGCCTCTTCTCTTGTCGTGTGGTTGACTACTGAATTACGCAGCAGGCAGTCGCAGTGGAAAGCAGTTCAACGGCTGAAAGGGCGCTATACGATGTGGACAGATCTGACGAACAGGGAGAGCTTCTTCAGCAATGGCGTTTGTGGAAGTCGCTGACGACATGCGTAGTCCATCTAAAGTTGTTGGTTAGGTGGTGATGAATGCGCCGCAATTGAGCAGGGCAAGGCAGGTAAGGTAAGGGTCTGGTACCGTACAGCTGGGTACCGGAAAGGAAAACAAAGAGAGAAAAAGAAGAGAAACGGTTCGACGGGAATGACGAGACGAAGACCTCATATCCATAATGCAGGCGAATGCAGGTTGCGGTCGAGAGGGCGACGTCGTGTCATGGTTGTTCAGTGTTCTTGCCGCCCGCCTAGACTTTGGTGACAATGGCAGGAGGAGCAGAGAGGATCCCAAGGTGATGGGAGGTCGGCGACCAGGAGCAAAGACAGACGCTGAATGGCTAGTTTTAATTTTGGAACGTGGACGCCAGACCCTTTTCGGTCGGGTCGATCCTGCTGGGCGCTTAGAGCAGGTACCTCGATTACAGTTGAAGGTGAGCAGAAGCGCGAGAGCTGCAACCAAAGTACCTAAGGATGCAGTGTGTTTCTCGCGGTGGCTGGGCTACAGTGACACCCGTCAGCTGTCATGCTACCTTATTCGCTAACAGTACAGCAGCTATTGGGTTTGCCGTGGTATCGTGGTGGACAGGAAGCCCGGAAAAGTCACCTGCCATTGTGACGACTCCAAGCGATTTAGTGCAGTAGTATGCAGCTGATAGTAGTCAATCCTGCAGTATGAATCCTCCATGGACAACGAAGTACATACCGAGAGAGGCATTCTCAAAATAATTACCTTAGGTAACTAGATACCTATGTAAGATATGTCTAATTACAGCTCTCGCGAAGAACAAGTCGTCAACCTGTATGGCTGTATGTCCAGATGCCCAGCATGTGCCTTGGACGCAGTAAATCAGCTCCAGAAGGTTAACAAATCGTACAAGGAAGCATCGCCCGTGTCCCGAATTGCCGCACAGCGAATCCCGACAGTGTAAAGTCGCATCACCTTGCGATTGGTCGCCACAATTCGAAGCTCTGATTCCAAGAAAGCATGTTGAGCCAAGGCGTGCCTTTCTCCGGCAAACATGCTCACCTGGGCTGTCTACATAGTAATTATCATGACTCTGCCTTCGGCAATCAACTGCTGGTGGCTTACTTCTTACTGTCGGTAGCGCCAATGCCATGCGTCCCGGTAAAGCATGCTGATGTTTAGGTCTAGGCTCAAGATGGAAGACCCGGACCCTGGGGAACTCTTATTCACGTAACGTAAGGTATTACCTAGTTACCATTCAGTTTGTGCCCCCTGGGCTTCTGACAGCATCGACGATACCTTAGGTACCTACTGTGTAAGGTAAGCGGTGGATTACTGCGCCTGAGCAAGAGGGAAAAAAGCGTGCACTCAGCGTCAAAGTACCTCCACACCCAGATGACTGGTGTGGGTGGGTACAGATGCGCAGGTTACCTTGGTGCTGTATACTACTACCTAATACGTGGTGCACGTTACACATGCGTGAAGCCAGCGGCAGGTCCCAGGGGTCGCCTTCCAGGAACGTCCCTTCCACTCGATGCTTTTGGCCGTCTTGGCCCGTGCATCACCCGCAAATCCCCAAACTCGTAATCCTAGAGGAATATGCTGTGAAGGGTCCCCCCTAGAACCTCTTTCCTACTTTCTCTCCACATCTGACCAAATCTCTCCCCTTTATGAAACCCTCGACCTCATCGCCAACCCTCACCGTCAAACTTGGCCGGTCTAGCTTCGCAATTTGGTCGACGAGACGCCTGTCAGCTTATCTCGATCTGTGCAACCGAGCAAGGTTTGCAGGGGAGCCTACCACCCCCTTTCTCCATTCTCCTCCATCAACCCCTTCAGATGGCTGCGCTTGGTACGCGCGGAAAGTCAAAGCCATGTGCCGTCTTGGTCCAATGGCCCACCTCTCCGCATCTTCTGAGGGTGTGAGTCGACCAGAGCACCCAGCAGACATGTCCTTCCATGAGCCCATCCATGTGTCTGTCAACGTCAGACTCGTACGATTATGTTTACAGATCACCTGTCTTTGATTCATCCTACGCAGAATCCCTATTCAACCCTATTTTCCCACCCGGCTCAAGCTTAAAGAGATCAAGCATTCTTGTTTTTATACATCGACCGTCGGTCCACTTCTCTCTTGGCTCGACGCTGTCCTTTCAGCAAGGCTGAAGTCCTGCCTCGTTTTCGTTCTCTCGGTCTTTCCTACAGGACACCCACTCAGCTGCTCTCGACTGACCCAGGACCTATCAGGCCCCGGCCGTTTCGGATACTCGGCAAAGTCGCCCAGCTCGACTCCCTTCTCCTTCAATGCTTACCTAGGTACCCAGCAGCCACCACCAGTCCCGACTCGTATTGACTCGCCCCTGGTCCTACTCGTTCCCCTCTGGTATCATCGCCCGTCTGGACTACCTCGTACATCGAACTCGTCAGAGTTGCCATCCAACCGTCTTCCAGGCGTTATTGCTCTATTACCAGACTTCGCCGCTTGCGACCCGCTCCTGCTGTTACGCCTCTTCGCGCCAAATGTTCGCCGACTGTCTGAATTCTCTCCTCTTCTGCTCGAAAATCTGGTACAGAGATGCCACATCCTGATGAAACGGCACGCTCTAAACGTCGGCACGGGTTTCTGCACTCTAAACGGCCTTCATGCCGCTGTGAGGCACCAACCCTACCCACTTGCCTGATCGATCACTCTCACAGACGTCCTACTACACTCCAGTAGCCACGATCCATGCCATGGCCCCGACCGACTTTCCACAATTCATGCCAAGCTTCCTTCACGCCAACCGGCGTGTCAATAAGGTTGCAGTCCGGACCAGGGGCGTTCGTCGTCAGCGGCAATCGCCGGCAACTTCTTGATGCTATACCCACGTTTGCCCGCAGAGTACGCTTCTATCCGGAAGAGCGCCTCACTTCGAGTTTTCGATCCCAAAAGAAGCTACATTGTCGCCGTGGATCGAAAAGGGGGGTCTTTAGGGGCTTTCAATCATGTCTGGTCTTCGATGACACTTCTCCTGAAGCTGCCATCTGAATCACATCGCACGGTGGAATCTCCAGGTACAACCATACCCGGTAATCCAGGCGTTCGTCAAGGCAGTGACAGTTCGGCAGAGATTCCATGATCCTGGGTTCGACAGAGGCCGACGCCTCAAACCTGCCGCAATCCCTTGGCATGAACGCTTTTGCTAATCGCGATGGCACCCGTCGGCTTTCGAACGTCGGTTTTCCTCATGGCGACTCTTTCTGGCCGTTCTTCGGCTCCGTCGTCGCCCTGATGTCATGCGTCTTGTCTCAGCCATCTGTGTCAAATGCATCATGAGGCGCATGTCGATGGTGTCACTCATTGCAGAGACAGCCACGACTTGCCATCCAGCCGACGCATTTTTACGCGAAAAATCTTTCCGATTCCGCATGTAAAACCGCTTCGTGACTTTAAAAACCTTGGCTGTCTGTGGGCTCTCATTTCCCAGCCGTGTACCTGCACGCCTACTAATTCGCAGCATGAAACTCACAGGCCTACGACAACGGTCCAAGCGATATTCTGGGCTCGCAGAACCAAAGATCGATCTGAATCCCCAAGGGGCATCGTTGCCAAGAAGTTCATCTGCTCTGCATATCAGGCTGCCAGAGAGAGGTATTCCACTGCGGCTAGTGATGTATGCTATGTCTGTCTGATCAATGGATGTAGGCGCATGGTTTCCATCTGCAGCTCAAGCTTTCCTGGGTTCATCCCATTTTTTCGTTGACAACTATCCGTACTTGATTGAGGTATCGTAAAGCACCGTCCTAGCTGTTTCTTTGCGCTTTGCGATCAAGCTTTACCATTTGAACACGGCACCAAACTGTGTCGGCCGAGAATGCCCATCAGGTGGGCGGATCGTGAGATTTCTGAAGAGTCCTCACTGCTTGGGTGCGTCGCCGTCGTCTCAGGGCTCGTTAGGGCCCGGAATACCTCTGTTATTTGATACGGACAACTGGATCCTGATAATCCAAAGTTGGCGGTTCACAGCTGCCGTGTTCTTCAAAATGCAGGTCCACGCGCTGTCCGAGTCTCTGTGTACTACTTTGACCCGCCTGAGGGAGAAGACAATGCTTTTGCGTACCTCAGTCGTTCGAATGGCAACGTCGGGCGCATCACCTCCCGGTCCGACGAGTGACGTGTATTCATGTTCTGCGGCTACTCTGGGAGAGATGGACCGTGTAATCATCTCTTCCATACGTAGCCAAGCATAATGTTCTCGTACGTAAACGAACGTGAGAATTTGCAGGCTGTTCGCCAAAAGCTGTTCCACAACTGAAGACAACGAAGAGGATGCCAGGGGGGATTGACTTCAGCCACCACGGGGTCCAAGGGTCTCCAAAGGGCCCAGCCGGATTGAGCAGTTTGTCTCATAAACGATTCAAAGAGTAGATCCATACTCCCGGCCGAAGCAGTCGCGCAAAGAACACATGGGACCATCTCATCAGATTCTTGTGGGCTACTGCTTATTCGCAACTGGTTGGTTTATTGGTATATTGGAAAGACTCCTGCGCTTCGAGAAGAGACCTCCGCGGCCGGCCATGAACATCTCTCGCAGGCTTTATTGCTCAAATTCCAGTTTCGTCTGACGCCGCAATCCATCATACTTAAAGCTGTAATTTGGTCTGCGCGTGGAAATCAGAAAGAAGCCGCCGCCCAGCAGCTTCTACTATCAGTTCATCACCGGAAAAGTTCGACACCGTGGGGCAGATCTCCACATCGGTCGAGGATGCAGTCATCGCTCGGCTCAGTCAGCCTCGTGATTGACGTTCCGCCAGGAAACCTCAGCCGGCCCTGAAGGCTGCAAATGCAAAGCCAGACAGAAACGCAGCTCGGAGTCGGCTTGTACCACATTCCAAACACGTTGTCCTCCCCCTCGACCGTCCCCGACATCCTATTGCTGGCCAACAGACACGCGGCCCAATCAGGCAGAAACAAAAGGGCTGCTGCGGGCTGCGGTTGTGCCACGGGGATGCGGCCTCGGCTCGTCGCCAAGGCCTGTCGGCTGCAGTGAACCAAAGGAGCCGGGCGGGACTGGTTCTGCATGTGCGGATCAAGGACTATTGTACGAGGGACGTGGCCGAATTTGTGTTTCATGGCCCAGCGGAGGGGCGCTCACCGCCGTTGGGATGCAGATCACGGAATTCGTAGAGACATTGAGGAAATCCTCAGGAATTCGAAAGTGCGCGTTGCAGAAATTGTCGTCAATTTGGCATGTGGTGTTGGAAAGCCTACGGAGCTTTGACAGGCTGCTGCTGCTCAGACTCAGCCCAGGCCAGCCCAGCCCACCTCCAAAAAGCCCATGCCCAGGCGCTCCAGCCCGTCCCACCCCCGGATCTGCACTAATCCAAAGTCGGCTAGAGCGCTGGACATCCTGATAGCGATAACGAGGGGATCATCCTTCGACCCTCTTCTCCACGGATCCTGTCCGGGCTCCCCTCTGTCACCCCGAAACCGAACTTCCATTGAAGTATATTCTTGTTTGCCTACTTTCTACATATTCGTCCAACTTATTCATACTCGCGCGCGATGGCGTTTCGCTCGCCTTCAAAGAGGCTGGATGAGCTTCCGGACGAGATCCTGCTTCGCATCCTCTGCTGTGAGTCCCTTTCGTCAAATGTCGTGGACTTCGGCGCTGTCTCAGCTTCCTACCCGAGACTTTCAGAGCTAACAGCCATGGGGCAGTTCTCGAACCTTTCCACTTTCCCCATCTTCAGCTCGTCTGCCGCAAGCTGCAAAAGATTTCTCTGGATAACAACCACTGGCGCTCGAGGACGTTCGACGAGTCTCCGTTCTTGGAGGCACTCCAGCGCCGTCGTCAAACATTTGAAGGGCATCCTCCTCTCAGCCCCGTCGTCGCACAGTTGACCCAGGAGTACCGACGTACAGAAGCATACTCGGATCTTCAAGATGCAGATACCGTCGGAAGCCAGAGGCAGAGGGATATGGCGAACTGGGACCCCTCGTTTCCGACGGAGCCGCTCTTCTGGTACAACGAGTATATCCAGCGCTATGCGCCGGCTGTAACGAGCTGGCTGCAGCAGCCCCGGAAACGCGGCGGTTCTCAGGAGAACACTCTGGAGGTGCGGGGCATGGCTTTATACTGCCCCAACGTGGAAATCAATGAATTGCTGGCGGTGTCACCCCTGGAAGATGGTTCAGTGTGTCTGTGGGATGTGAAGGGGACCCGGGGGCGCAAAGGGGCCATGATCGAAAAAGGCCGCGATAAAGCGCTCTTTCGCTCGGGGCTTTCGACTGTGACTAAGTCCGGCACGATCGACACGGCAGTTACGGAGTGTATCAGCGTCGACAACTTTGCCGACAAGGCTTTTGTCGCGGTTCAGGGGCACCTTTTCGAAGTCGATCTCAGCCGTCTCGATGTTGTATCTGAGCAACCGTTCGAGTGGTCCATCACAGCGCTCTCGTCCGCCGCACCTGGTCTTCCACTTACGGTGGGAACATCGCTAGGAATTCACCTATTCGACTACAGAGCCCGGACGAGGGTCGCAAGAGATATCGTCGAGAGGATCGACGTACTAGCTGTTGAATCTCCAACAGGGTGGTCCGAACGGAACGGGGTCAGCGCCTTTGAGTCCGATCCGTTGCCGGTATATGCTCCGCTATCACAGCCCACGCCGCTGAGCATTCTGCACCTGCCGAATGCCGAGGACGAAACTTCCTTCTCGGACGACATCTATGTGGCTGGACGGTTTTCTAATATTCTTCACTACGACCGACGCAGATTCCCGTCCATAGTGGGGTCGATACACTCTGGAGCCAGGCTTACCAGCCTTGCGTGTCTGCCGTATCCATTCTCCACGCTCGACAGTGAGACGAGGCGGAGGGGGGAGCTGTCCATCAAGCAGGTCAAAGATTCCAAGCAGAGGACCGGCGGACGCACCTTGATCGCAGCGGGCGAGTACAACACCAAGGGATTTTTGGAACTATACGGACTGTCTACGCAACCCGGGAACACCCATGGAGAGCTGATGCAGAACTCGACCATGAAGAACCGCCAGACGTCATCGCAGTCTAAGATTCTTTCGGTGACGAACCACGGCACGAAGATTGTGTTTTCTGACGGATCGGGTCTCCTCAAGTGGTTCGAGAGGGATGGGTTCACAGAGGTGCGGCGGCATAGAATCGGGCACAGTGAGGTACCGGGACCATCGTCTCTGTTTGGAACCATGCCGGACTCGGACGATTTCGCCAGGAAGATTTTGTCGACGCAGACACGCTCTGGCATTAACAACGTCAATGACGACGACATTATCTTCTGGACAGGCGAGAAAGTGGGCCTGGTCAGCTTCTCCAGCAAACCTGGGTTCGTCGCAGACGATTTCGAAGAGGAGAGGCAGATGTCGGAGGAGCAAGCGCAAGTAGAAGACGCAAAGAAGGAGTACGTTGAGATGATGGGGCTGACACTCAAACGACAGGCCGACGACGCCAGGCTCGTACAGGGCCTAGGTCTGGGACTCATGCGTTGAATTCCGCCACTTCCGTTGCGGCGTTGTTGAGGGCCAGGTGAGCCTTCATGAATGAGAGCAGCTATCACGACAGATATGTTAAGCGGGATCCATTTGGCCGCGATTTTAGCGGTAAATACATTCTTGAGTGCGATCAACAGCTCAAACTTACAATTGCGCACTGTAAACTCCAGCTTCCTACGTGTTCCAGTAGGTTGAATAAAATCCCTGCTGGCATGTGGCTACTGCGACGCTGCGGGATGGGCCGCCCGCGAGGTAAAAGTAAGGTGGGATGGACTGAACTGGCGCTTTCAAGGTGAAACGCTGTAGCGCTGTGAGCGCCGCGTGGGATAAACAGGCCCTAAGTTGACATGTCGCGCATGAGACAAGAGAGAAACTATAGACGGGCCTTCTCATGCGGCTAGGGACGAAGTCGCAAGTCTGAAATTGGATGTCAGCCAGCGGCTTCACTTTTACCCATAGCAATAGATGTGCTGTTCTTATTCAACGTGTTGACCACAGGCTGTCAGGCGTCTTGCTTAGGATCGCAACTGTCTGCCGTAACAAACGGCACTGAACTCTGCCGCCCGCTGTAGGGACTTATTGCATTCTCCCGGAGGTCTTCGGCTCCTGACGAAGATGTACGCATATAAGCACCAGTTCACATCATGTCGTACGGCGTAGCTATCGACCCAATATTCTGTTCAAAATTCCTCCGGTTTCTTCGGATCTCCACTCGCCCTGTATCTCTTCTGGGCCTCTTCTACTAGCGCTGGTCATGACTTTGCGACTTGATCTGCATCCTCTCGTGACCGCCATGGCGGCAAGCGTTGTCTCTCCAGCTGCCACCGGCAACTGTCGCTCTTTGACTACTACCAACGTTCTCGCTGGTACCATAGACGATGTCTGTATGTTTATCACAGGGTCGTGTGGTGCGGGACAAGTGCAACATGACATCAGATGGGCCAAAGCATTGGACTGGGGATCTAGAAAGCAGGTATGCGACGTTCAAGTACGTAAAGTTAGTTGTCTTGCTTTTTCGATGATTGAACCTAGCTGAACAAAAGCCACGTCTTCTTAATATTTGTGCTGCACAGGGTAAAACAAGATCGGGCTCGAAGCTTTGGGATGAATCTTCAATTTCCACAGCGTGATGGGTGCCAGGCCTCCGCCAATGGTTGCATCAGGGCAGAAAGCTATGACCTCACAGGCCTCAGTTCTGGAAGAATGAATTGGAATTGAAAGCCAGGCGGATTATTCATTATTTTAGGCTGATATTCCAAGAAAATCTCCCGCAGGCCGCAGCAGGGCGGGATGGACAGGGGAGCGTCAATGAAGAGTGGAGACTCATCTGTCAAGTAAAATGGCGCTAGGTAAAGCGTCGTGAGCGATTACGCGGAGCCTGGCGCCACCGATTCTCCGAGCTTCTGAGGCTGTGCCCGCTGTGTACCTAGCGGATGAACCTCGGTCATTGGCTGAACGGTGGCTACCTGCCTTACCTAGCTGCCCAAGAACCCACCACCACCAAATGACTGCCCCCCGGCCCCCCTAAAGTACCTATTTACCTGAGGGACAGTTAGATGGTGGGTGTGTCGTCAGGCACCACCAGCGGGACGAGACAGCATAGGTCAGGACAGAGGGCCAACGTTTGGATTTGATTATCGGGCAAGAACCAGCCACACTACATGCGTACACCTGCGTAATCCCTCCGTTCGCACCGCACTACAACGTCACTGCCTGGTGCGCCTTTCTTCCAGTCTCTCACTCAGCGACGAGTCGGATTTTCGTCGCTCCTTCATCCATTCTGCGCAGATCACGACAGACGATTCTCCTTGCGCGCAAACCGCCAGAGATACCGGCATTTCCACCTATTGAGAACTGCCCAGCATGGTGAGACGCTTCGTGCCCCGCGCGCCTACCCTTTCCCACCTCCGCCCTGGCATCACGACCCCGAACCAACAACGGCCGCACTAGACAAAACTAACCGATGCGCTCTCGATTGCTAGGGTATCTCACGACGTCCCAAGGACAAGTCCGCAAAGACTGGCCCGGCCGGCCCCTCCGGAGCTGGTGGCGGAGCGAAGCCGAAGAAGGCCACCTACGAAGTCACCAAGAAGAAGGAGATTGGCGTTTCGGATCTTACGTTGCTCAGTAAGGTGTCCAACGAAGCCATCAACGACAACCTCAAGAAGCGATTCGAGGGCGCCGAGATCTACACCTACATTGGCCATGTGCTGGTGTCCGTCAACCCGTTCCGGGACCTGGGCATCTACACCGACCAGGTCCTCGACAGTTATAGGGGCAAGAACCGTCTGGAGATGCCCCCGCACGTTTTCGCTATCGCCGAATCCGCGTACTACAACATGAAGGCCTACAGCGATAACCAGTGTGTCATCATTTCCGGAGAGTCGGGTGCTGGAAAGACGGAGGCCGCCAAGCGCATCATGCAATACATCGCCAACGTCTCGGGCGGAGAGACGGGCGACATTAAGCAGATCAAGGACATGGTGCTGGCAACCAATCCCCTGCTGGAGTCCTTTGGTAACGCAAAGACGCTAAGAAATAACAACTCGTCGCGGTTCGGCAAGTACCTGCAGATTCACTTTAATGCGCAGGGCGAGCCCGTCGGTGCCGACATCACCAACTACCTCCTCGAGAAGTCGAGAGTCGTCGGCCAGATCGTCAACGAGCGAAACTTCCACATCTTCTACCAATTCACCAAGGGCGCGTCCCAGAACTACCGACAACAATTCGGCATCCAGACTCCCGAGACGTACGTTTACACTAGCAGGTCGAAGTGTCTCGAGGTTGACGGAATCGACGACTTGGCCGAGTTCAACGACACCCTCGAAGCCATGAAGATTATTGGTCTCACACAGGCCGAGCAGGACGAGATCTTTCGCATGTTGGCTGCCGTCTTGTGGACCGGCAACATCCAGTTCCACGAGGGCCAGGACGGATACGCCGCTGTTAGCGACCAGTCGGTTGTGGACTTCCTGGCTTACCTGCTGGAGGTGACGCCTGAACAGTTGATCAAGGCCATTACCATCCGTATCCTGACTCCCCGCAACGGCGAGGTTATCGAGTCCCCCACCAACCCTGCCCAGGCTGCTGCGACACGAGACGCCCTGGCCAAGTCTATTTACAGCAATCTCTTCGACTGGATTGTCGAGCGTGTCAACAAGTCCTTGAAGGCGAAGCAGGCCACCTCGAACAACATTGGTATCCTTGATATTTATGGATTTGAGATTTTCGAGAAGAATAGCTTCGAGCAGCTCTGCATCAACTATGTCAACGAGAAGCTGCAGCAAATCTTCATCCAGCTGACGCTCAAGGCCGAGCAGGACGAGTACGCCCGCGAACAGATCCAGTGGACACCCATCAAGTACTTTGATAACAAGATCGTGTGCGACCTCATCGAGTCGGTCCGCCCACCTGGTGTGTTGTCAGCCATGAAGGATGCCACCAAGACGGCCCACGCCGACCCTGCTGCCTCCGACCGTACCTTTATGCAGAGCATCAACGGCATGTCCAACCCGCATTTGACTCCCCGCCAGGGCAGCTTCATCATCAAGCACTACGCTGGTGATGTGGCTTACACCGTGGAGGGCATCACGGACAAGAACAAGGATCTGCTCTTGAAGGGCCTGCTCAACCTCTTCTCAGGCAGCAGCAACCGCTTCGTTCATACGCTGTTCCCCAACCAGGTCGACCAGGACAACCGCAAGCAGCCTCCCTCCGCCGGTGACAGAATCAGAGCGTCGGCCAACGCCCTCGTGGAGACCCTCATGAAGTGCCAGCCGTCCTACATCCGTACCATCAAGCCCAACGAGAATAAATCGCCATCAGAATACAACGTACCCAATGTCCTGCATCAGATCAAGTACCTGGGTCTCCAGGAGAACGTTCGCATTCGTCGTGCCGGATTTGCCTACCGCCAGACCTTTGAGAAGTTTGTGGACCGCTTCTTCCTGTTATCTCCAGCAACATCGTATGCGGGAGAGTACACCTGGCAGGGATCGTACCAGGATGCTGCCAAGCAGATTCTCAAGGACACCAGCATACCCAAGGAAGAATGGCAGATGGGCACCTCGAAAGCCTTCATCAAATCGCCCGAGACCCTCTTCGCGCTCGAACACATGAGAGATCGTTACTGGCACAACATGGCCACGCGTATTCAGCGCATGTGGCGTGCCTACCTAGCCTACCGCGCCGAGTCGGCTACTCGTATCCAGCGTTTCTGGCGTAAGAAGAGAACCGGCGCCGAGTATCTGCAACTGCGTGATCAAGGCCACCGTGTGCTCCAGAATCGCAAGGAGAGACGCAGGTACAGTTTGCTGGGATCCCGGAGATTCTTGGGAGACTATCTCGGAATCAACGCCTCCAACGGACCTGGCTCTCAGATCAGAAACGCAATTGGCATTTCCAACAACGAGAAGGTCGTCTTTTCCTGCCGCGGAGAGATCCTAGAGGCCAAGTTTGGCCGATCCAGCAAACCTAGTCCCAGAATCCTTGTTGTCACCAACAGCAAGTTCTATGTTGTTGCTCAGATGCTAGTCAACAACCAGCCCCAGATTTCAATCGAGCGGTCGGTGCCTTTAGGCGCCATCAAGTTCATTGGAGCTTCGACAGCGAGGGATGACTGGTTTTCCCTGGGCGTTGGGTCACCCCAAGAGGCCGACCCCTTGTTGAACTGTGTCTTGAAGACTGAGATGTTCACTCAGATGCAGCGTGTGATGCCTGGTGGCTTTAGCCTGAAGATTGGCGAGGTGATTGAGTATGCAAAGAAGCCAGGAAAGATGCAGACTGTCAAGGTCCTGAAAGACTCACAACAGGCTGCAGACTACTACAAGAGCGGAGCTGTACATACCCAACCCGGCGAGCCTGCCTCTTCAGTTTCCAAGCCAACACCAAAGGGCAAGCCAGTGCCCCCAAGGCCCATCACCCGTGGCAAGCTTATTAAGCCTGGTGGTCCTAACGGGAGACCTTCTCGAGCAACCAACTCTAGGCCAGCCCAGCCTCGACCAGGTGCCTCCACCACAAGGACCGGGCCCTCCATCACACCTCAACCAGCTGCTGCTGTCAGCTCTGCCAAGACCGGACCCTTCGGACGTCAAGCTGCTGCTGCTGCAGCCGCCACTACCTCCATTCCTACACACACCAAGCCGGCTGCAGCCAACCCGGGAGTCACGAGAATGCCTCCTCCACCGCCTCCCGCCGCGCCGCCGCCTAGCAAGATCATGGCCAAGGTTCTGTACGACTTTGCGGGTCAGCGGGAGAACGAGCTGTCTATCAAGGCCGGTGACATTATTGAGATTGTTCAGAAGGAAAACAATGGTAAGTCTTCCTCTTCACTCTGATTACTGAGTACTAATCGTTCCAGGTTGGTGGCTCGGCAAGACGCCCCTAGGCCAGGCCTGGGTCCCCGCCGCCTACGTCGAAGAGCAAGCCCCGGCCCCGGTGGTGGCTCCTCGCCCTCCTCCGCCTCCCCCCAACGGCGCGGCTGCTCGGAGCAAGCCTACGCCTCCTCAGCCTCCTGTCAAGCGTCCTGTTGCTGGACGTAAGCCTGCCCCTTCCCAACCGCGCGATTCGGGCCTCAGCTTGAACGGATCCAACGGCGACAGCCGCAGCAATACTCCCACGCCCAGCCTGGGCAACAGTTTGGCGGATGCTCTCCTGGCGAGAAAGAACGCGATGCAGAAGAAAGACGACGACGACGACTGGTGATGGAGCTTTGTTGGATTGTCTGAGACGGCCAACATTTTTCTTTTCTAGATCTGGACCCTCGATTGATGCTTCATGATTGCACGACACGACTGCTCTTTTTTGACCGAGTGGAGGAAAGAAGACGGCGGAAGCGTCTAGCTAGGCAAAGCGGTTCACGATCACAGCTATTTTGCGGCTCTGGTTCTTTCTGCATACAGGATCAGGGCAACCCCGGATGGAATGGAGGGAGTCGGTCCCGTCTGTTGGGTCAACCTCGTGTTTATTTTTCTTCGTCTGGTAGAATATGGAAGTGAAAAGGGATTCATGGCATTTTGTGCAAGCCTTCTTTGGATGCCCCCAGCGACCTCCAGTTGTGTTGGTTCAGGCGAGGAATAGTATAGAAAATGGGGAATTTGCCCATAAAAAGAATTTGTTCTTTTTCTCTTTTTTGGTGTTCTACTTTGGGTTGTGACCTTTATGTCGTGACAAGTCTAGTCTTCGCCGTCCTTTTGCAACACCTTTCGCCGGCGGAGCATCAACTCGGCCAAGGGCACGTCTTCATCATCCGTCATATCTTCGTCTTCATCTACACCGTAATCCTGTAACCTCTCCCCGTCGGCGTTTGTCCATCCCGGCTCACCGTCGGCTCCCTGCTCGTACCCGTCGTCATCAGACTCCTCATCCTCGTCGTCGTCGGTAACGACCTCGTACTCCTCCAGTTCCGCCATCAAGCGCGACGTCGTGCCCTCCCACCGTTTCCGGTCTGCGGCCTGTCGTGTCTTGAAGGCCTGTAGTTCCTCCTCGCGACTGGCGTAGCGGGGCATCACATCCGCGGCGGTGCCAGCGTTCGCGCCGGGCCAGCGCGAGCGGCGCATCTTATCCGGGTCCGGGGGCGGCCACATGTTTTGCCTGTGGTTGATGTCGTTTTCGGGGTACGTCCAGCCTAGGCCGGTGCCGGAGGCGGATACCGTGGGGTTCCCGGAGAACGGGAGGAACCAGAGGAGGGGGTTGCGCGTCCCCATTGCCTGGGCCATGTTCTCGAAGATGCCGACGTCGTAGGGGAATTCGACCTTTTCGAGGCGGAGTTTTTGGCCGTCGGGGCCTGTGAGGGACCAGTATTCGCTGCTGCTGCTGCTGCCGGAGGCGGAGGAGGAGCTGCGGGAGCAGAGGGCGTTGTGGCGGTCGAGTTCCCAGCCCTCGATCATGGATTCGTTGAGGACCCAGCCGCGGAGGGTGGAGAAGAGGAGGATGAAGAGGGCGAGGGAGGAGAAGAATGTGACGAGGGAGAGGAGGGTGAGGTGGACGAGGGCCGGGAGGGAGGGACCGAGGTAGGAGGGGAGCTTGCGGTTGGAGTAGATTGAGTAGAAGCGGAGGTAGAGCTGGTGGGCGAGGAACCAGAGGGAGAGGTTGGTGAAGAGGAGGAAGCGGAGGAAGTGCGGGAAGGTTTGGAGGGAGACGCAGTTTGCGGTCCAGGGGCACTGGTAGTAGGTGTGTTAGCAGAAGTGCACAAACGGGGTGTGGCAGAGGCAGATGGAGAGAGGACGAACATGGTGGTCCATTTTAGGTACGCAGCGGCGGCATGAGCGGCAGTGATGGGCGCGCGGGGGTTTTGGGGCGTTGCATTTGCGGCACCAGCGGCGCAGGAGGCCGTACTCGTCGGGCTCGGGGACCTCGATGACGCCGGAGGAGAAGGTGTAGCGGCCCGGATGGACGGTGCAGGCTTTATAGTAGGTGTACCACTGGCACAAGAGGAGGGTGTTGAAGACTGTAGACTCGGCGGCGGAGAGGCGGCCCGGCGGGAGGGAGCTGTCGGCGAGGTGGAAGAGGACCTGGGGGGAGTAGGCGACGAAGGCCATGAGGAGGCACACGGCGGGCACGGCGAGGCGCTTGATCAGCGGGGAGTCGTTGAGGCCTGCCATTGTTGCGCCATGGAGGGTCCGCCGAGGAGGAGAGGTCGTGGAAGAGCTGCGTTTTTGGAGGAGGTGGGCGATGGAGAGGTGGGATGAGGTCTGCCCACCGGGAGCGATACGGGGCGGAGATGGCGGGACGGAGGTTTAGGGGTCCGGGGATACGGGTCCCCCCGTCCGCGGGTGGAATGGCGTTTATTGCGGTAAGGGTAGGCGAGCTTGACGAGGTTCAGCTGGTAGGTAGTTAGACGCGTCGCGTCGTAGTAGCTGTGCCAAGATACGTACTTCAGGGCACTTTAAGGGGTAAGAAGCGCTGGAATTTTAGTTGGATTATGTAAGAATAGGGAACGTGCCGTTCAGCTATCACCCTGGCCCTGGAGGCGGTTGGTCATGTACGTCAGCTTGAACTGTGCAACGTATTCCTTCTTTGTGTGACGAAAACGGTCCGGAACGGTATCTCTGGCCGCTTGGCGCGACGTATCTGTTTCAATTGCTAGTGCGAGTTTGTGTCGTTGAAGAACCGAATCTGTTAAACCCGTAACGATCCGCTGCAGCCTAGGGGGAGTTTGCGCTGCAATGTCGCGCGATGCGCGTTTGCACCTCACGTCGCTTTTGTAGGTGAAATAGATTGCTCACATGATTGTCTCTTTTCTCTGCATCAGCTACCTTGAACTGGATTGGCTGACAATTTGCAGTGCTCTAGTCTCCTTTCTATGGATCTCGTATAAGTTTGAAAGGCATTCTCTGGTTGGTGAGTAATGGAAACTACCGTCACCCGCGAGTCGTTGCCCTGGCTGGATGGGCTATGCATGATGGCTGACATGTCTGCAGAATGGCCGCGGTTGTCTTCCATACTTATCTTTTTGGTATCCGGAGGTTTTACTTGGTTGGCAAGCTATCTTGCGCCGTGGTTGCCTGGCGGCGCAGAGGGCAGATTCGGTGAGCACTTCTCCCTTCTCAGTGCATGCATGACATGTCAAAACTGACCCTCCTTTTCCTTTTGGCAGATGAGAGCACATCAGCGTGGAAGGGCGACTTTGAGCCCTCGGTTCCGGCAAGGCCAAGACGTTACTACGTTCCCTTGCTTATTGCCTGCATCGGCTTGCGCCTGGAGGTGTTCCACCGCGTCACGGCGCAGTTGCAATGCTCCATGCCAGGAGTCCAGGTGAGTTACGAATATGTGCAAAAGGTGCTCGGCGAACTGACGACGTCTAGTCGTTTCTGTGCGCATTACTGGTCTTCTATGACGTCTTCTACTGCCGCAGACCTACGGCTCCTGCCCTGAAGCCCATCGAGCCGTGGGACACGCCCCTGGACGATCTCACGAGATGGCTCTCCGGCGCTCACACGACCATGTTCGCGAGCACATTCCTCATGAGCTACGGCACGTTTCTCGCCGTGGGCCAGGAGCCGAGGTCGACGTACTTTTGCTCTGCGCTGCTGGACAACTGGATGTCGACGCTGGGTCTACAGCTTCTCGGGTTGTTCCTCGACGCCGCGATCGCCGTGCTCCTCCACCGTATTCTGTCCTGGACCAAGACCACCAAGTCGCGGCTGCGAACGCTGGGCGTCATTCAAGCAATAACAGGTGTCTTCATCAAGATATTCCAGCTGCTCGTTTCCCCGTTGGTTGCCTCTGGCGAGGGCTACCCAGGGTCGTGGGGGGCCGTCGACTCGCTGTACCTGTTCGACGTCCTCATCGACAGCTTTACCTTCACCGTGGTGATATCGTCGCTGAGCATCCTAGTCTGCGAAAGTAGCCCTTCGTTACCTGCGAATATCATAACCTTCGTATCTGGCATGTCGGCCGCATATCACAACGTCGTCCGTATTGGCTCGTGGCAGATTCTCTCCAAATACGCCGCCATCATTCCTCTGTACATCACTTCCGCCTCCTTCGTTCTCTACCTGTACGCTTCCAACACCCGCGTGGTGGTATTCCTTCACAGGATGGCTCTGGTCGTACTGCTGCCACTCTTCCTCGCGGGACTGACGTTGTACGGCCTCATCAAACACGACGCGGTCGAAGACCACCCCCTCGAGCAGATGATTTACGAAAACAGAATCGCCGCAGACCGTTGGCTACGCGAGGCCTCAACCAGCGAAAGTCTGCACATTGCGGTCGAGGTCTACCAAGAGCGCCACTACGGCAGAGACCCGCCATCCAATTTTGACAAGTGGTACCAGTTCGCCAAAGACCGAAAGTCTGTGATCATCGACCACTTTGAGCAGATGGAGAGCGACATCCTGCCCTTTTGGGGTGTCAAGCCCGAGACGATCCGACAAGGTTGTGAGCGGGCTGCGACGGAACCTCGGATGGCGGTGATTACGATTGAGAACCATAAGGCTGTCCACAACTACCAGTGGGACGACGACCATCGCAAGGTCCTGGACGAGACGATCAACATGATTCACAACTTTGTCGAGCATCTCTCTGATATGAAGATACCCATCAACCTCGCGGAACATCCCAGAGTTCTGACTCCTTGGTCTGACCTCTCTCGATACATGAGGGCCGGTAAATCCAAAAAGTTCAAGCCCTTGTCAGCACGCTCCGAAAAAATGGGCGATGCACCAGCGCCACCTCCGGTCATCGAAGAGGCCAAGGAGCCCAAGGCGTCAGAGGAGCAGCCACCCGTCGAGGAAGAAAACTTCATCCCCATGGGCGTCGCCGACGCGCCGCCTTTTTCGCAGGCTTACGCATCAACCAAGGCGTTCAGAGAACTCGAGTCGACAACATGCTGGGTGGGCAGCCCGAGCAGGTCCGGTCTGCACTGGAACGTCCGCGACTTTTGCTCGTCTTGCGTCAAGCTCCACTCGGACAAGCAGTTCATCTGGAGCTGGGCCGAGTCCAAGAGCTTCTGCGACCAGCAGGACCTCTCGAGGCTGCACGGGTTCCACCTTGCCCCGCCGCAAATCGCCCCCATCCGCGACTTTGTGCCCGTTTTCGGCCGGTCCAAGGTGGAGGGTTTCAACGACATCTTGCTGCCGCTGGTGCCCCTCGGCGGCGACCAGCCACCGCCGACGAAAGACTTCCGCCAGAGCAAGGACGAACTCTACTGGAGGGGCAAGATCGAGGACCGGCCCGTCACGGACGAATCGCTGCGCGGCAGCCACAAGCACCGCCTGGTGCACCTCGTCAACAACGCCACGGCGGCGGAGGACGTCACGATGCTGGTCCTCGGGCCGGGGCAAGAGAACGGGTACGGCTACGAGGCCGTCCCCGCGCGCGAGGCAAACCAGCTGCTGCCCTTCAACATGGGAATATCCGACTACGAATGCCACGGCGCCGCCTGCGACGTCGTCCGCGCGGAACTAGGCCAGCGACCCGCCCCTTCACCCGAACCCCTCGAACACCGCTACGTTTTCCTCATGGACTCGGACGCGGGCCCGCCGCCGGAAATCTTGCGCACCATCCGCTCGGCCAGCAGCGTGCCCTTTGTCGTGTCGATTTTCGGAGAGTGGTACTCGGAGCGGCTCCGTCCCTGGCTGCACTTTGTGCCCGTGGACTTGCGGTACCAGGCGCTTCACAGCACGCTGGCGTACTTTGTCGGGCTCAAGGACCGCGGCCTGATGAATGGGAGGCAGGTTGAGACGGAGTCGAGGTGGCAGGATGGCGAGTGGATTGCGACGCAGGGGAAGAAGTGGGCGGAACGGGCGCTGAGGAGGGAGGATATGGAAATCTATCTGTTTAGATTGTTGTTGGAGTGGGGACGCGTGGTGAGGGATGATCGTGACACGATTGGGTTCCGGCTGGGAAAGTCATGATACTTGTGTAATAGTACGTATGTATTGTTCAGCGATGTAAATGTTGATGCAAAAACACTGGTGTTTGTTGATGGCGGGTCCATCATGTGTGGTTGATCTACCATAGCAGCAAAAACAAAAGCAGCAACCGGCACTCAACATCGGCCCTGAAGTGGGGCCATTTCGGGCCGGACCCGGCAGGTTTACACAGGGTATGCCGGGCCGACTGCGCACTGCAGGATATCACACAGGGGCAGTAAGTTCTGCTGTCATGTTTCGGCCGAGAGCTTAGGCAACACGCAGGCCGGCAGCTTTCGCCCTCTAGAGGTTGCCAACTCTTGCAAAATTGTCTGCTCATTCAAGGATGGTGGTAGTCCGAGGCGAGAAATGAGCTCGCGAAATCTGCCTTGATGTAAATGGACAGTGTCGTCCCGTTACCTCTAGCTGCGAATAACAAAGTAAAGGTCTGACGAGGGTTTCTACCTGAAAGTCCATGAAATAGGGTATTTGCGAGGGGCGGTCGAAAGAAACGTCGAGGATCACCTGAAGCTTGTTTCAGAGTGACAGGCAGAGAAAATGCAGTGCGGTCGACTGGCTCCTTGCCTGGCTTCCTTACTATCGAGCGCAGGCGGAACATTGGCATCGGGCGTTATCGATCTTGCAGAGGTTAGGTAATGGCGATTTCAGTACATTCTGTACTTCACCATTTAATTTAGACGAAGGAAAGAGCGTGATGGTGTGTTTTGGCAGCAGCCTCCAAAGTGCAGAGGTCTCTATCGCAGCTTCCCTAGCTTCAGGCCCTGTTGGTTACTCCTGACGTCGGGAAGCTTGGGACTAAGTACGGGGCACCAATGTATCTTTTTGCCTAGCGACAGGCGGAGCACTACGCGGAGGTGATGTACCTCGCGAGGGCTTGCCTCCCTGTTAAGCATCCATGGATGCCTTACCTGTGGCGGTCCCCTGTGCTAGGCTTCTTCTCCTTTAACGCTAAGAAAGCCTGGCCGGGCAGCCCTCCCCCGCCTAATGTCACTTTACCCCGCCATCAGGTAGCCTACCTAAAGTACCTCAACATCATAATAGAAGGTGCCTATCACGAACGCAGGTTAGGGAGCCTTACCATTCAGTCTCACATTACCTAGGAAAGCCAACCCTGCCCACTGATTGATTGATTGACCGGGCCTTCACCTCCTCGACATCCCATCCTGTCCTCACTCGGCAGGTTGCTTACATACCCACTTGCAGCTGCAATAACTGCACTGCACTGCACTGCTGTCGCTCTGCTCTGCCCTGCTCGTCCACCTCGTCCGACTGCGACTCCAATCGTCTCCCTGTCAAACGGCCAGTCTCGTCCGCCTCCTTTTCCCATCTTTGCCTCGTGTCGAAAATATCTTCTCTTTTCCGTCTTTCCAACCTCAGCTCGCGGCTCCCCCATCACCCCGCCCGAAACCTCGTTCGTACCCAAGCTCCGCCAATACCCCGCGCGCCCGAGACATATCTTCACATCCCACCACCACCACCGCCGCCGCCCCAAACACATCACCCCAAATCTTAATACAGGCTCGACTACCCACATCGCAAACAATTAAAAACAAATACAAAAACATAGCAAAAATGGTCGACCGCCCAAACAAACCCACCGCTCTAGCCACCACTCCCGGCCTCCCACCCCAAGCCACCGTCGACATAACCCATTCCAACTCCCGAGTTTCCGCCACCCTTCCGACGGGCGAGTTCGTCGAGGTCCTGCTCCACGGCGCCACCGTTCTCAGCTGGAAAGACGCCGCCGGCCGCGACCGCCTGTGGCTCTCCGACTCCACCGTCTTTGACGGCTCCAAGCCCGTCCGCGGCGGCATCCCCCTCGTCTTCCCCGTCTTCGGCCCCCCTTCGGACGCCCACCCGCCCACCGCCAAGCTCTCCCAGCACGGCTTTGCCCGCAGCTCGCGCTGGGAGTTCCTCGGAAAGTCTACCAGCGAGGGCGCCGACGCCTCCTCCGTCAAGCTCGACTTTGGCCTGTCCTCGTCCAACCTCGACGAAGAAACAAAGGCCAAGTGGGGGTACAAGTTTGGCGCCATCTACAGCGTCACCCTCGACCGCGAGAGCCTCTCCACGGCCATTGTCATCACCAACGAGGGCGACGAGGCCTTTGACTGCCAGGTTCTGTTGCATACCTATCTGCGCGTCAACGTACGTTCCATCATTCCTTACCTGCCCGATCCTTTCTTCTCACTGACGCAATTCACTTAGGACATCACAAAAGTCACAGTCAAGGGCCTCGATGGCGCCCCCTACACCGACAAGGTCGACGCCGGCGCTGCAAAGACCCAATCCGGCGACATCACCATCTCCTCCGAGACGGACCGCATCTACACCCCGCCCTCGGGCCCCAAGACCCCTATCACTGTCGTCGAGGACGGCGAAACCGTCTACTCCGTCGTCCGCGACGCCCTCGACAACGTTGTCGTCTGGAACCCTTGGACCGAAAAGGCTAACTCTATCGCCGACTTTGCCCCCAAGGACGGCTACAAGAACATGCTCTGCGTCGAACCCGGCTCCGTCAACGGCTGGCAAAAGTTGGACCCCGGCGATGCGTTTGAGGGTGCCCAGGTCATTTCGTTGTGAGTCGGCGGCGGCGTAAGAGATGGATGATTCGCGGGGTTTTGAGTTTGGTGTGAGAGGATGGAGCTAGCCCCGCGTCTTCTTTGGCAACGCAGGAGGATGCTCAACCATGGAACGAACGGTCGCTCAGAAGGATTCTTAGATGGCTGGTCGCGGAGGAAGTCAGAGTTATCATGACCAAGCAGGCGCTAGGGAAAGCAGGCCCGGAAACTACCCTTTGAATAAATCACGATGAAATGACAACCCCAAGGCCTCATGCACGAAAAAAAAAAAAATGGTGAGGCTGAGAGGATCGTGACTACGTCTTTTTGACTACATTCTTATGCTTCATTATACTGGACGACGGGGGAGTACCCAATACACGATGACTGAATTCTTCCAATCCTCCACTCATTGCCCAAGAAAAGGCATGCCATGATTCCAAACCGTTTTGTACAACCAACGAGAAGCATAGACGGAGACTGCGGCAGTCCAGTCCTTTTGCTTTTGCTCGTCTCTCCAACCTAATGAATACCCAGAGATATCTGGCGCCGGTGATGCAAAAAGACTGATGAAACCTTTCCGTCGCCATGGATGATGCTGTGTGAATGTGTTTGGTTTACGGGGGCTAGGAATATCGACACAAGTCCACGGAGGGCGCGCATGGACAAGTAAAAAAACGAGAAACAAGTAGGAACAAGATTCTGGGGTTCGTCAGTCTTGTCGGGCGACATGTTTCATCAGTATCGTCCACGATGCTCGGCAGAGTACAGTTCCCGCTTGATATCCATGAGGACATCCTCCATCTTGCTCACCTCGTCGCGGGACAATGAGGCAGAACGGAGGTTGGCGAGAACATCGGAAAGAGAGTCCATCAGGTCGACCCTCTTAGTCTGTCCCGAGGCAACAGTCGTGGCCGCCTCGAGCTTGGTGGCCGACTCGCTGACTTCAGTCTCGGCCGCGTGGTCAACGTCCATAACCTCCGACAGCGCGTCGTCGGCATCACCGTCAATATCCGGTTGCGACTGGCTCAAGCGAATATCGGCAGCTTGCTGTTCAATCTCGAGCTGAGACTGGACCTCGGCCTCGACATCGTCGCTCTTGGATGCGACAGAACGACGGGACGGTGTGTCGAGCACCGACGGCGGTTGGTTTTCCCAATCGTTACCGAGAATCGGAGACATGATAGAAGCTTTCTGAGACCAAGAAGAGTTGTTCTCGCAGCTGCCGTCGGCCGACTTGCGCTTCTTGCGGCGAGTGTCGTAGGAAGTTGCTCTCTTGCGCTTGTTCTTGGCAGACTTGCTAGGGGTTGACGTGACGGAACTCGGTACAGATGATTTCTGCTTGGCGGGGGAGATGGACTTGGACGACCGAGAACGAAGCTCTCGCTGCGAGTGAGAAACAACAGGCTCGACTGGGGGGGCTGCCGGAACTTCTTCCTCTGCGTTATCATTCCGGTCGTCATCTTCCTCGTCCTCGTCATCGTCATCGCCGCGAACAGTGATGCAGTCAAGCACCTCTGCTTCTTCAGCAGCAGGCATGGGAGCCTTGCTTGGTTTCGGAGGTGATATGGCGGGATAGTCGTTGATGGGGATGTCGCACCGCCTACGGTCGAGCTCCACAACAAGTCTTATCATGCTGTTCTCATCACCATCGCTCATTTCGAAAGATCTGTTAGTAGCGGCAATTCGAGAGGCTGAGCGTGTGAGGACGTTGGGCTGTGGGCTAGATGGCGCGTCGACGAAAACTTCCTGGCCAGATCTCGGTTCCTCCATATCAATAATGCGGTTATTTTGCGGCGTAGACGGCGTGTGACCCGCTTCCTTTGGTAGTTTGGCCGGGTCGCCCATGACTTGTTGGGGTAGTAGGTGATGGTGTTGGTTCGCACTATCGTAAGCCGGCGGGGGGAGTTCAGGTTCAGGAACCGCGCTGCAGGGATTCATCTGGAAGGAATCGTCGACGGCGGATGCCAAATCTGGGCTGGGCTGTCCGGCCCCCTTTTGAGAAGGGACGACGCTCGACATGTTGATTTCGGTGGATTCCCGAGCTGTGGTGGGTTCCTCCGCAGGAGGAGTGCCGGACACTGGCGAGGAGCTGAATTGCCAGTTCTCAAGCTCACTGCGGCTACTAGAGCGCGATTTGATCTGAGTGAGCAAGGGGAAGGGGCGAGGCTCGGGAGGTGAAGACGGAGGGTCTGTCATGTCCTGATCGTTATCCGCCATTGCGAGTGTCTGACCGCGACGAGGCGTGGGTGTCGAGCTAACGTATTCCTCGTACATCGTCGATCGTTTCGGCGTACTCTCTTGAGGTGTCTCGGGTGCCTTCTCGGTAGGCAGCACTGTGTTTGCGGAGCCTGATCTGAAGTCTGCCGGAGGACTGGACCGCATCTCAGGAAACATGGCGGATGTATCTTTCTGCCTCTCCCGGATTTCCTTTTGGCGCTCCGTGAGCACTTGTGACTCTGCATCTGTATGAAGGTTCAGTGGCGATTTCTCGATCGGCTCAAACTGAATCTGGGAGTCTTCGTGCCTCAGACGAGCAGCAGGAACTCCTCGTTGACACTTTGCACGATTGCTTGGGGTACCTCTGCCGAGCTGTCGGCTCGCTGGTCGCGATGACTTGATCGAGCTTAAAGGGGACGACTGGTTGGAGGTGGCCGACGGATTCATCCTGCGACGCGATGAGCGGGTAGAAGTAACACTGTGCATGTCCAAGTCTTCTTGCGACTCGACAAACGAGCGGTTCTGGCCAGTTGAGACGACACTGGCGTTTTCCAGCCCTGGCAACACAATGTCCACCATTGGCTGAATAGACAACAAGACAGCTTTGAGATGCTCGGGATACTGCATGTTTCCCACGTTTCCTGTGTTTTCGAAGATGCGGTTCCATCTTTCCGAGACCGAGTTAACGATGTGACGGTGTTTGCTCTCGAATGCTGCGCACAGAAGCTCTTCCGCGGTCTCGAGATGAATGTCCTCAGGCTTCTCGCCAGATAAAGTGATACTCGCGACAACGGCCCACAGCTTCTTAATCTGCCGCTGGTCAATTCAAGAACTCCACCCTTAGCTAGGAGAAAACTTACGGCTTCAGACGTCACAGGGCTCTGGCGAGTGTCGACTTTTCCCTGCGCGTCCCGAATCCATATAGCGAGGCCGCCTTCCAGACCGTACAAAGTCTTTGACACAAGCTCAGAATTGCATCGGGAAAGAAAGGCGATAACCTCGTTGAGGATGATAGCGACTGATCCCTCGAGGTGCCCGCTGTCTACCGTATGGTAAAGGCGCTCTAGTACGTCATTGGCAAGCTTGTATAGACTATCGAAGGGGTCGAAAGAAGAGGACCTGGAGCCTGTGACAGCCGTTCCCCACAAACGGCGCCGAGCAGCCTCGACAGCCTGTTTGTCAATTGGATGGTGAGCCACAGATAGGAGCCCGGCGGCACCTGATATTAACATCGATGACAGTGGTGCTGCACGATATGCAGGAAGAACGTCTCGCATGATTTTCGCAAGAGGCTCAATGACCCCCAAGGCTCTCCCCGCCTCGCCAGTCTCTTCGCTAGATCTGTTTGACAAGAAAGAGAATAGCGAACTCCAGTGTTCCCACGGTAGGTTCGGGTTCTCCTTTAGTCCACGCTCGAGGAGTCGCACCACCGCACGGTATTCATGACCAAGGCCGGGCACCGCGGTCGAACTGTTCGTCTGGGCACTATTCTGAGACGAGTTGAAAGCAGCAGCCGAACAGTCAGATGCAAAGACCCACAGTGCGTATGGAGCGTGGGCAACGGGTGATGGCCAACTAGGGGTGATTGACAGAATCTCCTGGGCGAGATCGGAACGTGCCCTGGGCGACTTTGACGTGAAAAAGGGAGAGATGACTGATCGGAAAAAACCAACGAAACCCTCATCATCGGGAATTCCAGGGGGAAGTCGCGAGAATATGCCGAACAGGTGGTAAAGCGGTGTTCTGGTATCACCAGCATTCTTACCGGGCTTATGGGACGGGGTCGACGCCGGCGCAAAGGTGTCGAGGCGGCCGAGACAGATCATCCTCTCGGTAAAGGGTAGGATGCCAACAGCCTCCACCGTACTAGACACTAATTCCCGAGCGCTCTTTAGAAATCTGGCTGCGTCCTCAGAGTCAGAATGCCCGGTGCTGTCAAGGCCGGCTTTCCATTGCTTGAGTAGTAGACCACACATCTGTGAGATGAAAGCGAGAGTATCCGGAGAGACCTTGATGTCCTTGGAGGACGCCGAGGCGACTGCTCCAACCAGAGCGCGCCACAGCTTGTGGACGTGACTGGTCTTGTCGGCCAGTTCCAAAAAATACCTGTCCATAATGGGGTCCATGACTTGGAATACGAGCGCCGCATTACGTCTGAGCCACTTTGGGTCTATGGCAGGGAGTTCCGTCGGCTTGGCGAGAGTCGTGTCTCTAATACGCTCCTCCTTCCAGATCCGAGGTGTCGAAGAGTCAAACAAGCCAGTCAGCACCGCGGCGGCTTGCCGCATATGCTCGTCGATGGCATCCGGGTCTCGCGCCGGTGATTTAGGCGGTTCCGTGATGGGCTTTACACAAGCATCCCAATAGGTCTCCAGGAGAGAGGCATTTGTGCCGGGCTTGAAAGCGTAGTAGAGAAGATTACACACGCTTCCAAAAACCACTTCCCGCATTTGCTTGCTAGTGTATTTGGACTTCAGTTGGCTTCCGAGGGGCTGATACAGCGTCGGCAGCAGCTTGGCGAAAGACGGCCCCTCGGTATGCATCGACCACACAAAACGATTCCACGCCAGGTTTGCCTCTTGCTTGGTCTGAGGATGCTCGTTGTTAAAACACATTTGAATGATCTGCAGCCATTGGTTGAAGAACTGCCACCGTTCCAAGGGGCAACGAAGGAAGAGGATGATGACGCTCCAAATCTTGGGAACGGAAGCAGTCAGCTGGCGGTCTTCCTTGTTCTTAGCCATGGCGAACAACCGTCGGTGGTAGTACTCTGCGAACTTCATCTCCTCGATGGAGGTATCGAAGAGCTCCATGACCTTGCGCGACAAAGACTTCTCTTTCCCAAAGGTATAAACAGCTTCGAAACCGAGTGAGATGGCTGCCGACCGCAAATCTTTAATGGTGCTCAGCATATCGGCAAGCAGATCGTTCAACCAGTCCGAGTGAACCACCATCAGCTGCTTCGATTGCTGGACGAGTCTCTTGTAAATGAAAATGCGCGACATGACGATGCTCTTTCCCTTGTGATGGTCTTCAACCTGGCGCAGGGCGGCAACCAAACGTTTGACGCGGTCCGAGGTCATGACTTTGGCAGAAAAGTCCTGTGTGGCCATCGCATGCATCAGGTGACGAGCGACATCCTTTGGTGTCGAAGGGTCCTCGAAGCATCGAATACAATGGTCGACAAAGAAAACGCCAAAGTCGCCGGGTATCGTCGAGGCGATAGCAGGAAAATGGAGGAAGGTGGCGAGTAGGGAGAGGGCGTTGTTGACCAAAGGAATATCGAGTCCGCCGGTGGCGGGACTCCTGGATGTAATGTCTCGTTGGATGAACTGGACAAAGAGGCTCATCTTGCCTTGCAAAGCGATGCGATCGGGGAGGTTGTTGGACGTCTTGAGCGTCATAACGAGGGTCGTGTAGGCATCTCGCTTCGAGTCCCTGTCGGCTCCCGCCAGCTGCTTTACCGTGGATTCCAACATGTCTGCGATGTTTGCTGCGGTGACTAGAGGGTCGTCGTCGTCGTTGACGACCGGACTCGGGGAGGAGGGTTGCTTGAGGATGCCCTTCACAGGCTTAGGCTGGGCCGATGATGGCGCAGACAGAGGCGATCGTATGCTGGCGGGATCAACACCGTGATATCTCGGAGCGTCTTTGTATTGTGCCTGGGCAGAGAAGCCAACCCTTTTCCTGCCTGTTCGACCACTTGGGTTCGTCGAGTCTGCGCCCGAGACGGGTGTGTGGGCACTCGGCGGAGTGTGAAGGCTCGATCGTGGATCGGAGGAAGGTGGGAGAACGAGAAGCAGCTTCGACGCAGCATCGGCAGCTTGGCTGGTCTCGCGTGGTGGTGTCGGTGGACGAGGAGGTAGTGAGTCGAGTCGGCTCGAAAGCAGTTCGACTTCGACAGACCCCATGATTGCGGAGGCGAGATGAAGTCCCGTCCAGGGGATGGGGCACCGAACACCAGCTCGTTGCTGTGCTTCTACGTGGACTGGCGCATATGTACGTAGGTTGAACAAAGTTCAGCCAAATATAGGTACGTTGACTCCGTGAACCACGAGGAGAGAAAAGACGAGTTCAATGTACTAAAGAATTCAGCTGACACAGGGCGACACGGACGAGTCTGCAGCTGCAAAAGAGTGAGTGACGATGGAGGACAACGGGGCACACCGACAACGAGGGAATGGATACCAGACGAATATCGAGCAAAGCCGCGTACGGAGAGATTACTAGTACGGAGTGCAAGACAAGAGACAGTACTTTTCCAGTAGTGAAGACGGGGCCGCGATGTCTTGGGTGGACAAGCACTAATTAATTGGCTGGGGGGTTGGCGTCCGTAATGGGTGTTAAAACACGGTCCACGATGCACGAGAGCACGTAAAAACGCGACTTGGGGCGCGAAAAACCACTTAAAGACGTGGCCCGTGCAGGTCGTGTCCCCTGGCGAACCGCTAATACAAGGTGAAGTACAGGAGGTACATTGTACTTGTTGCCTGGCGTAGGCCGGGTTGCCTGGGAGTTGAATGGTCAAGGTGAAAGGTAGAGTGGAATGTGATTTTGCAGCTGCTCCCTCTAAATTGGATGGTCCTATTGGAAATGCCGTGGCAACTGAGTACGTAGTACCGCCATGCAAAGCTAACCTTAGGTAAGCCCCCTCTCCGCTGACAGCTGCAACCCGTTACTCGCCTGCTGTCTAACGCCCCGACAGCACTGGCGCGTTTCCAAAGTTCCAATTGCCCCTGCTGCCAGTAAAGTGGACCCAGCATCCTGGCATCTGGAGGTGAACATCGAAGGAGCTCCTTTGAGTCTGCCTCAAAGGTCCAAACTGTTTCAATCCGTCCGCTTTGTTGACAACGATCCTCGACCGCGCAGAACCTCATTTCCAACTTTTCATGTTCTTAGCCTGAAAGCCAGCATAATTCAATCCATCCCTCGCGACGACTGGCCTCTGAGATCTTGAGCCATCACCTCATCTAGAGGGAGTCGGATTTCAATTATCAAGCCACTGAGGGTGGACATCGAGAGCCAAGCTCACTTGCCAACATCACTCGCTTTTCTACCCCGTAGCTGATACCGTCACTGCTTCTGCTCCCTCCACCTCGTAGGCTACCCTGTTTCCGATTACTGCAATCATCGCCATCATTCAGAACGCGCCCGGATCGGATGGCGTCAGTGTTGAAGCGAATGCTAAGCATCAAGAAGCCCAAAGCAAGTCGAAGATCATCGCAACCGAACATAAAAAACATCTGCGGCTGTTCTACAACTGTCACCTCCGACACTAGCCTCGTCACCAACGTCGGCCCGAAACCGGGTCCCGCCCACCGCTCCATGTCGCAACCCGTCATCATGCAGGCCAACCTCACCGGCCAGGGTATAACGTACAGCTGATTCCAGCTCCTTTACTTGGTGACTGACTACTTTGCAGCCAAGCTGGAAGCAGTGACCAACTTGATTCAGAAGCTTGCCAACGACCTGCGCCAAAATAGCCTGCTTCCGCAAGGTGAGTCCCAACGAAGCAATGTCCTGCCCAAGCCTACGAGACTGACAGGTGCAGAACGTGATGCTGCCCTCGAAGAACTCAAAATCTATGGGCGAGATCCTCGGAACGCTGATCCCATCTTCACCAAAGAGGTCTTCCTCTACTTGTCAGGACAGCATAGAACAGCAGCTGACGTCCGTAGGGAATCGAGATTCTCACAAAGCATGCATTCAACAGCCCTTCCGACTCAACTTCAAGGGCCGCTCTGAGGGTATTGGCCAATGCCATGCTGTTGGATCCCAAGACACGCCAGATGTTTGTCGACCTGCGTTATGAGGCGCAGGCCTGCAAGAAGCTCAGGAGCGAGAGCTTCGATGATGAATTCCTAGTATCGAGAGTCATCTTTCTGACAACCTACGACACAAAGATAGATCTTCTTGCGCTTATCAAGAAGCACGGCTTGGCGGAAACCGTCGTTCAGAACCTGGCCAAACAC
The DNA here is from genome assembly GCA_001693025.2 of Colletotrichum lindemuthianum. Lineage (NCBI taxonomy): Eukaryota > Fungi > Ascomycota > Sordariomycetes > Glomerellales > Glomerellaceae > Colletotrichum > Colletotrichum lindemuthianum. The sequence continues at coordinate 201,005 of MASP02000177.1, read as the reverse complement.
GTCAGGACTCTCGACAACGGACACAGCAAAGCGCCAGTCGACCCCATGGAGGACATGGCGCTGAATGAGACACTCCGCCTCTTGTTCAACGTGTCTCATTATTGCCCATCGGAAGTAGCCGCGTTTTCTGCCACCATACCTCACATCATCGCCCTGCTCTGGAAGCAGGACATCTCATCCAGCAAACCCCTTGACCCGCCCTTCAACTCCCTCATCAATGCCCTCCTCAACTTGAAGATGGAGGACAAGGACGTTCAGCCCGCCATCTATCCCAAGAACGATCCGAAGAAGGTGGCCGGGAGATTGATCGAGCTTCTTGATCTGTCTTTGAAGGCCTATAACGATAATGACTTGGAGCAGTTGGCGACACCTCTCGTCGGCGTCTTGCGCCGGGTTCACGGCGGGGCTCCCGAGGACGTGGAGACGTACATTCGTTCTACGCTGTTGCCCACACACGAAGACAGGAAACAGGTTCTGGGACGCGGCACTTCACTCACTTCGAGGTTCCTCAGCAACTCAAGTAACCCAATGGCGCCTCAGCTTCGCGAGAACATCTCGAGCTTTCTCTTTGACATGTCGGATCAAAATGCGTCAAAGTTTGTCCAGAACGTCGGTTACGGATTTGCGTCGGGTTTCTTATTCCAGAAGAATATTCCCATCCCTGCAAGTGCAAGCGAAGCGTTTGCTACAGGAAAATCACAACGAGCAGTTAACCCCGTCACAGGACAGTACCTGGACGAGGAGAAGCCCGTCGAGATGCCTGAGATGACAGAGGAAGAGAAAGAGAGGGAAGCAGAGAGGCTTTTTGTGCTTTTCGAGAGGTAGGTTCATTCGTGTTTTCCCCTTGCAGACTCCTGCTAACGCCCTATAGGCTGAAAAGGACGGGAATCGTGGATATTCAGAATCCCGTCGAGCAAGCGATAAGATCAGGACGGTTTGATGAGTTGGGAGAGAACAGAGTGGAGGAACTGGACTGATGAAGAGCAGCGCCGGGAGCGGAGCGTGACACGGTCCTACCTTAGCTGCGTAACCAAGTAGTAAAATATCCTCTTGCGCCTCGAATTCCTGCTTATCGCTCAAGATCGAGCCTTTCAATCAAGGTACATATCATACCTTCACGAAGTAGGGTAGCTAGAAGGTTGAAGTTCGCGGTTACGTTGGGTGCTAGTCTTCCTCTTCGTCCCACTACAACGAACTGCCAGCAAGTCCTTGCATTGAAAACACCTCTTTCGCAAAAGACCTCCCACTGTCGATGTCCTTCCTTTCTTCATTCGCAATTAAAAGTCGTCGGAAATCTCTGCCAATCTGACTTCGAGAGTTCCGTCTATTTCAAGTAGGCAGGAGTGTCTGTAGTCTTGGCGCCTGCCTTGATCGATCTACAGCTCCGGCTATTACCTTCCTTCCCCTTCTTATGCTCCTTTAACTTCCCTCACCGACATATCACCAACGCCACCATTTGCTAGAAGCATTCAAACTTCTGCAGTCTTTTATTCTTGCATCGCTACCACTGGGGCGGAGAATTGCTGGTTTCAGTCTTTTCCACCCCATCGAACGTCAGAAATAGGTACTCATTGCAGCTCTTTGAGCATGTCCTACTCGCACCTACCAATGGCCAGTTCCGGGCTGAGCAGGTATATGGAAGTGGCTTACGGCACGAGTCCCGAGCCTAGCAACTTTCCAGAGTAAGTTGCCATCATCTCTTCTCCCAACTTTCACCAAAGAACCCAACCCATATTGATAAAATGCAGCGAGGCTACGCAAGTCCCTGACGCTGAGGGTACTTCAACACGTGATACTACGGACCCCGCCACTTCAGGAGAGCCTTCCACTTTGGTCCAGTCTAACAGCCAGGCGGAGTGAGTTGTCTTCAATCTTTTCCCGAGGCATACATACCTACACCATGCTGACTCGACTATAGCAAGTACTCTCGGCCCGAGTGGACAGCAACCAGCAGTTTTCCGGACCTCGAAAACTCGGAGGGGTCCGCCCGTTCCGTTCCCATCTCCTCGACAGGCAGCTCTGGATACCTTGCTACTGACGATAACAACCTGTCACCATTTTCTTGGGGCAGCCGTTCACCTCCGGTTGCGTCAAACTACTTCACTGAGGCGACTGAATACTCACCCGACTCTCCTTCTAGCAGAGGCAGTATCGCTCCTCCCAGTTGGACCCTCGCTCCAAACCATCAGAACCTGAACATCAATCAGGGGTCTCTTTTGACAATGCCGGTCAAGACACGCGACAGCCCTTCCGGACAACAGGGAATGTCTGACAGCGAGGAGGAGAACACCAAGCCTGTCCGAATTAAGAAGCGCAGCAGATCCGCCAGTCAACAGGACATGTCTGCAAGCGAGGAAGAGGGTATTGAGCCTATCCAGGGCAGATCCTCCAGTGAAGAAGACATGTCTGGCACCGAGGATGACGAAGCCAAGCCTGTTCGGAGCAGCAAGCGCAGAAGACTTTCCAAGAGACAGAACGGCCAGCCATACAACAAGAAGACCCTCGGGCTCGCCAAAGGCCAGGAAGACGACGTGAGCGAGGACGAAGCTTTTCACCCGAAGAACCGTGGCAGGTCTGGCACAGACGACTCCCCGGGTGATGCAGAGAACGCTCCTGCCTCGAGAAAGCCTGGAAGGCCTGCTAAGAAGCATAATGTCCTTCCTATCAGGGACGAGACCCCCGCGTCCGAGACTAAGCGGCCCAAGAAACGCGGAAGACCTGCTAAAAAGCAGCAAGTCGCGCAGGTTATAAAAGACGCTCCCGCGTCCGAGACTAACCTGCCCAAAAAGCGCGGAAGGCCTGCTAAGAAGCACAATGTCCTTCCTATCAGGGACGAGACCCCCGCGTCCGAGACTAAGCGGCCCAAGAAACGCGGAAGACCTGCTAAGAAGCAGCAAGTCGCGCAGGTTATGGAAGACGCTGCCGCGTCCGAGACTAACCTGCCCAAAAAGCGCGGAAGACCTGCTAAGAAGCAGCAAGTCGCGCAGGTTATGGAAGACGCTCCCTCGCCCAAGCCTGTCCAAGCCAAGAAGCGCGGCAGGCCTTCCGACCCAAAGACAGCCTCCGGAGGAAAGACTGGCAGAAGTGAGTCCTTGGCTAGGCAATCCCCATCTTCCAACAGTGTCGAGACCGTGACTTCTAATAGCAAATGTTTAGCAGCTTCGGGTCGCAACGTGGATTCTGGCGCCAAGAATGACCAACTTATCCAAACGGTAAATGTGACCACACCACTGGGCAGGCATCATTTAGCTAATGTTCTTCTAAGAAGCAGACAGCTCGTGGACGCGGTGTCGGCCATCGGAAGAAGACTTTCAACAAGGCGACGTCTAGTGGCGACGGGGAATACGAAGTAGAAAAAGTCAAGAGCAAGAGAGTGAAGGGTGCCATGAAGCAGTACCTGGTCAGCTGGAAGGGATTCGCCGCCAAGCACGACAGCTGGGAGCCCGAGAAGAACCTTATCAACTGTCGTGGTGTCATCCGCGACTACGAAAGGGGCTGCAAGGGTAGCCAAAAGAAGTGAGGGAACTTCGACGGCTTGGAAAGATTCGACGCCGATGCCTCTTGATTTCTACTTGGGCATACAATGGATGACCTATCTATTTGGTCTGATTTGAATTCGGCAACAGTCTCGGCGGTTCTTGGCTTTGGTTTTGGGATTCGGTGTGTGATGCTACCGAGAATTGAGCTCAGCATCGAAATCGCTTTCAGCGGATGATAGTAGGCGACGCTGAGAAAAGGTGGGGGGCATCGCATGTATTTAGCTTAGCTCCCCGCGTCTGGTAGCTTGCCTCACGCAGTAAGGAGTCCTATCGCTAAGAGGAGCCTTACCTTAGGTACCTTAGCTTCCCACCGCTAAACTCTCCGATTGGTCCGATCAACGCCCTTACCTCCAATTCCAGGGTTTCCCAGTGACCTCAACCCTTCCGTCAACGTGTCGTGTGGACGTCAGCTCAACAATCTTTTTTTCTTATTTTTGTACTGAGCAGTGCCGAATTTGACACTTTGCAATTCTCCACCTTCCACGAACCCCGATACGCAGTTCTCGAGCACCACCACGAGTCCTTTTAGCCACGTCGGCATCGAATTGTCCAAGCCAACCGCAAAAATGGACGCCGTCCGCTCCGCCCTGCAACCGGTAACCCACAACCTGCCGGCGCCGATCCGCGACCTCGGTGTTTCCATCATTGGCGACCGCTGCTACAAGTCCCTGCTTCTGGACATCAACGTCGAGGACGTCGAATGCATCAAGCTCGGCCTGTCCAAGGGCATCGGCCTGGGCATCGTGGGCGTGTCGTCCATCGTCAAGCTCCCGCAGATCCGCAAGCTCACGTCGTCGCAGTCTGGCGAGGGTATCTCGGTGCTGTCGTACCTGCTGGAGACGGCGTCGTACCTAGTCTCGCTGGCCTACAACTACCGCAACCAGTTCCCCTTCAGCACGTACGGCGAGACGGCCCTCATCATGGGTCAGAACGTCATCATCACCGTCCTGGTTCTCAACTACACCCGCCGCGCGGGCCTGTCGGCCGTCTTCGTCACCGCGCTCGCCGTCGCCCTTGCGGCTCTGTTCTCGGGTGGCCTGGTTGACATGCAGACTCTGGGTTACCTGCAGGCCGGCGCCGGTGTGCTGAGCGTTGCGAGCAAGGTTCCTCAGATCCTGGCTATCTGGTCTGAGGGTGGTACCGGACAGCTCAGCGCCTTTGCTGTATGTGTTCTTGTTGTTTTGCTTCTTTGGCACCTTTCACCCATTTGTCTTGGTTTTGTTGTTACTATGATAAGGAGCAAATGCTGACCGGATTCTGTCGCGTAACAGGTCTTCAACTACCTCGCCGGTTCGCTGTCGCGCATCTTCACGACCCTTCAGGAGGTTGACGACAAGCTCATCCTGTACAACTTCATTGCCGGATTCCTCCTCAACGCTGTTCTCGCGTCGCAGATGGCATACTACTGGAACGCGCCCTCCGCCAAGGCTAAGGGCAAGCAGAAGGTCCCCGTCGCCGCTGCGCCTTCTTCCGGTTCCTCGACTGCCACACCCAAGCCCAAGGGCCCTACTACCCGTCGTCGCGGTTAAGCGTCTGAAAGGGGAAAGTGGTTGGATTTTTTTTGCTGACCCACGGAGGGTTTTAGATACCACACTGTACATACCTAATACAGTAAGCATATTTCAACAGTATCATTGGTATTTTCGCTGTGCATGCTTGTAGTCATGGTAATCTTTATGCTCCTGAGTGCCAGCTTGAGTCTTTTTTGACTGTTCTATTCTTTGTGTAGAGTTGTGTGGCGTAGGCTACCTTTTGCATGAGGTTGGAGTGTGTAGGCTGCCTTCTTATTTTGACTTATTGTCAGCCTCATTGGCAGCAGTGCTGCCAGGGAGGCGAGGCAACAATGGCCTACTATGTGTGCTATAATTCAAGGCTTGGATACCCAAGAGCCTGTCATCTCCTTACTGTCCCTCATGACTTCTCTACACATGGGGTTGAGGATGAGGAATGGGGAAGGAAGGGGGTGCAGGAGATGTTGCTGGTGCGGCGCGTCATCCATGGTGCTGACGATGGTGACACACTGGCTCGGAAAGACAAATGGACACATCTCACGGCACTCATCACGAAAACACCATTGCAACAGGCGACGAAAGCGAATCCCCAGCATGGTTGGCCTACTCGGCGCGGCATACGTCAGGTGACCGGGTGTTGGTGGACCCACGGGGTGATGGCCTCAGAGCGAGCGAGCTTCGAGCCCTACCGCATGCTACGGACGCGGTGCAGACTCGCGCGTGACGCACCCTGAAGTCACGCCACGCGGGATAGGAGGAACAACGCGGAGACTGTGGTATTTAGGTAGCTGCAACACCAAACCGTTCGCCAGCACAGGGGCGGCTCCCAGGCGTGGGAAGTCTGGTCGAACTGTGTGAGTGGTGTGGTGGTTTATGGTACGAGGTCATTGGGATTACGGACGGGTTTGGAGGAACGCAGTTCGAGCCTCCTTTACGCCAGGCACATTTTCCGATTATTTCGACATTGACGACATTCCAGCAACCCGGCGGTAGAGATGTAGGACCCATTCGACACCGAGGGTCCGAACTCTTTTGCTATTTGAGATGACTTTTTTAATTAGGCCTAATGAGAGATGTGTGTAGAGAATTTTTAGTTGGGGGAAGATCTAGTAAGAGTACTATAGAGGTAGTAGTTAAGATTGTAAGGATCTGTATAATCACAGGTGGCTTGCTATTGCTACGAATGCTGTGGGTTTTCCTCAGCTTTGAATCTGTAAAGAAAAGTTGGATCTCTCTGGATTATTCCTGAACTATCCTCTATTTCTTCTCAAGACCACACATTCCTACGATACAATCTCCCTGCCCTGTTACTGAGGTGCTTCTGCGCGCATGTGATGCTCAACCCGCATGCGCCCGCCTTCCTGTCTAAGCTCAATTGGCATTCTGAATCCTTTCTCAACAGTAAACCTACTGGCAGAAGCGATGTCATTGTCAGTGGACACCTGGAGCCATCGCAATATAGCAGGGCAATACCTTTACTGGGTTTGAGTCCAGGGGACAGGCACCCCGCCAGGTGAAGGCAAATACCATTTGAAAGGAATCTCGACGACGTATTCCCCCCTTCCCAATACACGGTTGGAGACGATGCCGGATGACGCGAAATTTTATTGTTGAGAAGTGTAAGCGTCTTGGGCATGTATGAGCGCCAGCCAGTCTGGCCGGGGTGAAACAAAAGCCACACGATTCTGCAAACCACCAGGCAGATTCTTTGAGTTGGGATTAGTCGCGGGTTCAGAGAAAAAACCGAATGAGATAATGCCTCGTGTTCAACTTAAGTATGTCCCGCCCTTCGTCCAAGGCGGGAAGGGGACGATCCGTCCGCTGGCCATCCGCGGGATTGGGAGCAAACATGATGTATAAAGGGTAGCTATTCATCCTGGCTCATGCTTGTAACACGACCAATGACGGGCTGAAATGCATGTGAAGAACTGAACTCTACCATTTCCTCCGTCGCGTGTAATGTCTGGACGTAGTGTTTCTCACGCGAGACCTTCGTCGTCGTCCAGCCTTGTCGTCCTTGGCTTATTCCGGAACACGCAGAATTATTTCATTTGAGGGGATAAGCATCAGTCGGCGTCAATAATGGATGACGTATGGGAATGCAGTAGTTCACAGCTTCTATTGCATTCTCGCCACCGGACAAGACGCGCAGGACATGATGGACTATTGTCGTTGTTTACGTCCACAGATGGTCGTTACGATACCCGTGTACTTATCCGAGCGCATGTAGCCGCCCTCTTCAGAGATAATCAGCTCAATAAAGTTGGAAAGTCCTTAAAACCCCGTTAGTGAGATGAATATATCTCATTCAATGGAATATACCGAGGATAAAACCATCAATTGACACAAATCGTATCGTTTAGGAACCTTCTAGAGCATCGCGAAGAGGGCTCGAAACACTTGAACCTCTAATCCATGACGTTGCTCTCTATACCGTAGCACCAAAAGGCCTTCGACTCTATTGCCGGGATTTGATTACTGTGTGACAACTTGGTTCTGTTGGTCATCACTGTTTGTCCCGTATTACGACAGTGGACCCAGGTTCAATGGAGAAGTTGCGCCGTAAAACTGACGACTCCGGATCGTCGTCCGCAAACGACTTTCTCGTTTTATTCTGTGCAACAACCGCCGACCTGCCACTTTACAGTCGATAACGCCCCAGTTAATGTCGTTCGGCAAGCAAAGGAATAACCAAGTTGTCCTTAGTTGGAGAGAGCTCACAAATGTAGGTCTATTTATGACAGCTTTGAACAAGATCTTTCCGGCGTGACAGCTACTGACATTTCGAGCTTCACCAGCTAAGGGGAATTTACGGCGCTACGACTGGAGTGTTTCATTTTCCAGCTTTCGCCCAAAACTCGTTCATCAGGAAGCTTTAGGTCACAAAAACTATTCCATCGACTCATGCTACGGCTTGAGTTTATAAATCAATAGTTTCGAAATGTACACTTGTTCTACTTTTTCTGAATGACACAGGACAGTGCTTCAGGTGTCAAAGTGCTGCTGCTGACTCCGAACAACACATTTGATTCAAATTCATCAGGAAGCAAAGACAGACTCTGTGGGTTGGCAACGCTCTGGCGTGGCTGTATTCATCAGTACTGGAGTGCCTGGTTCGAGTCCATCGATGGCGATACGGGGTGGCAGTGGTTTGGCATTGACTTCAAGACGCCGCAGAAAAGTTGAAGGTAGTCGTTAGCTCTTTACGCTGCATCGGCGTTACTGACACAATAGTCGAAGCCAACTCAAGAGACGAGAATTCAATCAAAATACCTTGGAAAATTACCTTTCCATGCGTGGACGAAGTTCGAGGACCTAGAGACAGGTGATGGGAAAGAAGGGGCCAGATGTGCTTCGAGGAGGCGATAGTACCTGAATCCACCCTTCGGGACGGTGGTGAGGCAGAAGCGGTGGCGGCAATTTCAAATCACCTTTGGATGGGAGAGCAGTCATAAGTAATCATCTCAATACCTAAGTATCATGTTCTCCAAGGTTCACTACAATGCTAGCGCCCTCGATGAGGGTTGCGTTTGGAATGAGATCAACCTGGTGCCGTAAGGATCAGACCTTCCAGCCCCAGTTCTCTGCAGTTCTCTGGTCGATATGGGGGGTTTTCCCGCCGCTGTAATACTTCCAGAGAGACGAAGATGATGGACGGCGCTGATCCTGAGGCCATCGGCGGCGCTCAAATTCCATCCCTTAGTTTTCGGGTGATGCGTCCCGCGGTCTTGTCAAGGCAGCGACTCAAGACCTGAACACCGGAACGGGATGCCATTGAATACACTGGCGGTTGTTCGAGAGGCATCAAACCGTAACTCTTCTCTTCTCTTTAAAGCCTGGGAGTCTCGTGACAGGATGGCGCTTCACAGTCACGTGGAAGCAGACGTAACAGGGGAAGGAACGCAGCACGGTGCGGTGTCGTGGCTGCCTTCCGGGATAAGAGGGCGCGGGCAGAACCAGACCTATGCCTATAAAACCCCCCGAATGTTCTCGAGGGTTGTAGATCGCAGAGACGACAGTTTTGTACTCTGAAAACCGGGCTGGCTTGGGAGCGTTTGCGCTCACAAAGTGAGCGTCGAATCTGCTTGTGGCCGCAACAAAGAACCCCGACAGCACGACTTACGGCCGCGATCGCTGTCCGTCTTTACTTCTCCTGGAGTATTCGATGGACGGTTTCTCCTGAATACAAAGCTTGGGTGTCGTTGGTCCTGCTTCGTACTCTCTTGTTCTTCCAGAACGCGTCGGGAAACATTCAGCCTGGGCTACTCGGTGAGACCTACATGGCCTACCACAGTTGGACTACTGTTTATACAGCATTGTTTGCGGGGCCGAGGGAGAGGCTTCTTTCGGCGGCGACCTTGTATGACGCGGGTCACTTGGAAGCCCCTTGCCTGTATCGTGAATCCTCATGTAGCGGTTCACCCCCAAAGACGTACAACATCACAGTGTCACGGCAATAGAGGAGTGAGTTTAAGTAGGAGCGGATTTCGATCGATGTTCCTCCTAAACCATAGCAACGGGTATGCCCGTAGGCAGGGACCCCCGATCCCAAAACGACGGTGTTCTTCCTCCCCGTTCCTCCCCCAACTTTCAAAAGCAAAGCAAGCCAAACAGGCCAAGCAAATTCTCGTCGTCCGTCATTCCTCATGGTCTTCGTCGACTCGTAACTATTCATCATTAGAATCCACCCAAGAAGTAAAGCTGGCGAGCGGTAGCACTTACTTAATCCAACACACGCAAAGACACACACGCCCGCTTCAACCCCGAAGGGCCGCAAGAGCCACCAGACCAGCAAAGACTGCGCTGGCCCAAAGGGCCAAGCCGGCAAGCAGCATAAAGCGCAGGTTGCGCCTCTGTTGGTAGGAGAGGCCGGAGCACTCTCCATTGGTCATGGACGCCAAGATGGCGTCCCCGCCACAGTTCAGGACGGCAAAGCCGACCATTGGCGCGACCAAGGTCGCCCCCATCACCACCCGGTAGAAGATTGCCTGGCGACGCAGCGCCGGCTCGGCGGCTGCGTCGCGGGCCGTAACGGCCATGTCGGCCAGTTCCGAGTCGGTGCCCCGACCGCCCGCTGAGCGGACCGCGTTGACCCCCAAGTAGTTGGTCAACACGGCCGCGTTGTAGAGTCGGGGCGACAGCGGGCGGCCGAGCTGCCGCTCCAGGGCTGCCGCTTGGACAGAGCCTGGGCTGGCCATGGCTCTGTCCGTAGCCGCCCTGGGCCGGCTTGTGCCGTAAGGCCGCTCTGCATTGAAGAAGTCAGAGAATAATCTTGAGAGGTGTAACGAGAGCCCAGAGGTTCTGAAAGTGAGGGTAAAAATTTGTTTTGGTGAGGGTGAAATTTTTGTGGTAAGGGTGACATTTTTGTAGGAGGGGAAGATGATGAAGGAGGAAGGTTCTGGGAGCATATTCTTTTGGAGGAAGACAATAGATTCCACAAAACATGATCGTGGGTGTGAATAAGAGCTAAAGACAAAGGGCACAGGGGAGGAGCGACTCGAACAAGGGTTAAGGGCTTACCAGGGGTGTAGATGCTGTCGATGGTGAAGTTGCGGTTGTCGACATGAGAGAAAGCAGACTTGGCAGAGTCCCTGCGAACACCAGGAAAGGGCGGCTGGAAGCTGCTGGGGTTTGAGAAGCCTCTGGAAGCTCGAACAAAAGACTCACGTCCGCTCAAGGTCTGGTCCTCGAGGCCACTGGCACGACGGGCCGCCTGGCGTCTGGCTGCAACTTCGCGAGGCACGACGGCAAAAGGCAGGTTTGAGAACTCGCTGCGGTCGATTCGGGCTTCATCTTGGATATCGAAGCGCTCCCAGGGAGGAGAAGTCGGGTAGTCATTGAGTTCAATGTCCTCGTACCCGTTCTGGGCTCTGCGTGAAAGAACCCTCTGGGGAGACGGCAGCGGAGGGAATGGAACCAACGGCGACGGAATGGGAGGTCGAACGGAAGAGTTATTTTGGCCCCACCAGACTTGTGGGGACGGAACGCGACGAGTGGCAGGAGTCTGACGAAAGTTCTGACTCTGATGGGCGATTAGGAGATCGTCTGAGACGTTGGCGATGCTGCTGCCGGTGATTACTCGACCCATGGCGGCGACGGGGAACTCGTGCTCGCGATCCTCTGTGACGGTGCGCCAGTCGTCTTCTCCATCCTGAGCGTCTCTGTTGGTGTCTGCAATGTCCGCTGTGGCCATCTTCGTGCTGTCAATGTAGTTGTAAGGCAACGTCTCTCTCATGTTCATCGCATCAGCGTCGCCATGGGGGCTCGGTCCTCCAACGGAGACCTTGACCTTGACACCTGAAGGAGTGACGTTTTGTGAAGGTTGAATTGCTGGCGCATGATAGAACCCAGCTGCTGTACTACCCTGAGGTCGAGACTGGTCAGGAGAGTCCTGGAGGGCGTGGCTGCGAGAGGGTCTAGTGCGACCGACGACGAGAGCGCTGGATGGTTGACTGATACCAGTAACTTCGTGGAGCGCACGAGAGATCTCTTTCTCGACAAACGGACCAGTAAATTTCTTCGAACCTTCGGGAGCGGGGAAGTCGAATTCCATATCGGACTCTTGGGATGAACCAATGGAAGCAGAGTGGAAAGGATTGAGACGGCTCGCAGAACCCATGCCCGTGTCTTGGTGCCCGATGAACTGGCCCTCAGATTCATGGCAGACGTCCGCATCATATTTGTTCGCGCCATCGTCGGTCTCCTGAACGGAAGAAGAAGGCATCTCGCTAGAAGTCGTAGTAGACTGAAAGCCGCTGGTATAGTAAGTGGCATTCTGGTCATCCAACAAAGCAGGGTCGATATGATGGGACGCAGCCTGCTTCTTGGTGACATCGTCAAAGTGGGAGTGAGTCTGAGAGGCACGTTGGTAGCTCGGCGCGACCGGGGGAGGCAGGTTCGGCATCGACGCAAGAACGGGAGACGATCTGGCGTGGAGAATCTCTTCCAGAACAAAAGGGTCCTCGGTATCGTCAGAGTTGAGGTAGGTACCATCCTCTGGGTAGAAGGAAGACGTCTCCGGAAAGTCGTTGGCAGCGGCCAAATGAGTCTCGGGGGCTAGTTGATTACCTGTCTGCTTGTAGTCCTGGGGCTCGTCTGCTGAGTAGATAGACTCGTCGATGAAGGCGTTCTCATCTTCAAACATGGGAGACACGAGACCATGGTCGGCGTGTGAAGCACCGCCCTGGGAGGCAGCAGCAACGGAAGCAGATGAAGGGCTGGTGATCTCGTAGTATTGCGAAGACGTAATGCTTTTGTCTGTGGCCTTGCTGTCGCGTCCGGTGGGTGGCCGAGACGAAGTTTCGGTGGTCTCGTCAGGGAGGTCGAAAGCGTCAAAGTCGTGAGCAATAGCCTGGTCCTGAGGACTGACAGTCGCGGAAAGCTCAACAGCAGAGCGCGACGATGTGGCGAGGTCTGGGTGCGAATGAGAAGCAGACCGATTCTGGCCGATATCTCTGCCATAAGAACGAGCAGGCGTCGGGGCAGGAATCTTGACACGCGGGATAGCAAGGGGAGCAATGTAGTCGAGATTCCGAAAAGGCGAAGGAGACGGATCAAAGCCAAAGTCGACTGGGTTGAGGGGAGTGCCGAATGGGCTGATGGGGTATGTCTGCTCACCAACAACCTCAGGAGATTCAGGAAATGAGGGATTGACGACCTTCAAGCTGGAATTGTTTGTGGGGTTGGTATCCTCCAATTTCTTGATCTTGCTATGCTCCTCAACTTGAGCTGCTGGGAGACTCTGAGGTGGGCAGACTTCATTCAGCATACGCTCAACTTGCTCTGGGCTTCGGTCGGGAAGAAAGTCCTCCTCGCAAGGTGGCTTCGGGATAGCCTGGGCGATTTTTCGATGAGCCTCGTCAAAGGATGTGTAAAGAGGTCGGTTCGGGGTCACAGAACGCTTAGCAAGGCCCTGAGCAGTTAGTTTAGCTGCTAAAGAAGTGAAAGGCAGAAGACATACCTCTGGGGCGCTTGGGGTCTCAGCCATGTTTGCCGTAATATTCTTTAAAAGAATGAAAGCTGTTCCTTTGTGGTCTTAGATGAATAGCTCCAAGGCTAAGTAGAGTAGGTAAGTTGGTAATTGCATACCAGAATGTGTTTTCCTGTGCGAAAGAACAGTATCCAAAATGTATACTGCTCAAGCGAACAATGCCAGAGGAAGTCGATCTGTTCACTGAATGAAAAGCCAACCAAATGGTGAGATCGAGTCTTCGCTGGTGCTGTTGCCCACTATCCAGATCGCTGAGGTGAACGTCGCGGTCTGGTAAATGCTTGATTGTCAAGAATGCCAACGAGAACGCTGCAATTCGAAAAAATAAATGATTGAATCAATGTACGGTACTTAAGACCAGGCAATGAAGTATGCAAGCTAGAAGAAGCCTCACACACACGCAACCTGCAGGAGGAATTCTTCACAGAGGGGAGGCGTGTCTGATAGGAAGACAGACTCTCTCTGTAAAAAAAAAGTTGCAAGTCGTATGCAAGGTCAAATGCCTGGTGATGTGTTGAAAAGTAGGCTTGCAAGTTGTGAGTGTGAGGGCTTGAAGGTTGCTAAGTGAGGAGGACCTTGAGTTGTATGGGGGGAGGTTTGAGAGCCCTGAGAAAAAAATGAGGGCTGAGGAGAACTTCAGAGGGCAGGAGCAACAGAGGTATGACCGAACTGAATCCAAACAAGCAAGAACTTGAGAGAGCATCGCACCTTCCTTCAGTAGATGAAGCAACTTGGATTAGGTAAGACCGTACGAAGGTGAAGCTGGAAGTTGTAGGGTCGGACTCACGGTGTATCCAGCCTGGAATGTCCCCTACTCGATACCGTCGTCCATGTTAGGCCGGTCGGATGATGTACCGCGCGCAAAAGTAGAGGCGTCAGCGTCTGACGAAGATTGAAAGTAGCGCCCACCCAATTGATGGACTTCATACACGAAGCCCCAAGCTATCTTTCGTTGTGGTGTGCCAACTTCTCATGCGCATTCGCTGTAAAGTTAATGCGGACTTCTACCTGGCAATCTTCTTGCTAGCTTCTGCTCCTACCAGTACTTAGAAGACGACTCAAATATGCTGAAGACGGGAGAGAACCATCGATGAGAGCAGTGCGTATTCGGATAGGCCTGAATACTGATTCATTCGAACCGTATTGTGTCTTCTGCATGTTGGCCTGTCAAGCCAGCCCATATGCGGGCTTTTCATTCGACCATTTGGCTGCGACGGCTGCAAAAGCGTGCTCGAGGCTGGTATTCTACTTTCTTGTTGCATCTTTGCGGTATTGTTGTGCTGGAAACCATTTCAGACACCTGACGATGAAGTCTCCATGCTGGCATTGAATTTAATGGTGCGAAGTGTCGACCTAAGGAATGATCGGAGAAGGAAAACAATATGCCATGCAGAGAAATAAGTTTATTCTAGCGCAAGCTCAACGACCATGGTATCCTAAGTGTATGGTACAGCATCCATGTAGATGACTGGAGGTCCCTGGGGTAGGTGGTACAGGATCACGTGTAGCTCCTCTGAAAGCTGCGCCGCAGGCTGTTTTATATCTTTATTCATGGAATACTGGGACCAAACGCAGAAATCGACAAGAGAGCTTTTGGGGAAAATTGTCGTCTCATTGCCTCAGCTACTTTCCCATTTTCATCTCACAATCAACATGCCCCAGTTAAGACGGCAACCCTTTCGACATCGTGAGATTTGTGGAGCTGGATGACATGTCGTCGGAAAGTGCACACGCATCCGACCATTTGCCGACCCACTTAGTCATCTATGATCTAGGCCTGACATGGCTAGTGTAGAATTCGTGGAGACACTGTAGGCGATGAGGACCCTTGCATCCGAAGAAATCCTCTTTTCTTTTTTGACAGTGACAACCCCGGCCTGGACCCAATGGCCGTTGCTCGTTTCGCCATTTGCCATTCAGCAATTGAAGCTTGGGGCCCTTCGCCGTGCTCTCGCAATGACTTGAAGCTATCCGTAGCCGGCAACAAACGCATCAAGTATCATGTGGTACCAGATTTGCAGATTCTCGGGGTCCAACCACTATGCTCGCTTCGGCAGCACAAGTACCGAGATCTTCTGCTTTCTTCATCAACAACGATGAGGCATCAATCAGATCTATCCAAATGCGCGAGGCGACGCTCGTATAGCTTGCTGATCAGCCCTTCCGAAGATCAGCACTGCAAAGCTTGGGCTCTCTGACCATCTCGACATCGCACTTGATGGAGCAGCCGTGCTAATCGAGCTGCTAACTCGTTGCCGATCTACATTTTGCGAAACATTACCTCAAATCGTGGAGGATCTCGGCACAACAACTATGCATGCACGACCAGCTCCAACTCCCCCACACGTATTCATCTACCGAGAGGAAAAGTTGGGACAAAGCGTCAGCGCATTCACATCGAATGCTCGAGGAGCTGAGAGAGTCAAGCTGATAGAGTTCGGTCTGTCCGCAGTCCGTGCTCGTCTCGTCCACCCCCAGCTGACAATAAGGTAATTAGTGGGCAGCGCACCGTTACGGAGTTGTCGGTCGGATATTGTCAGATGCAAGCACTCAGAGGCAGCGCCCCGAGCAGCTGGAACAGAGTCGCCTACGGCTGGCCATACACAGTAGACTCGTCGTGTGGAAGTGTCAACCAAGAGATGGAGAAAAAGAAAAGAAAAAACAGGCAACATCCCGAACAGCAGGTCTCGGAGACCGTCAAAATCGGCACGGTAAGGGAAGTTTGGTACCCTTGCCTCACGAAGACAGGGCGAGAAGAATCATTGAGTCCCCAAGTGACACCAGCGCTGCAGTAAATGCCGCTGTCAAACCAACATTCAAGCGACGCCAGTTTCAAACAAGCATCAGCAGCGACCAACCGCATCTAGATAGGAGAATATCATGTAGCGGGTGCGTTGCAAAACAGGTCGCCGCAAGACATGGCCATACGACGACCATACCACCAACAACAAGATTGACACTCACCCGCGCCAGCATCAGCACCCTTGAAGCGGACAAGCTACTTTTTTACCCACAACGGAGATGACGGGGGTGCAGGAGTCAGCGGGCATGTTGTCCATCTTGCTTTCTGGAGTCGGAGGATGCGCCGTGGGGCTCGTCGCGGCGTCATGGGCCATGGGCAATGGCAGGCATGTTGGGAAGATCAAAGAAAGGACCAGGAAGAATGTTCGCCTTGGCCATGGTTGACAGTGACAGAGCCAATCTCGAGATTTATTGGAAAGCCTCGCAAAAAGGAGGCGACGAGAGAGGGTCAGATTGCACGGGGTGAGGCAACCAATCACCAACCGCACACGAGGCAGTGCAGCCAATGATGGACGATAACTTGCCCAACCCCTGGATGCCGAATCCAACGAGATCTGTCGAACACGGCCGGTCCCTCCGCAGTCCACCATCACCCACACCCAGACCGAATCCATACCACGTCCACACCCTCACAGCTTCCGCCTTCGCTACGTATCCGTACACTAATACTCGGTATCCTTACCACGAACAGGGTTTTGTGTATGCTAGCTGCAAGCTGCGGCTTCTCAGGTGGCGTCGCCTCCCTCCCGCCTCCCTGCTCACCCACCATCCATCCGTCACGTCGCACACCCATCGCTGCCGCCGGTCGCTTGCATTGGCTGTCACCGTCTCGCCCTCGACTGTTCCGCTCGCGCTGCATCCCGCCCGGTGAACCATTGAGTTGGGGCGGACTCGTGATCCCACGTCTCCTTGAACGACTACGCCTTGGAAATGCTATCGGGCTGCTGACGGCCTGGGCAACCGACCACTTTATAGTAATTCGATGATGGCGCCGTCCTGCGTCACCCATGCCTTGCAGTGCAGCTGCATCGCATAATTCGCAGCAGCGCAGCGCGTTCGACAGGGCGTTCAATGGCAATTGCAGCATCAGCAGCAGCAGCAGCAGAAACAGAAACAGAAACAGAAACACAAACACCACCACCCATGGCGACACAGTTCGGGGCTTGCAAGGTTACCGAGTCTGGGAGCCTACCTTGTATGCTGTCACGAATCAATACACATTTACCGATATGTATAGATACACCAGACGCGTATTCAATTCCTTAGGTTTATCGTCTTCCAACAACAGGCGGCCGAGGAACCGCCACGTTCCTTGCACCAGTCGGGGCGTGGCAGCGATGGACCTCGCACTAAATCTGTGATGCGCAACGCTGCACACGCATATCCGCCTTAGTTCCAGCTCACCGCTCGTACGAGACTACTTACTGTTCAGAGACATTCGCTGCCCACACAAACCGCTTTTAGACGTGCTGCTGTTGGGAGTAATCTGCATGGGATCCGTACACTAGAGAGGAGAGACTGGCCAAGGGGGCCTAGACGTAGCATATGCGACGCTGTCTCCCTGAGCTGGGTCTCTCCATGCAATGCATCTCTGTATTGTTCTCCAGAAATCCGGCTGAACGATGCCCATTCACAGTCTCCTGTTTGGTGCTGCTGCTGTTGCCGCCGCGCCACGAGACGAGCAGACGCATACCGTCTCCATCCGCCCTTCGCCTCACTTCATCACCCACTCGAAACCGTTGTCTTTGTTTCGTTGTCTCTGGCATGGTATCCCCGATCTATCCATTCCTCGTCGCTAGCACCTGGTCCTTCGCACCCAGCCATTGGATCGCCGGCGCCGGTCGTCACTCTCCACCCGTCGCGCAATGCTAATATTCTTTCCGGGCGCACATGACTCCCAGGGTGGTCGCTCTGTTGTCCGTAGTCGCAGTATTTCATATTGAGCACCCCGGCCACCCTACCTCGTCTCGCCCCGGCTTTCCGATTGCTGTTCACCTTCCTGCTCTCCCATCCTTTTTCGCCGACCTGCAATCCTTCAAGCATGTTCAATGGCGTTTTGGGTGGCAGGAGGGGACGCAAGGCCACTGTCCCGCGGTACGGACAATGTCCTGGCCGTCGAGCCCTATTTGGCCGGTGGCAAACGGAGGGTTGGTCACCCAGATGATTACGAATTCTACCACGACGACGACCACTACGACGACATTCCTTTGCCCAAAAGGCTACGCTTTTCACGCCACACGCCCGAATCGGATTCGGGCTCTCGGCCGCAGGAATCGGTTACTTGTTCCAACCTGCCTTCTTTTCTGGTTATCAGGGAGGAGACATCATCAACACCTCCCACACCTGATCGCTCCAATGTCGACATCGCAACATCGTCTATGGAGCGCACCGCTTCCGGGCTGTCAATTTCATCTGACACGAGCATTTACGACACCGCAGGCGACGATATTACACTGTTGGACGATGACACCGCCGCCCGGATGGTCGAGGAACGATTGCAGCTCAGTCGGCGTCGGAAGAAGGATACCCAGCACGAGAGGATCTTGAGGTCTCTCATCCGCCCACGGTCCCGTCACGCCGACTTCTCGATCGACAATGCGGCATTGGAGAGCATATTTTCCGCTGCCAACGAGATTTTCTTCCACAATTGTTTATCTCGCCGCGTCACCTGGGACTGGTCTCATGCATCCAGCGCTCAGTATGAGGACCACATCATCGGTACCACGGCCCTGCGGCGGTCCAAGATGGGCGGCTTCGAGACGCTCATCGTGCTATCACACCCGATACTCAAAAATAAAAAGTACAACCGACGACTCCTCATTTCGACCTTTCTGCACGAGCTCATCCACAGTTATCTTTTCATCAAGTGCGGTATTAAAGCCCGACACTGCGGCGGGCATACACCAGGCTTTCGGCGAATCGCAGAACTGATCGACCTTTGGTCAGGCTCGGACACGCTACATCTTCGTGACATGGAGGCCGACTTGGATCATTTCAGGGAAGATGATGGTCACGAGGAACCCGCCCAGCCGTCGCCTCGGATGGTGTTTCATGGCTCTCATCCATACCTTATTCCTCATCGGCATGTTCACGATCAGCATTCGCCTGAAAGACTCGAAAGATCACGGCACCGCATCCCAAACCAATGGGACTACTGCATCAATGATCATCGGGAATACTTCCCAATCAGTCGAGGCAGCAGCCCAACGTCGACGATCCCCACCATGGAGGGGGACTGCGCGGAGGTGGAGCCGTTGGAGGATGGCGAGATCCGCGAGACACGTGGTCGAACCTTCTTCCACGACGACTTCGCCCCCGGCAGGCAGTCATCGGCTCATCAAGAGTGGCATTATGACTCATACGACAGTCGTCGGATCCGCTTCGACCAACGGAGTGGAAGTGCTGTTGTGAGCTACGACAGCACACCAGACTCCAATACTGTTATACGTTAGGGGTACTGGAACGTGCCTCGGTCCGTGTGTACCACGTTTCTTCTTTGTCACCTCTTTCCTGGGCTTCATTCTCCTGGCGTTTGCGGATAAAAAATCATGTACAGCATGGCGACGGTGTTAATCAGGTGGTTTCGTGGGCGGCTCGGTTACAACTCCATCAGGTGCACCATCGAGGGCTTGTGGACGGACGGCTTACAATCTTCTAATCGCTCCATCATTCACATCATTTAGAATCTTACTCTTGGGCATCCTTTCAATGCCCCTATCCCTCTTCTTGTTGTTCTGTACACTTTACATCTCACGCAATACACCACCCGGCAGCAATGCACCACACCAAACATCACAACTTGCTGTCAAGCTATTGAATGACGACATTGCTGAGCCCACGAGCCTACTAGCCACGGAGCCACCTCCAGTACATTGCGAGAAGGACTCACCCTGCCGCGGCTACATTGCAAGATCGAGCCCTCGCAGTGAAACCATGCGCCTCTCTTTGGAGCACCATGATGCCGGGGAACGTGCCCAGGCTGCGACAGTTGACAGTTGCGACAGACGCACCCGAGCGCCATCCAAGAAGACGGAAAGAAACAAAATGAGCATGCCTACGAAGGAAATCCGACGGTCGCGTCGTAATCTGTAAAAACCGGTTCGAGCATTTCATCATGACAGACGAGGAACGAACGAGGCCGCATCTGCAACCATGCCACCACCAGGCAATAGCCTACAGCCACGAGCATCTGACTAGACCACATTCACACAACATACACGATGTTGCAATCATTTTATCCGAATCGCTCGTTGGACCAACGCCGTGGACCGCCCGCGAGAATTCGATGAGAGACACCGTCGCCCGCATCCTCTCGAAGCAAGGTGCTGAAATGAAGCCCAAATTCGTATGCGTCAACACGATCTTTTCTCTCATGCAAACCGTCGACGAACTCTGCTTTCTAGGCCTTTTATTCCCCACGACACACATTAACCACACATCGCATCCCGTGTTCCTCGAAATCGGCCAGGCGCGGGGCCGAGTCGGTTGGACGCAGGCGCTACGGAGCAAACCCGGTCAGCCCGGTCAGCGCGCCGGTCCCAGCATTCTCATCCGACTGAGCACAGTCCGCCATCGCGACGACGGCAAAACCGAGTGTTTGTCGTTGAAGGAGGTCGTCCAGGTTGCGGTGCACGAAATGGTGCACGCGTACTTGTTGCTGCTCTCGTGTCGAAAGGAGCAGTGCGGAGCAGACTTTGAGGTCATGCATCGCGATGCGGACGGCGGCGGGCACGGGCTGGCTTTTGTCGCGGTGCTGAAGGCCGTGTTGGGTCAGATCCAAAGCTGGGGGCCAGGGTTGGAGGAGTTTGGGATGACGGACGACGCGATTTGTCCGTACGAGGACTTCAGCCTCAAGTTGTGGAAGAGAGGGGAGGGGTTGGCGTCAAGGGGAAAGGGGCAGAGGGTTTGGTGGTTGGCTGCGAAGCCATTGTAAGAGGTTGGTGACAATGGTTCTTTGTATCAGCACAATGGAAGGGGAACCGAGAAGGAGTTTGGGAGGGTTGCTTTGATGAAAGTCTGGCCAAGGCAGCTTGTTTGAGTGTTTCGTATCACATCAAGGCAAAATCAGACATGCAGCTCCTGACCAGTGAGCTTGAAGTGAACCTCTGCAAATGAAAAGCCCAGGCCTTAATCGGACGAACAGTTTTCATTCATAACAGTCGACTCTTGGGTGATTTGCAAAAACAGCTGATTCAGCTGCTAAGATGATACTGATGGGTAATAGCTATACCAGACCTACTTATGCTTTCCTACTATTAAGGTATATTGTGATTTCTCAAGTCTGTGAACAGCTAGCTAGCTAGCTATCAATTATTAGTAGGGCTATTCACTGTCAGGATCTATATGACTGATAGAGTGTCGTGATAGCTTCAGGCCTGTAGGCTGCTATCCCGGGTCACATGGCCCACTCACATAAGATGTTCCTTACGTAAGATACACCCATAAACCCATATATCAGACGGTACCGCTCCACAGATAGCTTTTCACACGAACAAGCCTTTATCTACCTATCTCCGTAGGCCTAATGGTACGGTGCACCACATAGAGCCTATACATCTTAATGTTATACTAGGTTAAAGGTGAACTATATCAAGAAGTGATGTAGAAATATTTGAGAGTTGAGCCTTGTTGTATTTTACACAGCTATCTGCGCCTGGTATAGATGTGAGAGCTGAATACACGGAACTGGCCATACGTAGGTTCATGTAGCCCCTACTTGAACTTTCCCTCCTACAATACCCTAAGTCACAGTAGGGCTATTCAAGAAAGCAACTTCTACAGCCACCGTCTATGAATACACTATGAGCACTGTTGGATATGAGTGACGGATGGAAGTCTTGATATGACAGATATTGATGTCATGAGAAGTAGCTGACTACTAAAGATACTCTTTTATGTATTCTAGGCTCTTTATTAAGATGAGAAATTATATTTATAATAGCTTTCTTTTTAATCTAGGAAATACTATTATGAAATAAACTCCACCTAAGAAAGGTTAGGTAACTTAATACTTAAGCTTAATAATCTTTACTATATTGTCTATATTATACTACTTTTGAATAAAAGCATTTTAGTAGATTAGTTCTACTAAATTAAGTTTCCTACTGGAAGAAAGCAGGCACTTGTAACCACTTCGAAAACAGTATACATCACTATATTAGAGGTAGTTTGTGTCAGGGCGCGCCAGTGGCCCCCAGTTGGGCCACCCATAGCCACTGCTTAGTCATACGTAAAGAGGGGTATTTAGGCCACGATAGCTAGGATCCCAGAGTAGAGAGGTCAGATTCGAATATATCAACAACCGCACCCCTACATTTATCGCCCCCCATATAGATCCATCACTTAGTTACCAATCCATCCCTAACATATTCGAATCTTTACCTATTTATAGGGGTTCCAACTGGTAAGTTATATAGAGGGCACCAGTATAGTAGTTACAGAGAGATAACCTACAGTATTAACAAAGCTACCACCAGAGGCTATAGCATCGAGGCTATCGAAGGAACAAGAAATAACCAGAGAGGCACCAGCGCCACTACAGTAAGGCCACCATATTAAGGCTATCGAAAAAACAAGAGACATCACGACAGGGCCACCATAAAGGCACACCAGAGGGGCACACCAGAGGGGCATACCAGAGAGGCACCAGCGGACATACAAATATAGAGATTTCAACATACATAATATCAACAAGACCAGCACACAAGAGGGCTACCACACAAGAGGGCCACCACACAAGAGAGCCACACACAAGAAGGCCACACTATAAGAAAGCCACCACACAAAAGAGGCCACTAGAGAGGCTGCAGCACACCAACAGACATACGGATATAGAGATTTCAACATACATAGCATCGACGAGACTAGCACACAAGAGGACCACACTACAAGAAGGCCACCACACAAGAGAGGCTACTAGAGAGGCCGCAGCACACCGGCGCGCATACGGATACAGAGATTTCAACATACATAGCATCAATAAAACCACCATACAAAAGAGCCACTACATAAGACAGCCAGCACACGAGAGGGCCACCACACAAGAAAGCCACCACAAGAGGCTATCATAAGAGGCTGCAAGAGAGGCCACAAGAGAGGCTACAAGAAAGGCCACAAAAGAGGCCACCAGAGAAGCCACAGCACACTAGTATATTTACAGATACAGAGGTTTCAGACTATATAGTACCAATAAGGCCACCAGGTAAGTAAACATTTTCAAGGTTTTTAAGGCAGCCACTTTATAGCAGCCACTTTAGAGCATTCACAGGATATACATCATATAACCTAATTAGTTACAATAATAAATAGTTTACCACAGAGGCACCAGGGATGCCTCTAGTAATATCGTTAGCAACAGTAATACCGAAAAATAGAGGAGACCTTACCTCAGGAAGGTAGAGAGAGACTCTACTACCTATAAGAATATTTACTATATTAATATAAAAACTTAGAGGTTAGCTGGAAGCTAGCCTCTAGATCTAAATACAGCCTAGATCTTTCAGTCCCCCAGGCTGAAAGTTTCAAGACATAGTATAGCTGGAGCCCAGTAGAGTAGCACCAGATAAAAGCATAAGAACTTAAGAACTTTAAAGCTAAATAAGCTTCATAACTATAAAAACTTTATAGTTATAAGAATATAACCACTAAGGGGGGAGATAAATAGCTACCAGGAGGCTATAAAGCTATAAATACTATAAATATAAATATCATATTATCTATAATATAATAACCAAAATAGCTATATAGCAGCTATACCGCTAATATACTACAGAGAAACCGCAGACCCTATAATTTTTATAGGGAAGCTTATAAACCTTAACGGAGGAGTACTAGAGGGCTAACAGCAGTAGCATCAGTATAGCTACAGCAGTAGCATCAGCATAGCTTCAAGCCCTACGTAAAAATCAGCAGAGAGTCAGCAGCATACGAGAGGTTACATCAATAAGAGACCAGCAGCATACGAGAGGTTACATCAACAAGAAGCCAGCAGCATACGAGAGGTTACGCTAACAAGAGACTAGCAGCATACGAGAAGTTACATTAATGAGAGGCCAGCAGCATACAAGAGGTTACACCACTAAGAGGCTATAACATCAAAAGTAGCATACGAGAGGGCATATTAATAAGAGAAGTATATAAGAGGCTTCAAGAGACTCTACAAATAATACTACTCTTCCTACTATAGAGACAGAAGTTTAATGAGGATACTGGGGGTCTAGCTGAAGCATATAAGGGGTAATAAAGAGCCAGTAGGAAGGCTAGAAGGTATACTACAGAAATAGGGAAGCTTCAGGATCTGAGAATAGCTTCATTTTAAGCCATAAGACCATGAGGACATAATCTATAAGGGGGGGGAATATGTCAGGGCACGCCAGTAACCCCCAGTTAGGCCACCCATAGCCACTACTTAGTCATACGTAAAGAGAGGTATTTAGGCCACAATAGCTAGGATCCCAGAGTAGAGAGGTCAGATTCAAATGTATCAACAACCGCACCCCTACATTTATCGCCCCCCATATAGATCCATCACTTGGTTACCGATCCATCCCTGACAGTTTGTAAGTACTTGAGACCACGGCTGGTCTTCCAGCGTATCCTAGTCTGGTTTTCATTAGGACATTCTCCGGAGTCTCTTGGTTCGTATTCCACCAGTTCACACGCGTGACGGACGACACTGCTGGAACAATCAGTCAATTCGCTTGCTAATCTCACACATGACTTGTTCCTGTTAGAGATGAAGCCTGACTTCGCACCACCAAGGTAGCCACTAGGCCTTCCAGTCAAGGCACCGAAGATGATTACCATGCTTCTCATGCGCCTGAAGGACACATTTTATACTGTATTTTCTTTAGTGATTTAGAAACACCTGTTTTCATATCAAGATGCAGAACGGCTCATGTTGATTGATGGTAGTTACTGGCATAACAAGTGTCAGGTATAGAGACAGAAGATGGAAACTTGAATACACCTATTTTATACACTCCTGGTGTAAATATCACGAAGGTTCTAGTGGGAAGCAACTAGAATCATCTAAATTTCTTGGCCTTATGCTATTCCTTATTATGTATGATTCTCACAAGTGTTAAGAAAGCAAGTGCTGGGAGGATCAATGCCTTGATTTCATCCTCACTCTACTTAGGTTAGAGCTCAGGCTAAAGGCATCCAGGCCACACTGGGTTGGACAACAGTCTTGTATAGATAGAGTATACCGGACACTATCTACATTCAGACTCTTGTTACTTGTAGCTTCATGGTAATTCTCCTGGTACCTCATCATATATGGTATTCTGTAATGCCTTATTGGTATTACTTTCTCATATGATTGACTTTCCCAGGAGTTCCGACATGACAGGAGAGATCTGACAAAAGGAGCAGACAGAAGTCGTACTTCCAAGCTCCTGAGACCAGGGCTCTTCGGATGCTTTCCCCCTAACCTGGCTCATGAGCTGATGCAAATTTCGAAGCGACGAGTCGAGTTGAGCATGTTTGACCCAATGAAAACCCAGCCAGGGTATCGATTTGGGACTTTCGTCCAGCTTACGCCAAGACCCGCTGCCAGTTCCAGGGGGTTTGGCGATGCTAGCGTGGCCTGTCATGCAGGTTGACCCTCCCGATGTAGCATTCTGGGTTGGATAATTCGGCTGCCTGAATCCTGATCGGTGGGGATGAGGTGCTCGAAAAAAAGACAAAAGGTCTTGTTCAGCCTCTCTGATTTAAGCAAGCGACTTGCCCGAAAATTCTGCTGGTGTTGTTCTACCACTCGGCCAACGAAATCGTCACCGCAGCCACAAAGGCAAGATGGAGTCGCAGCAGCGCCCTCGAGAGAATCGCCCGTTGATGGACGAGAGCGGCAATACGTCTGCGACGGCGCCACGGACGAAGACGCAGGGCGTCGCGGAGCCCTTGGTGCGGGAGACGCGGAGCAACGACAGTGACACGGCGTACGAGCCGGTGCCGGACACGACCCACCCCGACGCCCAGCACGAATTCCGGAGGGCCAACACGGACCCCTTTGTCATCATCGCCGACATCCTCGGTGTGATATGGCCCGTTGGGTTCATCGTCTTTGCCGGTCTCGTCATCCGGTTGAATGGCAAGGAGACGGACGAGAGCACCGCTGGTCAATGGAGGAATGCAGTCACCATTGTACGTTGGGTGCTCAGTCTGCTCGCTCCAACCCTTGGGCTGACGGAGAACATAGCTAGCAACTCTCTTCCCGATCCTCTTCGCCGCTGTCGTCGGCCGCCTAATGTCCCAGATTGCTCGCTGGCGACTCGAACACGGCGCCAAGATGGGCATGCTCGAACAGCTCATGGGCAGCCGCACCGTCGGCGGCACCATTCTCGTGCACTTCCAGCTCCGCGCCCTCAACCTCCTGGCCCTCTTCCTGCTTCTGATCTGGGTCTTTTCCCCGCTCGGCGGCCAGTCCATCCTGCGCATGCTCACAACGCGCTCCAACAAGATCTCGCGGCCCTCGGACGTCGTCTACTTCGACACCGACGCCCCCTCGCAGTTCGCGGCCTGGTCCGAGAGCTCCCCGACGAGCTACGCCTTCAACATCAACCGCATGTCCATCGTCGACGCCATGTACAGCGCCCTCATCCTCAGCCCGGACGCCGTCAAGAGCGACT
Source organism: Colletotrichum lindemuthianum (assembly GCA_001693025.2). Taxonomy (NCBI): domain Eukaryota; kingdom Fungi; phylum Ascomycota; class Sordariomycetes; order Glomerellales; family Glomerellaceae; genus Colletotrichum; species Colletotrichum lindemuthianum. The sequence goes on along the minus strand of MASP02000177.1, from coordinate 174,532 downwards.
CCATGGACGTCTGGGGCAACGTCAAGATCCCCGCGCTGTCGTCGTACGGCAGCCTCGACGACCCCGAGTGGCAGACGGTCCCCGGCAGTCCCGACGACGTCGAGTTCTCGTCGCTGGTCGGCGTCCCCGTGACCCGCGTCTCCGAGGGCAACACGACCTTCTCCCTGGAGTCGAGCTACACGGACCTCGCCTGCACCAACCTCACGACCGACGCCTTCGCCACCAACGGCAGCACCTCGTCCTCGCGCTTCCACTTCGCCACCGCCGTCGTCTTCAACGAGTCCCCGCTGTGCATGTCCGACCGCTGCGGCGCCGCCGCGCCCAACGGCACCTGGCAGGGCTGGAACCTCAACGGCACGATGCTGCGCAACTTCACCCTCGCCAACCCGGACCCGCAGGCCGGCTGGAACCTCGCGCTCGACACCTTTGTCAACACGTCGCTGTGGGGGGACCTCGCCTGGGCGCAGGGCCACGGCATCCCCTACGGCCGCCTCAACTCGCCCGGCTCTCTCGTCAACGAAAGCAACATCGACGCGCGGCCGACGACGCTCCTCTTCCAAGCCCGGCAGCAGACCGACGCCCGCGGCCCGCCCGACTACGTCACCTCGCGGTGCAGCGTGACGCAGCACCACGTCGAGTCGCGCGTCCGCTGCTCGCGCGCCGCCACCGCCGCTGCGTCGTCCTCGGCCCGGCAAACGTGCCGCGTGCTTGCGCAGCGGCCCTCGCGGAAACCGCACGCGTCGGGCCGCGTGTCGCAGCTCTCGTTCCCGCGGGTGTTCCGCTACGTCTCGCGGAAGCTGCCGCTGGCGACGAACCACCACGGCACGAGCTACACGGCCGACATTTCGCTAAACTACCTCGACGACCCGTCGTCGGCGGTCATGACGGCGGCCGCGTCGCAGCCGGAGCTCGCGCGCGTGCCGGCGCGGGCGTTTGGCTTCCGGCTCGCGCGGCTGGTCAACTCGTACGTCTTCCTCAGCCAGGCGTTCGACAGCGCGCCGGGCGGGAGCGTGGACGCGCAGGCCGCGTTCGAGACCAACGTCACGGTGGGCGTCGACGTGGAGACTGACGTCGAGGTGTGGAAGGTCGAGGCGGTGTGGGTGGGTTTGTACGTCCTCTCGTGCGCGGTGTTTCTCGCCGGTGCTCTGACGAGTGCTGTTGTCGCGCACTTTGTCCACGGTCCGGACGTTTTGGGTTACGTGTCGAGTAACGTGCGGGATTCCAGGTTTATGGAGATTCCGGCGGGTGCTGGGCGCATGGACGGCATCATGTTGACCAAGATGCTCAAGGACAAAAAGGTCCGGTACGGATACACGCAGGCGGCGTCGGAGAGCACGCCGTTGGTCGGTGTAGGTCCGAAGGAAGAGGTGGCCAAGATCAGGAGTAAGAAACAGGTTGCCTAGATCTGAGCGGCCATGCTTTGATAGTAGTTATTAAAAGTTAAGTCTATGAGACAGCTTGAGAAGACGCTTCTGAAGTCTATAGTGAAAATACCAAGTATCTGATATACCGAGCATCAAGCCCATCTGGCAGATGCTCTCGTCCGGCTCGAAGAAATGTAAAAGGCTTGCTGGAATTCGCATCATCTAATTGTCAACCAGCCTCTCGCCAGCGTCCAACGTCTCCTGGATACGCTGCGACGGCAACCACTTGTCAGCAGGAATGACCCACCACGAAATCACCGCAAAGACAGTCACAATCGCCATGATGACGGGCGCGTAGTTAAGCGTCTCGGCCTCGACAGGGAACGCGTAAGGTGAGAAGAGCACCGCGACAACCCATCCGTTCCAGACCACCGCAATCGCCTGGAACGGCTTGCTCCACCTGCCCAAGCTCCACGCCGGCTTGGGAAAAGTCTTGGGCGTCAGGAAGAGGCGGCCGAGGCAAATGAGGCCGTACGCGGCGGCCGAGGGAACCCCGGCGGCGGAAACGAGGGACGTGAAGGCCACGGAGGAGGGGAGGATGGTGCAGGTGATGATGGACGCCACGCCCCAGACGACGAGGACGCTGTTGCGGGGCTGGCCGTCGACGACGCGGGATACCCAGGACGAGTAGGGGAGGACGCCGTCGCGGGCTACGGCGAAGACGAGGCGGGAGGCGGCGAGGATGGCGATGGCGGTGTTCTGGACGCGCGTCAGTTTTGATCTGTGGAGGCAGCTGGAGGTTGGACGAGTGCTTACAAACCACAAAGCAACGATGCAAATGATGTTCATGAAGATGTGTGCCCTTTGACCGAGAATAGCTGCGTACAGGGGGACAAAGGGTTGGGCGCCGCCGTAGGAAAAGAGCGTGTCTGCGTCAGGCTGGCGGCTGTCAGTTTTCTGCAGCACAGTGAACTCGGGACGACGAGCTTACAACGCAGAACAGGAAGAGGATGACGACAATGAAGCCGCCGATACCGCTGGTCACGGTGCTCCAGAAGATGCCCCGGGCCGCCGCAGTGCTGGCGTTCTTAGTCTCCTCGGCGACATGGCCAGAAGCGTCGAAGCCGATGAGGATTCCGGCCGTAGCGAGGTACGAAAGACACCAGTTCCAGCCGTCGGGGGCACCTGTTCCGTTATACGTGGTCAGGAACGCGTCGTGGGCCGAGCGGAAGCCGATGGTGTTTTTGGTGGCGACGGGCAGCCAGATCATGTTGAGGACGAAGTCGAGCAGGACGGACGAGGTGGAAAGGTAGAAGATCCACTTGAAGTAGCGAGCTGAACACGTCGTTAGTACCTACGGAGCCGTCTTCATCGAGGGCTTTCGATAACTGACGAGGCAACAGGTTCCAGATGGCGGCCAAGGCCAGCATGATTTCGGTGGCGATCCACTGCACGGCGCGAAACTTGACGCTGGACGAGTCGGACGGGAAGTCCAGGTTGAAGACGGCGATTTCCTGGGTGTCGTTAGAACGTCGTCACATACGGTACACGCGAACGCGAGAGCGAACGAAGCCTGGCGTCCTTACAGAGAGCATGTAGTTCACGGCAGATTGCGTGTTGCTCGCGCAGAATGTCGTCCACGCCGTGGTGCTCCACCACGCAACGACGAAGCCAAAGAGTCTCCCGTAGCGAGGACCACCGGCTTCTGCTGCCCACAGGTAGATGGATCCCGCGAGCGGCAGCGAAGAGCAAATCTCTGCAATCACGGCGGCGGTGATGAAGGTGAAGACGCATGTGACGAGGAAACTCGTCCTGCAAAGGGGTCGGTCAGCGTTCCGCAGACCAGCATCGCTGCTCAGAGCCTCAGATCGTGTCAGTTACCAGTATGCCAGGTTTCCTCCGGCTGCGATACCCGTGCTGAACGTCACCCGAACACCGCCGATGAAATAAAGTGCAGCTATGCCCGGTCAGAGATTGGAAGCGTCTTGGCATCGTAGATCATGGCTGGGCATTAGGTACCAAACGTTGTCGCAAAGTTGTGAAAGGCGTTGAAGCTTCTGTGTAAAACCTGGCAGCAGTCAACGTCTCCGACTCGAAATGGGTGTTGCTCGATTGCTGCGCTGCGGCTTTCTCTCACTCACAGGCTTGTATCCCAGGTTTTCCTGTCAAGCATCGTCAGCACGCTGTGAGACCTCATGAGACCCGAATGTGTCGCTGCAAGGTCCACCCCCCACTCACCAAGATCTGTGCATCCTTGCTATTCTCGCCCTCTACTTCGCCCCTCGTGACTCCCACGTCTTTGGAGACGGGCGCATCCTGCCTTTCTGCAGCCATCCTGGCGTTGAGGCTGGTTTTCTTTAGGAGGTATGGGTGTTGGCTGCCCAAAACTCTCCAGATGGCGGAGGTCGTCTCGGAGTGGGGGAGAACAAAAAAGGTGAATATTCGCAGTAGATACGCATGCAGACGTTTGGCGTCTTATGGTTGGCTCGTCAGATGACCGAAAAACTCATCAGGCGCAATTGGAAATAGTCGGCTATTGTTGGACAAAGAGCCATTTCTTCCAATTGAGCTAACCTTCTGTCGCGTGATGTGGGACTGGATGACGGCATCGGTAGTTGCTACCAAATCGGCTTTAGTTGATGTGTGTATGTATCGTCACGCTCGTTCAGCGACTGGGACAAAAATATTTTGGGCGCATCGAGTTACCGAGTATATGAACAACATCGGGGTTTGGCAGCCAAAAGAAGCTTCCAGTTGCTGTCGAAACACGTGATGGAGGTACCTACTTCGATGTACTTCTGGCCCAAAGTATACATCACAGACGAGCCTTCACAGCTTTCCAGACTCCCAGGGCGAAAAGACCAACGAAACACATCAAGAAGCTGTCGTATTCATTTCCGCGCGTTCGGATCTCCCAGAACCCACCGAGGCCTGCTTCCCCCGGTCTCATTCACCCAATATGGCAAGACGATGGATTCCGGGGCCGACAGGCTCGTCACGCAATCACCTCAGGTTACACGTAATGATGGCGGTCAGCCAATTGCCTCGACATCATTCCAGATGCGCCAGTCCAAATATAATCACAATTCCGGAGCTATGGGAAGCCGCAGGATGCCTCGATCCACGGACAGATAATCATCTACTACAAGATTAACGGCCCCTCCAAAGGTCTAGATCGTCGTCGACTGATCGCGGTTGTCGTATTCGGTGGTGCCATGGCGTTCCTCACATTGATCGTATTGGCCACTTTGGCACTGGCTGCAGTGACACTCCTGAAGGTAAGTGCTAAACTGTCAGTCAGGGCCTCGAGCTGACTTTCCGAGGCCATCGCTCAAGCCCGATCATCAGCTCTGTCCCATATCCCGGATGCCGGCTGGGGAGCGTCTTATTCACGCTTGCTATGGGCATTTCGAGAAGAATACCGAGGCAATGTTACCTTGGAATTGCCAATCCTCCATGAAAGGCTAGGTATAGAGATTGGAAAGAGTTGGCTGAATTGGTCTAACCCGAATCCCTAGGACCGCTTGTTCGCATTGGCCCAAATGAAGTATCGTTCTTTTCCATGGATATTTACGACACTGTTCACAGAGTCAATAGCGGTTTCGTCAAAGACCCAAGGAACTATGGTGAATTTGTCCAAGATGGTCATCCGGCTCTATTCTCCATCACGTACGGAAATCCACCCAGATACGGTTGACCTGAAACTAATGAGCGCCAGTGACCCAGACGAACATGCCAAACGACGAAGGATACTCGGGCAGCTGTACAGCCGCAGCAAGATGAACAATCTCGAAGAGTTGATGCTGCAAAATGTGGACAACTTTGTACATGCCATTCGGCAAAAGTTTGAACCCTTTGACGCTGGCCCCGCGTGCAGAGCTCTCGAGGCGGACATTATCTGTATGCAACCCACATCATTCATGCCTAGGTAGTGAGTGTCCGATCACGTGGCCTGTGCTAATGAGACCAGCTCACTTCTCGTTCGGCGAAGCTCTCAATGCGGTGGTTGCATGGTCCAGAAATGAAGAAGTTGCGATTGTCTCCATGAACGACAAGAAGGCGACCTTGATGCCTTTGGTAAGTCAAAGTCACACCAACAGCTTGCGCCAAAGCATGGCTTGGGCTAATCATCCAGCTCATGAACTTCCCCGCCTTGTACGGAGCATGGTGCTCAGTTGAGCATATCTTCTGTCGCTTTAGAGGTCCCCGAGTCTCTTACAAACAAGGGCTCGAGCAATACGATCAGGTCGGTGATCCTCCTTGGCCGAACTGGGATTCAAACTCATCACAACTTTAGTGGACGTACGACGCGTGGACGCGAAACAAGCTACCAGAGAAGCCCACTACCACTCAGAACCCGAACCTGGTACGCGTCATGATCGCAGCTGGAGTCCCATCTCAGACTGCTCTCTCCGAAGCCAAGGAGAACCTCGGCCCAGGAACAGACACCACTTCAGCTTCGCTAGCACACGTATTGTACGCTTTGGCGCAGAACCAGGTCTTCCAGCAGAAATTGTACCAAGACCTTGCGGGTCTTGGGTTTCCCACCGACATGACTTCTTTGGAGAACATTCCAAGGCTCAAGGCATGCGTCAAGGAAGGCGTCCGCTGGGCTGGTGCAGCCGCTGCCATGCTGCCCAGAGTTGTTCCCAAAGGTGGTGTTGAGCTTTGTGGAAAGTACCTTCCCGAGGGAGTAAGTCACGCGAAGTCGTTCATTCAATCCGTGAAGTACCTGAGAGTAACCGGTCTTAGACTGTCTTGACTTCATCGCCAATTTGGTACCTGAGAGATAAGCACGCGTTCCCGAATCCCGAACTTTTCAACCCATACCGCTGGGTTGATGAAAGCGGCACGAGCCTCAAAGAAGACGCACTTCGAGACAAGTTCTACATGCCATTCTCAAAAGGAGCGAATATCTGCATTGGCCTTCAGTACGTTGTACGCTGAACGCTTGTTCAATGAGAACCGCTTTTGTTAACTTGCGCAGCTTCTCTTACTACGAGCTCTACATCAGCTTGGCCAGGATACTTCAGAACTTCGAGCTCGTCAGTCCAAATGACCCCGAGAGTCACGCGTACGGTCACGACTGGAAGCCAGTTACGCTTCCGAATCGCAGAGAGTGGGTGGCTGCGGTACTGACGGAACCGCTTCTTGTCAAGGCTTTGCCAAGAAGGAAGTTTGCGTGATTGGAAATGACTGTCCTCTGAATGGGTGTGGAGGTCCTCTGACTCTGACACTCTCTTCTACCTTGTGCAGTCAAACAGGTCAATCAAGACACGAAAAAGGGACTTGGCCTGGACCGACCGAGGTTAAACATTTGAAACGGGCCTTTACGAAGTGGTTATTATTCGGAACATGAAGTACGGCCGATTTCAACGACCAACTAAGTTGTAGACATGCGTTGGCAACAGAGCATGTCTCAACACCACAGAGCATACTAGCATTTGAACGAATGTTGTGACAATGTAGATGATTTATCAACTTCGTCCAGGCTGGATATCCTGGGCCAGACCAGAATACGACCCATGGATGAGCGCAAGTACAAAAGAGAGGGTGTAAAGAAGGTACCCTTCCAACCCCAAGAAGCCGTGACATCTATGTCCTACTATGGGCCGCGATAATCTGAAACTCATTTTGGGCTTTGACGACCCTCGAGTTCGACCCAGCCCTCGTATCGAGAACTTGACCAAGTTTCCATGACTGAAACTTCCTCACGGCTTTCACTGCCTGGAATTCGATGGGGAATTGTTTTCCTTCCCAGTTGTATAAGAACATAATTGTCAGCCAGTAATTTCGAGATCCTTCAGATCATTTCCATCCAACATCTCAGAAACTTGGCAATAACGTCGACTTAAGAATGCAGCGAAGCACCTACTCAGCTACCATGGTGACCTCGACGCCCTCAGGGGATGAACGTTCGACGGTCGTCCCTTTCTGTGACACGCATCACCCGCATCTCAACCACTCCAGCCAGCAAGACGGCACTATCCCGTGGCGCCCCCAACCGGGCATGCACTATCCATTCGCCTTGGTAGAAACCACCATTAGACAAGGTCCTCTTCAAGACCCCGAAATAGCATCGAAACTTCAGTACACTCTGCGGAAGTGGGCTTTAGCCAAGTACATTCACAGCCACAAAGACTACCGACTCGTCTGCGAGTGCGCCCAGCTCGTCGACCAGCTCTTCCTCGGCGGCCACCTCACCCGTCCCAGCACTCGATACCGGGGCCGCTTCGGCCTGTCCATGGAACACGTCGAAGTCGAAATCACGCAGGGCAACGAGCGCTGCGGCGGCCGCTGGCCCAGCCACTCGGGGCTGCTGTCCCGCGGCACGGGCCTGGCGCCCTTCGTGCTCATCGACGTCGACACGAACCACGCGGCCTGCGTCCCGGAGGTTCTCGAGGCCATCGTCCACGAGCTGGCGCACGCGTACGTTGCCGTGTTCGGCTGCACCGAGGACCGGTGCAAGTTCGACGCGGCTCGCGGGAGCAGCGGCGCTTCCCACCGGGGGCTACCTGTCCGTTATCTGCTCGCGTACATCTTTGGCGAGATGAGGTCGTGGTTCGTCGACATTCCCCAGCTGCGTGGTTTCGGGCTTCGGTATGAGCTCGAGTGCAACCGGCCACCTGGGATCGAGGGTATCACAGTTGGGGAGGTTTTTCAAATCTTTTCTCACGGGTGGGAGCTTGTGAAGGCGAAACTGTTGGACGAGTAAGTGGAAGTTTGTTATGGTTTGAAGCTGTTAGTTACAGAACGGATATACACTTACGAGGTTCGTAAATGATTGCGAAGTTCGTAAATAATTACGAGGTTCGTAAATGATTACGAGGTTCGTAAATAATTACGAGGTTCGTAAGTAATCTAACGTAGGGCGCGTCAATATATCCCCACTGAAAGAAATCAGCGATTCTAGGGCGCTGTTCTGCTCTCAAAGTAGAACCATGCCAGGGCAACTGAACTTGATAGAGTTTGATCGCCGTCTTCTCAATCAATAATCAGTGCTAGCAATACCGACATATCCGGCAGCTGTATCCTTACGTTGGAGTAATGGGTACATAATTACCAGCTTCTGCAGCCACTCTACCATCTTTTTCTGCAGCTTGTCTTCACCGCTCCTCTCCCTGCCTCGCAGCCTCCATTCGAAGCCAACATGCGTCTGCTCGCCAGCCTTGCCTCGTGTCAGTAACTGTATCTCTATCAACCTCAATGTGACGTGCACGTAAAGCTGACAACTCCCAAGCGCTGCTGTTCTCTAGGATCCGTAAGAGAGGCCAAACTTGGTGATGGCGTGAGGCCGTAACGAACACCTCGATCCACCCAGAAACGAAGAACCCCCTTAAAACTGCACTGCCCCCTGTCGTCTAATCGAAACTCCGAGAAATCGGACAAATCCGAATGCGCGGTAAGGACCATCCCAGCTTCTCGCGAAGCTTAGCAATCAGGTACCTAGGATACCCCAGAGATAATGATGTAGGTACACGGGCAAACAAACGTCAGCCGATGAAATAGTCCGTAAGGATATGCCACTGGGTATTTACAAGTTTGAACCCAACGTAGTTGTAGGGGTCTTTCAGGGCTTGTGTCAGGAATGACTAAAGCACTGTTCATCTGACAGGTGTCATCTGCGGTTTGCTCAGTGGCGGCATCTATCCGCGAGGAACCTCGGATGACGTACGGGAACCCAGTCACGGTCGCCGAGGGGAAAACGCAATGCCACAAGAACAGAACGTCGGTGACATCATATTGATGATCGCCGTGCGTCTGCATTCGGGGTCACCGACTCTGTCACAGTACTCAGTAGGTCTGGAGTGATCCACCGGTCGACATCTGTTCACATCGGTTATAACTCTCCGAGATCGAACACGGCCTTTGCCTTTGACTGGGGGCTGGGGCTAGCTTCAATTGACGTTTCATCAAACGGTCTCATTATTAATATGAGGTAGGTATGGGGGGCCGTGATTTAAAAATTGAAAGTTAAAACGTCAAAAATGCTGGGGTAATTACGTGGCTGAGCTGACAAGATGACCCCCGAGTATTGTCTAGATATATCCCATATCGAATGAATGGCGCCTTTAGTATGCATAAATCGTAAGTCATGATTCCTTCTCTTGCTCATCTCACACCGGTGGCAATGAGGATGAGATGCCCCGCTCGCTCTGATCCAGATCCAGCTCGGTCTCGGTGAAGAAGTTGCCAAAGTTTCTCGGCTTCTCCCGGGGTGAGTTCGGCTGGGTGATTTCGCCAGTCCGAGCCGTGATATTTGTCGACGGGCTGCCCAAGAGGTTGCTCTTGCGATTGTTCGATGCGCCAGTTTTGGCGGGTACTACCAGTCCCATGCGAGTGGCGAGGGCATTCAATGGCGGTAGGCAGAGGCAAAGCATTGCGGCAGACAGCTCGCCAAGAGACCACAGAGCAGGCTTTACGTTCCCGTAGGTGAAGTCTGGCTTGATCTGCAGGAACTGCAGCCGAAGGACAGAGATAGTCACAATGCTGAAAGAGCCATGGTTAGCGGTCTGACAAGTAATGAGCATCTGAAAGACTTACAAAAATCCCAAGCTGAAGATTCCCAACAAGTAGAGCTTTTGGGATCGCGGCAACTGGAGCTTGAATAGCGCAGGCAGTGGGAGGAGAAAGATGATGATATCAGTGGCGATGCTGCACGCCCCGAAGACGTAGTAAAGGACTTGTTGGGAGAAGCACTTGGCGGGTATCGAATGATCCCAGAAGCCCTGGATAGGCACACAGAACGCCAAGGACATGACCATGACGGAGAGACCCCATGCGAGGACAACTACTATTGCTGCAACGTACCACTTGCGCATGTGATGTGTGGCCAATACGCGGTAATACTGAAGCAAGAATGAAATTTTGAATGCGAGGTGACCGAGACCATAGAATACTGTCGAGAGCCAGAAGCACTGTAATCACTTGTTAGTCGTATGTTTACAGCCGAGATGCCACAGTACCTGCCTGCATGAATTTCACCATTTCATCGGGACCGACTGTTTGTTCGTGCCTTCCAAGACCATACCTGGTCACTGTTCTGTTGTCAGTCGCATCCAGCGCATTGTCGATGCTGCTAAACTCACTTATGACGATGGCAAGTCCACAACCCATGACGGACAGCTGCGTCAACGTTAGACTAACGACCGTCTCGGTCACCGGTGGGGGCATGTTGCATCAGCCACTTACCCATGCGCATATTGTGGCGTAATCATCAGCGCCTACCTGCTTCACGACGCACGCTCGAGTCCAGAGGCGAAGGCCAAGTAATGTGGTGGTAATGAAGAGGCACATGGTCACCACGCCAATGACGGTGGGTGACCTGTCCTCGGCCAGGACTTCTGGTGGTAGCTGTGGAAGATCCATCTCGTGTTTCAGCGGCGTCGAATTTGAGGCTGACTCCTGAAAGTGAACCACGGTGAACTGTGAAGGGTAAGACCTCCTCTCACTTCCATTTCTGTGGGGAAGGGGACCAGCGCGGTGGAGTGCCTTGTATCTTATAGAACCAGCAAGAAAAGATGGGCTTTGCCAGCTACGTTGCCAAGACACACAAATAAAGAGACCTTTGATCCCATGTCTTGGAATCTGGGCTTTCTCGGTGTCAGCGGCCGCGCATCTTGAGACGAATGCGTTGCAGGGCGCCGGGTAGCAAAGAATTGAGCCGCCCGATCTGCGAGCGATCAGGAATGTGGGCAAAACTGGCGTTTAGCAGACCACTTCGCCGCAAGAGGATAGCGATTCCTGAGGCTTGGGTGTCGGGGGGACATTCCCGGCGGTCCAGTCCTCGGTAGCAAGGCCGACTCTGGATGGCTGACATTCCAAGCCAGCCCCGAGTAGGTCTGGAGGAAGCTTTGGTGGCGGCGTTCTAGCTCGCGGGAACCCGATTACAGTTTCTACGACTGAGCCTACCAGCCAGGCAAGAGCGGAAGGGAGCAGAGCATCAGCACCGTCCAAGTCAATGAGGCGATGCTTTTCCAAGATGGCAAAGACCGCCCACTAAATGTAACGGCGCGCCGTCTCTCGGGCTGTATGTAAATAAGGAAGAAGCTAAGAGGACAAGCGTCGCCGGTGGTAGATGCTTTTTTACCCTTGAAGGAGGGAGCAGGGCTCTGTGTAAAATGCAGATCTGATTCGAATCTGTCCTGGATCGAGAACTACCACGTGGGCTTTTCGTCTTGCACGGCATCGAGTGACTCGTAGGTCTGGGTGAGGGTCCAGTGGCGTCTGGTGACATTCCGAGCTGACGAGGTGTGCAAAATCATCCGCACCATGGCCAGTATTTCGCCCTGGCAACTACCGAGACATGCGTCCGACACGGTCGCCCGGGATTGCGATGACGCTGCACTGTGACTGCAGATTGACGAAAGGGCATCGATGACCCATAACAGGTGAGAAACTGGTTCGCATCAAAAAGTGCCGACTGGCTCAATTTCATCGTGAGTTCTAGCAGATACGTTGGCCAGAGACCAAAATGGCTTTTTGAAGTCGATGTCGTTCGCGTTAGCTCGAGATGGCTTGTAGTTGGTCTCGCGTAGCTCGAGCCTCTCGTCCAACATGCAGGTTCGCGGCACAGTCTAGCCGCCGGCAATACTGTACCCGGTATGCGCGTCACGTGATACACATGCGCCCTCGCTTCTCACCTCTCGCTCCTCGCTTGTCGGCGACTTTGTCAGCCAAGACATGCACGCCATGACAGGCAACAAACCTCCACAAATTAGCAATCCGACCTCTTCATTGAAGAACATCGAGCAGAATATTGCCTTATCGTCTCTGACATGCATCAACGCAGAATATTCGGAGTCCTGCAGTCGTCGGCATCCACCAATCTTCGTGTTGTTTGTGTATGTCTTTCGTTCGTGTATTGGCTGCTCCGTGACGGATGACATTGCTGACATACCATGCAGACCTTGTCGCGGTGGTGCTTACGATCGGTTCCAGCCTCTTAAAGCCAAGGAGACGAGGGGCGGGGACGTTTGTATACCGACTCCAACTTCATGCAACCGCCAACGATGAAAAGGCTGTCATTGATTGTTGCCATTCGGTGCATCCTATTGTCGTCAAACTCTGAGCCGCATCGTCTGCATGACAAACACGCCGCCAATTTTGCGCGGGTATCACAGATACTGCCGTTCAACAACTGTTCCAAGGTCCGGGTCCTCGGCCATGATTGTTGGCACTGGTAAGGTGAGGAAAAGAACGGGCTCTTGAACTGGAGAGCGGTTGATGAACAGCAGCCGAATCCCTGCATTGGACAAGCAAGTCAAGGGTCCCCTTGGCTAAGCCACATTCGTGCAAGCAGGGGCGGAGCCAAAAGCCTGCAGCATGCAACCCTCAGCTGGGGCATTGGACAAAAATTCCCTCGGGTCAGTCCACGTCAATATGCGCAGCGTAGTAATTACGCAGTATTGCTCGGATACGGCGTGACAATGCAGTTGGTCAGCGGCTCTCCCGTCCCGGCCCATACTAAGTATTCTTCAGTAGCAGCTCAGTGCAACGTCTCCGGGCTCTCTGAGCATTCACCCCGCCATCCATCAAGCACCCCCCGGAAGCCCATGGGAGCCGTCAGTCACGAGCTGTCCGCCGACAGTCCTACTTGTTGGACCAGGTCTACCAGTCGTGATGTGGACACTACACAGTGATGGGTCGACGTCAGGGCAGCGGCACTCGGCGCTTGGTGCTGCAACTTCCCGTTCAATTTCTTCGGAGATTCGTCGATACCACGTGGAAAGCTCGTCGCTTTGGTTTCATGATGCACCTATTAATATCCTTCCCGCAAGGTCTTGCCTGGTAAACGAGAGACAAACCCAAGGACGACATAACAAGGGAAAAATAAGGATCAATTGCTGTGTCTCAAATGACGACAGGAAGCGGAGGAGAAAAACGAAGAAATGCTTTTGGGTATCCTCATCCGTTACAACGCTGAAACCGTCCTCGCGTAGAAACCTCCCAACATACGAAATGGTAATCCCGAACACCCCTCCACGATGACAGGAACCGGTGGCCAATTAGCAATTAGCAGGCCCGGAGCCACCTCCGCCTCGGAACCACACCTGCGTCCGAAAACACTCGAGCAGACGCCTATCGACCGCAACATCACACACCGTTGGAAATTTACACGTCGGTGGACCTCGTCGACGAGGTGGCTCTGCTACTTCCGGCGTGTTCTCTCAGGATCTTGGCATCTCCCAATGCTTCTCTTCTGGCAAACTCGTCGAGCAACTTGTGCGCGGTTTCCAGGGGCAAGTCGGCAATCATTGCCGCCAAGTGCTGAACACCGAGTCAGCAAAATACACTTCATCATGCAGATGACGACACAAAGCAAATAGCGAGGCTTTTTCCGCCCCGCCCCCCAACGGCGTGTTGCTTCTTCGTCCATGACGGGAAAGAACTTACGGGAGGAAAAACGTTGGATGGGTGGTACTTGAACTCCTCCATCATGCGGTTCAGACGAAGCACCTGCTTCCAGGGCACGATAGTGTCGCCGATGAGGAACGTCGGGAACCGGGCCATGGCGAGCTCCTCGAGGATCCATTGGCGCTGGAAGTATTGTCTGGTCATGAAGTCGTTGCTGCCGAGCCAGTGCGGCATCATGAACGGAATTTCGCCGTCCGGCCCGGGTGCCCAGATTTGCTCAATCTTCTTCGCCCACTCATGCGTCGGCGAGTAGTCCTTCGGGTGCTTCTCCCTGTCGCCGGGGTCGCCCCAGTGGGGCGGCATGGCGTCCTCGATCTGCGCGAGAGTTGCCATCGCCGCGTCCGTGTGCTCGGCCTTGTCGCCCAGCCATCCGACAACGAGCTCCGCCGACCTATAGATGTTGCGCATGTCGGTATGCTGCTTTGACTTCTCGTACTCGTTGCGCGGGTCGATGCAGAGGAAGTCACACCACACGCGCAGACACCGGTTCTCGGTATCGTGGCGCGGTGTCGTGCTGAGACCGAAGAGCTGCCTCAACCAGCGCGGGGCGCCGTGGGGACGGCGCGCCGGCATGCGCTGGAAGCGCTGAGAGATGGTCGGGTAGAAGACCGCGCGAACCTGCTTCAGGGCCTGCGAGAGATGGGCCGTGATGGTGACGGGCATCCCGCCGACGAGGATCTTGTCCGCCTCGGAAGCATCGCCGTAGAGCGACGATAGGGCGATGAACTCCAGATCGTCCGTCAGGCGGACCGTGACGATGCGGCACTCGATGGGGTCGTTGAGGTTGCGGGCCGACTGTATCTCGACTAGCCGGATCTCGCGCCTCGACGAGTCCAGGCGCCTGTACGTGATGCTCATTGCTCAAGCTTGCCCTTTCGCCTTTTCTTTTCTTTCCCCTATCCGTATCCTGAGACAGGGTATAACAAAAACGCAAAGCGTAAAGCGTAAAGCGTACCCAGTAGTCCGATGTCGTACGAGTTAAAAAGCGGATGAACTGCAGGAAGATTACTCAACCCCCACGAAGAGGATTTGTCTGATTGACTGATGGTCTGTTCGATAGGCAATCCACGTTCTTCCTCTCTCTCGTTCGACCAACGACTCTATCCAGACCGATTCTGCAACACCTGCGTAATAAAGTGGGAGTGTCCGAGGGTTTGGGCAGGGCAGTTGACGCAGGGCCAGGGGTGGGTTTCCAGAACAGCCGAAGGTGTCACACCAACAAGGAAACGGAGGATGCAGCAAACCACCAACAGCGAGAAAGGGATGCCAGGCGTTTATACCACGAATGCGCGAAAGCGGACCCAACCGCTGCGGGCAGGGTATCTGGGGTCGTCACATAACCGGCTGTTGCCATGATCCATCCTCTGCTCGAGATTTTCAGAGCGCAGGGGGTCCTGGGAAGAGGTTCGGTACTTGCTGCTATCGCGAGATGTGGTTGGCCCTCTGCTCTGCCCACTTCTGGAGTTCTGGGCCCTAGCGATCTTCAGGACACACTCGTTTTGACTAGGGGCTAAGGGGGTTGTACCGCATCATATGAAGGATGCAAACAATACTGTCTTGGGTTATCGCCGGGCCGTCATTGAGCTCTTTGGCAACGTCATTGGATCCCACGTAACGCAACTACAAGTATGTCGTTGTCTAGTTCTGTTCGCAAACAGCCTTTGCTCCAGCCTCAAAGATGACAGATGGACCGCTCAACAGCTTCGGAATCGGGGTTGTCTGTTGAGACTTCTTAGCGAAGTTCGCAATTTTGCTGACGCGCAGAGAACCAGAGGAGGGCCCATGGTGGATTCTCACCGCATTCCCTCCCATGACCACTTTGGGGTAACAACTTGGCCAAAGGCCAGCAGCCATGATGCCTTGAAAGGGACAAGTATCGTTCGCAGGACCCCCGGATCATCCCCACTCGCTTCATGCATGGTCCAGCATGGAACAACGGCCTGTCGGGAAACCCACGGCTCCTCTTATTGTCTCCCTTCATACGACGTGTCCCCACCGACGACTGACTCGAGAAAACTCACGTGCGTCGTCGTCGTCGGCGTAAAGACCGCTCAGAGAAGCGAGAAAGACCTTCTGGGTACTCTGTACGTGGTGGAGGAAGCGAAGAAAATGTGCATCTCCATCGTCTGTGCAGTGCTGAAGACCAGAGACAGAGCATGCTTGGTACGGTCGATAAGGTCCGTCTGATGCTCGATCCGGTGTGGTAACGGCGTGGCTGGGGAGCACTCTACACGGTACTATGTGTACACAAGTATCGTCGGTCTTTTGTTCGCAGATCTGAGTCGAGAAGGTGAGGCTGTTTGCCTCGACTCTCGCCCCTCATTCGGAACCCCCCCCCCCACCACCCAAGATCGCGCCACCGAGTGGAAATGGGACGTCCTCATCGGTGATGACCTCCACCGTTTCTCATCTCTTGTCGCTACTATTCGCCGATAGATCCTTGGCAGTTCATCCCACAAAGGTCTGACAAACACCTCGAATGGAAGGGCGCACAAACCCACGCGCCTCTCGTTGCGGGCCATACGTAGTATTGCCGTTCTCCAGCTCTCAACCCTGCAGCAGGGTTTATAGTATCGAATGCATCGCCAACAAGAGATATCACACTGCAGAGACGAGGCATGAGTCTGGCCGCGTTTGCCATTCCATAATGGAAGTCGCGAACTTGTCTTCACAGTTTGCCCACTTAACCAAGTATCAAGTTCCGAGGTAGCGGTCCTAACGGTTGTTCATAAAGACTCCTGGGTCTCCCCCCGTCTGCTCTCGATGGGTATACTTGAGTGATTTCAGTTTCAGTCTGTGCTTCTTCTTAGCTCGAAGTCTGATTCACCGACTCTTTCCAACTCAAGTATTATCCCATCATCCTGCTCCTCTTGTCACGCAGTACTGTACCAGCTCTCGCTATCTTTGCAGACCTTGCCCCCCCAATATTCCTTCGACATGGTTATCGTAAAGACTAGCCTCGGAGCTCACTCCGCAAGATCGTCGACTACCACACCGTGGCTCCGCGTCTTGAGCTCCTTGTGGAGTTTATTCTCCCCCAAGCGCATCCGGCTTGAGGATGACCTGGTCCAGAATCCGGGCCGGCTCGCCTCCGCCGTCAGGCCCGTTTGTGCCCGACTGCTGGAGCAGTTGAACTACCCCGGAGCGCCGGTGCTCAAGGCGGAGGCCGTCGAGGCCTTGCTGGAGTACATGTACAAGAGGGCTGTTGAGATGGGCGTCCCCCTTGACACCCCCATCTCAGCCAAAGGTTTCCGCCTGGGTTACGCGGAAGGGCTTGTAAGTTAATGCTACTTTTGACAGATCCCAGCCTTATGTAGCCACGTTTTTTCTTTCTCTTTTTGGAGATGGCAATGATGTAATGCTAATCAACCACTTCGCCAGCTCGCCCATCCCCGTCACCCCACGATCGTCCAGGGCTACGTCGGCCTCTTCACCTGGCTCGTCGTGCAGTACGACGACATTGTCGGGCAGAACGACCAGATGGTCGAGGAGGCCATGGTCTTCCACCAGCGCTTCTTCAAGGGCGAGCGCCAGCTCAACAACCTCCTCGAGGGCATCGCGACCCTCCTGCGCGAGGCTCATGATCTTTTCGACCCCGTCATGGCCAACATGCTCCAGCTCTCCGTTCTCAAGTTCCTCACTAGCAACCTGCTCGAGCGCCACGAGGGGTTTCAAAAGCTCAAGGTTACGCGCGCCGGCGAAAAGTTCCCCGACTTTTACCGCGACCTGTCGGGCATGAACGTAGCGTACGCCGTCTTCTGCTACCCCAAGGAGCAATACCCGGACGTCTCACAGTTCCTCGAGGCGATCCCCGACATGGCCAAATTCATTGACATTTCCAACGACGTTCTTTCGTACGTTTCTCATGCCCCCCCATTCAACCCACCTTTGTGTGAAACCAATGGTACCAGCGACACGAGTGACATTTTCGGCTAACGGGCATTTCTTTCCCCCTTGCTTAGCTTCTACAAGGAGGAGCTCGGTGGCGACACCAGGAACTACATGCACAACCGGGCCCTGACGTCGGGCAAGCCAGTGCTGGCCGTCCTCGAGGAGGTCAACGCCGACACGATAGCGTCGGCCAAGAGGGTCTCGGCGATCCTCAAGGGTCGCGGCGTGTACGAAGACTCGTGGAACGAGAGCGTCAGGGGTTACATGGCGATGCACACCACGAACGTCCGGTACAAGTTGAAGGACCTGGGCCTGGGCGAGGAGCACCCCCTGGCTCCCTTTGAGCACCGGATCGGTGAGCTGTTTGACCGCATGAAGGCATAATTGATCGCGAAGGGGGGTTTTGATGCAACGAGATACCATGGGTGGCCATCTGATTTTTTTGTTTTTCATTGTCTGTACCATTTGCCTGGGTTCTGAAGATTTCTACATGGTCTTCACGGTTTAGCAAGTTTGTTAGCAACGATCTTTACGACTTTCCAACTTTTGCTTGTCGAATGTGGCACGCTTGTGATATTGCATGGAGTCGAATCAACTCCCGACTGGAAATGGCATGAATGGGTACGGAGACAAGTAATGCAGCTGGTCGGCATGGGTTACGGATACTTACTTGTCATATGGTCACCATTTTCTCCAGCAGGATGAATCAACCCTTGTACTAACCATCCTTCTTTTTTGCGATCGTCGGTCACTTGTCCCCGAACCATCAGAGCGCCATTTCTGCTTGAGTTAGCCCACGACAAGGGGCCTTGTCCGCCCAGCCCAGAAACGAGTTACAATTGCCGGGTCTAACTCGAGTTGCTGGGCAATGGAGTTACCCTTCCCCCCATTCTGACCGCATTTTTCAACTGGGGGCGAGAGGGAGGGGGTGCCGTTGAAGAAATAAGTTGAAGAGATTTCTTAGGCATACATATCTGGATTTGTGAAGATCCGTATTTACCATGTATCCGTATTGCGGGTGGGTTCTTCTCGTTTGCTGATCGTCGGGTTCCAATCTGTTTCGACAACGCTGTGCCATCATGTCATGTATAACAGTTTACATTCTCGGAGTGTCTCTCTTCTTCTTGTGATGTGCAAATTTTCCGGCCCCTGTTTGGAGTTCACAGGCTCAACCGCCTGCCTCGATGGAGCGGATTTCAACCTGGTTTTGACGTGTCTCCCATTGTGGCAATGGGAATCCTTCTGCAGGATCATGAGTAAGTATTCAACATTGCCGAGCCCACCCACCCACCACCCTTGCTCCTACTTATGTAGACCATCGTGAGATCTTCACTAGCGGGAGGGATAACCTCAGCCGCGGGGCAACCTTGGCCAATATCTAATTGGCGTACAAACGGTCTTTGGGCGGGTTGACAACGTGGCAGTTGACGGCGCGGAAAGCGCGCGCTTCTCATTATCGCGCACCTCGGTCAGCGCTCGCGGTGGTCGGTGATGCAGGTTTTCGATAGCGTCAAGACGTCTCTGATGCCTTGTCGTGTAGTAACCGGGGAGGGGGGGGTTTGGTTCCACGAAGTTGGGATTGATGGTAGAGTATGTGCGGCGGCATCTCGCACACGTCCATTGGCTTACGTGAACTTTCACCATCGTCTTCCGCCCCCTGTACTTCCGAGCTTCCGTATCTTTTGGGTCGTAGCCGACCATCCGACCATCACGACCCACGGAGGTTTTTTAGGGACTTTTTTTTTTTTTTTTGGGCGCTGTCGTGGAGTGTAAGGGCAGTGCCAATCCACTTCCGGGATACGGGGGATCTAGTAATGAACGAGAAGAGAGGCGAGCATGTGAAATCGGGGTTTTTGGCGTTGGTTTCGTTCCACGATGTACCTACAGCCAGATCTGTGACCAAGACAAGTTGAAGTTCCGAGTGTGACGTCGTGGGTCTTCTTCATAGGGTCGAGAGACCTCAACTCGCCTAGCCAAACCAGAGGCTAGCGAGTACAGCAATCCAACTTGCCTGTGAACCCTAGACTTGAAAGTAGAGAATGGCCCGTATCGGATTTGATTCAGCTGGAGGTTCGATGATGTGCCACGGAATAGCTGGCTCAAGATATGCAGCTAAGAGTCGAGCTTGATCCTTGGTCAAGGACCGGACGTGCCAACGCCTAGAACCCTGGCCACGATGAGAATACCAGGGTCCGAACAATATCAGAGACAGTATGTAGAGCGCATCTTCAGAAACCCACGCCTGTCAGAAGCCAATATGCCGTCACCATCCCTATTCCGATCATCGGTCGACCGTCATCAGTACGCAGTGTGCTAGCCCTGGGTACATCAGACTCAGCTAGTTCGTTATCCACACTTCACATATCACAGCTGATCTAGTAGATTCAACTTTCATCGGCTTCCTCCGGCTGTAAGCCCTGTCTTTATCGCATCTCAGAGCGAGCTCTGCAAGTGCGTGGATCCTTTCGAGACATGTCGTTTGGTCTCCATCTCTCAAATAGGCTCCAGCCACGTCACAAAAGTTCCAATCATTCTCAAAAAGGTATTCTTGGCATCCCAATCGGTAAATGATTTGCGCTTGCATTTGACCACGTTCAGGACTCTGAATCACGTTCAGGACCGTAGAGCAGCCTGAGTGAGCATTTGTTAGCTGTGTTACTCGATAACAGATCCCAAGGTCTCTTGGACTGAGTTGTTTGGTCCGACTTCGACTGGCTGTGACGTTTACCCGATACCCCAGAAAATATGCGAGTAAAGATGTCCGGAGTGCAAGCGACTCAAAGTTAACCCTGTTGCGACAGGTTCTCTCCAACAAGTTGTTTGCACTAAATAATTTCAGCATCATCGTTCGTATAAGATACTTAGGAATCCAAACCCTACCCAAGAAACATACTACAATGCCATGTCAGCTACTATCTTCATACGCTTACAGGGAATGTCAAGACTTACACCATAGTCACCACAGTTAGCCTTACTACCTTCCGGGCGAGTGCAGTCACCGCGCTAGATGTTGTATTCGTCCGGAGTGGGAGCGCCCATGCCGTCACACTAGTTTCGCCGTAAGCAAGGAACATTGATATGGCTGCCACGGCCAGCATACGCAAGACTGATGTCTACCAGCATCTTCAAGTGAACCTTAGCAAAAAAATATATAAGTAAGGGACATGAAGCCATTGAGCTCAGGAATGACAACTAACACAGCCAAGTTTCGTTGAGATGCCCCATGATGTGCATCAAACTCCTAGCACAGTAGCAGTAAGGAGCAATTCGGAGACGACGCTGGAGAACTTCATCTTCGGGCTTTGATGGGATGGAGACAGTTGGAAAGACTGGTAGCTCTTTTGGCCAGAGGGGGGCTATTAAAAAGAGTGTTATTCAATAACTTATATACTCTATACCAATCTGAACGATTCAAATGCCAAGAATCTGACGTCGTAACAATGTTGACGGCCCCATATTGCATGAGATTGAGTATTCAACAGACACATATGTAGGGCTGCAGCTCTTGGTTGTAGCTCTGAGACTGCGATTTACTTGAAGCAAGGAATTAGAGTTATTATCTTGCCAAAGAGGGTGACGCACCCGGAGCAGCCCGAATACACATGGGCCGTAGTTAAGGCTCACGTCACGTACTTCGCCAGAGGTTGAGTAATTTCAACGCTAGAATGACCTAGTGCGAGTCAGGTTTTGGCTAAACAAGAGATCAAAACGCGAACAGCTGATTACTTCATGTCGCTCAACTGCGCTTTGATCATCCATTGTTCTACGGTCCTCAGCTCTGGAACAAGTAAGCGGTGTAAAATATGTTATAGTGCAGATATATGTGTAACATTCGATTTTCATAGGCTTAGAGTCATGTTAAAAAGAGAAAGTCTGCCAGGCCGAACTAATCCTGTGGCTTGCGGTGTCCATGATGTGTCAAGGTACACATTGGAATGCACAATGATGATTACAATACTCCTTTCGAATCTATTGAGCTATTGTCATTGATGTTCGCCGGGTTCCGACGAAGTTATGGACATGAATGATTTTTATTCTACTGAATGTTGATGCAAATCTTGCTGACGTGGGATCTTTTGGTGATATAACCAACCGCTTCGACAACCCCCTCCTTGCTAAACCCGAATTTCTTCCCCATGGGCATCCTTCAACCGCTTGCAATGACAGAACTGTGTGACTCCCTCAAGGTGCTGCTTCGAGCCGACCATGATGCCGCGCAGAACCGCTCCCTTGGATAGAGCCAAAGCGGCGACATCGGGTAATCTCCTCCTGCGGGCAAGAGTCCAAGAACTCGGTGACGGCGATGGAACAACCTAAAGCCACGGAGTTGAAGCTCTGCTTTATGGCGCCCGCGCCGCCGTTATCGATGACGTAGTAACCGCCCGTAAGGCGGAGGACCTCCTCGGACCAGTTGGAGTTCGAGCTGTAGTTGACGATGCAGTCCGCTCCGAATGTCCTGTGGTCGTGCTTGAGCTTCGCGTCGGACGAGGAGGTGATCATAGAGGTAGCGCCCGCCGCTTTGGCGAGGATCAGACCGATGATGGAAACGCCTTTAGCTCCTATTATCGTTATCAGCTGTTGGTTTTTAGAGCATGGAAGTATTCAATGTGAGGTAACTGACCGAAGGAAAAGTACGGTCTGGCCCGGCTTCAGAGGCATGTTTAGGTAAAGCGCGCTCCACGCAGCAGTTCCTGTGCAGCCCAGAGTCGCGAGCTCAGTTTACAGCAGCTCAGACTTGGTGCTGCGGCACCCTGACCAGCGCCGAAGCCGGAAGCACAATTTACTGTCTTAAGATTCCGTCGAAGCAGCCACCCAGGCCGTGGGTGGTCCCGGTCCTTCATGAGCACCGGAGACCGTCTTGGGGTTGAAGGAGGAGAAGGGCCCTGTCGCCCGCGGCAAAGTCGGCAACCTGTCTTTCAACCCCGACGACGTCGCAGGCGAGATCGGAACAAGCCCACAGGGAACGACTTCCCTCTTTACGGGGAAGGGGTACTTGCTGCGAATGGTTATTGTCGTTGAGATGATGCAGTGGGTTTTCATTCATCCCTAATGGTCAAGAAACCTACTGAGCGACTTTTGTTCGTAACACCGAGCCGAAAGCGCTCACAGGATTCGGCGTCACGGACAAGTTGTTAATGGAGATCTCCACCTCTAGCCTTTTGTCTCCCTAGGTACCTATAATAGAGCGTGAACTCAACCTGAGATAACCCACGATTGAAACTCGTATGGAATTCCCAGGGAGTAAGACATTTGATGAGTGCTATTTCTACTTAGCTTTAACTTCAATCTACATTAAGGTATCAGTTCGTCACTTTGAGATTGCGGGACGAAACTGGCAAATGGAAGATATTCAATGTGAAGCCATACCCAGTCATCTGGCCTAATCTCAAATCCAAACTGTAACCAATAAATGAAAGCTACACAGCATGAGATGTATCTGTTACTTATAAATGACTGGTAAATTTAACCACTTGTCTAGTCGTCAAGAGGAGGCAAAGTGGCTGCCTGCTATCGTGCTATGTAAGGTGCCTACCAGCCTCCAGGATCGTGCATGAGATTTGATAAACGCGATTGGTGGGAAGTTCTTCACAGGAATTCTGGCTTTATTATCTCATATTGATCCACAAAACGAGGAGTTCATGGTCTCTAATATTATGTAGCCGACGATCTGAAGAGTGTCTCATTTATCGGAGTATACAAATTCATCGCTGACATCGCAACATCATTCGATATAATGCAAGCCTTCACACTTGGCCTGCCGGGTGGCAAAATCGTCAGCGGTCTGCACAATATCCCGGTGCTGGCCGAAGGCGGTCGTCGACCTGATTATCCACCCCTCATCGTGGCGCTGCACGGCGGCTGTTACACATCTTCTTACTTTGACGTCGATTCATACAGCGCGCGGCACATGAGCGACGCCACTAGGGTGGTGTTTGTGGCCATCAACCGTCCAGGTTACGACGGTACATCTCCGGTCGACGACATACCGCTAGAGATATCTTTTCAGGAGACGTGGGGGACTTTCTTGCACGACACCATCCTCCCAGCACTGTGGAAAGAGTTCGGGTTATCCAATGGCTGCTCTTCCATCTCTATTCACTGTCACTCGCTGGGCACGCCGGGAGCATGCGTCGCAGCCGCTCTGCATGCCGATGAGGCGTCACCGGCCTACCCGCTCGCCGGTATCACCATCTCAGGTTTCGGTAACGGCGTCAGCAACTTTCGCGTCAGCATGGATCCGTTCCTGCCGCCAGGCGAACCGGCAAGCATTCCGTTTCCCAACGACATGAAGAATGCCCTCATGTTTGTGCCGGGGACACACGAGCCGTCCATTCTGAAGCACACGGCACGTCTGAACAGGCCCATGCCGTATCGCGAGATGGCCGACTTGAGCAGCAAGTGGCTGGCTACCTGGCAAGAGAAGTTTGCCGGCAGGATCCGAGTGCCTATTGTCATCGCTCTCGCCGGACGGGATGGGCTGTGGTTATCGAACGAGGAGGATGTTCAAGAATTCGCGGCGTCGTTTACGGCTAGCAGACGTGTCGAGGCAGGCATCGTTGCCGGGGCTCCGCATAACCTGGAACTGAGCTACTGGTCCCAAGGCTGGTATGCTCGTGTTTTTGGTTTTGCTTTGGAGGCTGCTGTTACGCTTGCAGTTGGCAACACTTAGGAGGTGATGGCATGTGTGCTGGGACTCGGAATTGGTTTGATGCCAAATACCTATCCAGGTGGTCCTGAAGTCCGTCGTCAATATCAGTATTCACGTTGGAAAAAGCCGCCTTGGTAGACGACATTATCCAGGTTTCCCGTATTCACCGCGGTATATTTTCAGCCAGTTGTGCAAACAACCATCCGCAATATGATTAAGGTAGGTGTGATCATCACACAGTCATGGATTATTGATGAGATGTCATTACTTTACACTTGGTAGAAAATTACACATCTCTCATCTTGGCAGACAATGGTAATATCTCAATATCTCGCGAGGGCCTGAGAATCTCTGACACCTTGATGCCCGGACCCAACATTGGACTATCTCAATCTTTCGTCGCAGAAGAGGCATTCTCTTCATACAGAGCGTAGCTTCCTGAGTGCAAAGCGTAGTATAGCATAAAGGAGTGAGGTAATAAAGTTAAGAGGAAGTGTTCTTAGGGAGTGATTCAGGAACTTTGCCTTTGCAGTCCTCACACGGTTTGAGCGATAACTGGTTTCCATGGTCACGATACTTCTCTCCTGTATTTGTGGCTGAAACAGTTTGACATTCGAGTTTGGTTTCCCGAAACTTACACCCCGGTGGCTTTTACAAAGTTGATGACACGTCTGGAGACGACTCAAGATTGTCGTACAAGACTCCTGCAACGATCAGTTTAGGTTTGGCTAGCAAAGATGCGACGTCCTCTTTTAAGGTTTCTCCTTGACAAGAGAGAGCTTCCTGTGGAAAAGACAAACAGCTCTTCCATTTCCTTCAACTAACCTACTTGGCTGTTGTTGCAAGGGCTTCGCGCCGGTTTTCTCCGGCTGCGTGGAACAGGTCTAACAAACCAAACAGGTATCCACGTCAGCCAGCTTGCAATCGTGGCAACATTGTTCTAGAGCCGTTGATTGCTCACTTTGCTCATCTCAAGCTTTTGCGTGATACTGATGATACCTTTTTCATGGGTATAAAGCTGCCCATCGTACAACCTTGACCTCCCATTACTTTTTGACGAACCGTGCCCTTCGTCAGTCTTTATAAATTAACCCCTTATAGACCGATGCCAGAAGTTCTGTATTTAGTATTGGCTGTCCGTTTAACTGCTGGAATCTTGTCGCCACGGCGCCGGAAGTTGTAGTGAAGGCAGCCTTCGCCACGAGGCAAAAGCAAGACTCCAATCGCCACAGTGGCAATATCTGACCTGTCAATGCCGTCAGGGAACTTCCTTCGCGGGGTCATTCCAGTACCTCAAAGGTGGCCAACCATCACCTCACTCTGAATGTCAATGCTGGCGATATTGTCATCTCCCGCTCTTCGAATATCGCACACGTTAGTGGCCAGTGTAACATGATAACTATGGCCAACACAGATCATCTTTACTTCTTTTTTTTTTTTTTTGCCGCCTATCTCCATGTGGCGTCTCATTACACATATCTAACCACCGGCGTGTCGTCACTGCCACCACAGCCGCTACAACAGCACAATCTTGTCCAGTCTGGCAAGCCGCTACCTATTATCAACAATTCTTTTGTTTAGGTAAAGAGCCTACCCCTGAGGCGGTTTAGTTGCTCTAATATGGGTAATATGCGGCCCTACCTCTGCTCAAGTCCATAATCCCTTGCTAACCCTACTTGTAGTGGTGTTCTCGACGAGTCTCTCGGCTTTAATTGACCTCGAGTCCTTGGAAGACATTTTCATGTTGTGGAGCCGACTGCGAAGTTATACAAATTATAAAAGGCTGCAATATATGCTTCAATTTCGCTATAACTCGGATAGCCTTCTAGTCAGGGTAGCGACGGCTTTGCCTAGTATGATTCATTTTCCCAATGCCGCTGGTTGTTAGAGAGGGTAAGCTGTATTATGCCTTGGCTGAATACATCTTACTCAACCCCGAGAGCGCTCGGTATGTTACCAAGGATACAATCCACGAGATTCCTGCGACATGGGACCTAGAGGATAGCCCTCTTACAGAGGACTACCTCACTTTTAAATTACCTACTAAGGAGGATGGCGGAGTGAAGCTGAAGAACTTCACTACTAAAGATACCGCCAATACTCGGGTGGACGTGCTAGTCAACCCTCTTATACCTAGCAACAACGAAGAACCTAAGGCTATAGGCCGCCGCCGCCCTTGGACGCCGCGAAAGAGAGTTAAGCATAGTCAGTACAATAAGGCCTTTGACACCAAGACGCTCTCTACATCCAAGGGCCGCAACATGGACATCTTGGACAGCAGTGATACAATCTGAGATTGGTATATTGGGGGTATTTGGTGATAGGGAGAAGATAGCTAAGACGTCATTATGGAGTAGACTAGCATCAATAGCTCCCATGCTCTTTCGATTAACAACATATAATTCATTTGGGATTCTTCCTATGAGGCTTAGACGAAAGCTTACTTGATATTACAAATACTTATCTATCTATATTACACCCAACGATCCATAATATCATGTTCGCGGAGAAAAAGACGGCATTGGCGTCGGATGATGCTAAGGCTGGTTAATATGGCCCGACTGCCTCTTTAGAGGAGGGCGCCATGCGCCGCCACACGCAGTTTCATGAGGACGACGCCGAGTGTAGGAAGGACAGGATCCGCTCGCTCGGTAGGATCGAACGTGGTCGATTTCTATAATGAGCTGGCGCACGTCACGGCGAAGCCTACTATTCGCATCGCATACAGGGACGCCTCAACGCTGTAAGCTGAGCGCAACTGAGGATGCCAGCGGTGCGTATTAGAGCCGAGAAGGTCATTTATGGTATTTTCCGTGGGCTTGAAAAGCCTTCGCCACATCTATATCATCAGGGTCTTAGCCTTCTGCGCCGCTGGAGCCGCTGAAGCGGCCTCTCTTACCCTGCCGAATCCCCAAACTCTCTTGTTCTTCTCTGTAACGGACCTCTACTGTCCTGCGAGAACATCTCTATACTCAGAGACAATTTATTATATCATGGCAGCAATTACAACTGGGCCCATTATTTGCCTCGTCCATCTCCGCGCTGTAGGTCAAACTCATCACGTCTTGTCAGTTGTCCTGCTTTATAGAACATCTCAAAACAACGATGCCAGCAGACTATTAGGCTGATGATACGTAATGCCAAGATTTGCGACGAGCTGTCGTCGGATTTTGCAACGGCCAGAATCACCACCCGAGTGCAAAGGGAAAAGGCCAGCCAACGTCGGTGTCGCTCGTCCCTATAGCCTATGGGCTATAATACATCTCGAAGCTCCTGGTCACAACGTACTACTTGCGCTACAGGTAGGATAGTGTCGACTTTCGAGGCTCAACTTAGCAGATGCGACGAAACTTGGGTTTTGCCTTCACGCGTCTAGTGGAAGTTGCCCAGTGCGACTTCCAGAAGATCCGCAGTGGCGGGCCGCGGGAACTTGAGGAAAGACTGGAGAATGTAAATCATCAGAGTGGTCAACGGCATTCTGGATTTTGTAATAGTGTAGTACGGTCTGCTCCTTTGAAGAATAGCATGTAAGAAGCCAAAGAGGAAGTATGGAGTGGCAACATCGATGCTGTTCATGGCAAAAGCAACAGCCTCGCAAGTCGTCAGCCTGGGCAGACCATTGATTCCTTAGGGTCAGCAGACGTTTCAAAAGGAGAGGAAGGAAAGGGCAAGGCCATATGGAAGCTCAAGTATGAGATACGGCTCAGCCTGTATACTGCCACCGAGCAAGATCACAACGCAAATCTAGGCTATACTGACCATATAACCACGTGTTCATTCGAGCCAAATGTTGTACACATGTTCCGTATGAGCGAGTAGTATCTAGATCGCGAGCTTTCGTGCATGGGACAGCGAGCGACAATTCAAGAGAGAATAGAGAAGAACGCAAAGGCTTTTTAGTTATGAGACTTTAGCGCGCAGTTGAGCCATCGTCACTCGTGCGTTGAGTTCTACTGGCTGCGCCGCCGAGGAACGGCTTTGATTGTCACGTGCCGCGAGAGAAGTGACGAACACCATTGCCGTTGCGCGTCACTGCGAGAGGGAGGATCGATAGGGAAAAGAGGAAGCATGACCTCACCACCAGCTGTAGACGACGACCATCTCTCATGTCTAAGTATTAATTATGCATAATCATCATGTCCGTCTATCCGTACACACATACATCTGACACACGTAGCCTCGTCATCATCTCTCGGTCCTTCCGATGCGTTCGCCAAGCCCTCCCTAGGCCTCGGGAACGTACACGCCGTCCTTGCACAGCACGACGACCTTCTTGAAGAAGCGTCGCCATTCCAGCGGGTCGCCCTTGATCTTGACGAACCGGATGTCCAGCAGTTCCTGCTCGTCCGGAAGACGGTGCTTGTCCACGTGGATCTCGCCGTGCAGTGACTGCCGCCTTTCGTCGAGCGTCCTGATCTTGAGCTTGGCGATGTGGTCCGAGTGCAAGTTCGGCGCGACAGGCGGGAGCGGCACGTTGAGCTGGTGCAGCGCGTCGCTGAGCATCTGCACGATGAGCTGCGGCGGCACGTGCGAGAAGAAGCGCGTGAGAGACTCGAAGGGGACAATGTCGCGGAAGCGGCGGGCCGCCTGAGTGAGCGTCAGGGGCACGCCCGGCGTCTGCGAGAACTGGCTCATGGAGGGTTCGTCGGCAAGGGACTCGAGGAAGAGGCGGCGGTTCGCGACGCCGGACGCGCTGCGGTTCAGGGGTTGCGTGGAGGAGACGGCCATTGGGTTCATGGCTTTGAGAGCGGGACGCTCCCAATCCCAGGACACGTCGCTGATTGGCGTCTCGGGTTGTGTGAAGGACACCTGGCCTGGGTCGATGTCCATGGTGTCGCTACTTGACGGCGTGCCCTGGGAGGCCGTGGGCTGTTGGCTGAAGTCAATGCGCAGGCTTTCCAGCATCTTCGTGGCAAGGTTTATTGGATCGGACACCTGGCCATCAGAGGTGAGGTGAGGGTTGTGTCGCGTGTACCAGGGGTGTTGGCGGATGTGCGCGAAGGAGAAGCGTTTGCCTGGGTTGATATTCATCATCCCTCGGAGTAGCGAGAGGGCATTAGACGGCAGCCTTGCCCAAAGGGCATCTGTGCTGCGAGCGTTCGTGCGGACGTACTCTTGGTATTCCCAACTGCCGTTGGAAGGCTCGTCCCATGGTGTATTGCCGACGAGAAGCACAAAGAGGATGACTCCGCATGACCAGATATCAACCAAGTCGGGTGAGTATTTGCCGGCACTGGCGGCAGGCTTATCGCCTTTGCTACAGGCGAGAATCTCGGGCGCTATATAGGGTGGGCTGCCACAGAGCGTTGAGCTGGTCTTGCGCCGACCCTTGTATTCGAACATGGTGGCCATGCCAAAGTCGGCAAGCTTGAGGTTTCCGGTCTCGGAAAGCAGGATGTTCTCGGGTTTCAGGTCGCGGTGCGCGACGCCCTTGGAGTGGATGAAGCTCACGCCGCTGATGAGCTGCAGAAAGTAGACGTGGGCGATATTCTCGTTGACGCCAACATCAGCTTCGATCTTGTCAAACAAGTCGCCACCGTCGGCGAACTCCATTGCGATCCATCTCCAATTTGTGTCTTCCCCGGAGGCGAACCACTCGATGATGTTTGGATGTTGGCCAACATGCGAGTGGAGGGACACCTCCATCAACAACTGCTTTGCCGATACGCGGCCCTGTTTGGTAGCGTAGCCCTTGTGGATGAACTTAACGGCAAAGACAGGCGTCGTGGCGTCCTGTGGAATAGCCTTCTTGATACTGTATCTGAAAGTCAGTGGGGTGATTGATCCACAGGGCGCGGTCTGAGGTGAGGGGTATCCCACGATGCATAAGCGCCACGGCCTATTGTCTTGGATATAATCCGGAAGGGCAGATCCGTGGGGAAAGGATCAAGCTGCGACTGTTGCATCTTGTCTCACGAGCAACGAATGGCTCAGCAGGCGTTGCAAGGAGAATTCCAGTGGAAAAGCTTGCGTTGTTAGTTAGACCATAATCGAAGGCGATCAAAACAGGACTGGACGGGACGGGACGGGAAATGAGAGACCCAACAGGGTTCCTGGTTTACAAATGCCATGACTATTTTTTCAGGTAGCAAACAGACGACAAGGCAGCTAGCAGCAGGCTGCAGCAAGCACTATAGATGACGTCGCAGACAAGAATGTAGGGATTCGGTCACACAAAGAAAAGCAAGCCCGGGGGTCCAGTGATGTGCCTGAAAAGAAACCACAAGTCAGGACTCACCATGCCAATTTCGTTACTCTGAGCTCGCTCCACGTGCGTGGTGCGCGTCTCAACCGCGTAAAGCACTCTTTTCGCGTGTTTGCAATGTTGGTACGAAGTTAAGGTACCTACCTACACAATAGTATAGGTCGGGTCTGGGCTGGAGGGCCGTTTCAGGGCCGCCACAGCCGACGCGTATTCATTGGTCGATAGGGCGTCTTATCGCGGTTGCTGCAGTATCGGCCAGGTAAACATGCCTCTTCTGCGCCTCTAGTGCTCGCTGCTTTTGCCTCTGCCACGCGCCAGGGAGCCTCAATCCAGCGACACCTCGCCACAACCGTCTACTTGCCTTTCTACCATGCTTGCCTACCTCACCTAGGTACCTAGGTAGGTAGGTAGGCACAATCAGGCAAGACCACAATATAGAAACATACGAATAAGCTGTTAAAAAAAATTACGTCTTCATTCTTGGGTATCTATGAAGAGGCCGTTACACTCTCCAAGCCACTGTGTAGTTACAGTCGAAGGCAGAGGTCGTTGGTCGCTGTTGCACCCCATTGGAGTGCGTTCCGCTACCACTTCCACTACCACCTCACTTCCACTTCCACTTCCACCACCACTTCCACCGCCAGTGATTAGGGCCAAGTGTTTCTCGCTGTCACTCCTTCCTTATGCCACTTCTCCCCCCGCTACAGCCCCCTATATAGCATCCGAATGGCCAATGATGGTGTGATCAAGAAGTTTACTATGCAGAGTGAAAGCGGTCAATGAGCCGCATCCCATCGACGGATATGCTGCTCCGTGAGCCTAAAGATCATTAGAATAGTTCTGGTCGAGTAATAAGAGATTGCTACTTACTTGCCACGGATATCGTGCCATCCATTCTTCATGCGGCAGGCATAGCAGGCCCGAACGCCGCATACGCCACACTCGAACAAGTATGCAGTCAGCCGCTTGCGGCAGAACTTGCACTGGAGGTTTCCGCTTCGGACACCATACCAGCGAACCAGAGGTCGTCCATGGTTAGGACACTTGAGAAGCTGGTTTCCGGTGGCCTTGACGGTGGACGACAAGGGCTTCGAGGGGCTGGAAATGCCAATTCGCTCCTTCTCGAGGGTAGCCACTTGGTCGACGACGTAGTTTGTCTGGCCGGTGCGGCCCATTTCCTCGGCCGTGAGCTTTTTCTCAGGAGAAGCCTCCATGACAGACTCGGCTCGAGGGGTAATTGTGGTGACAGACGTCATGTCGAAAATGTCGGCTACGTCGGACGCAAAATCTTGGGTGCTCGAAGAGAAGACACTCCTTCTAGTCGTTAGTGATCTGCGCTGAACATGTACAGGAACGACTTACTCGGCTTGGTCAGAGCCCTTCTTTTGCTTGTCATAAGCAACATGGGCGTCATGGGCGCAGCCGCCCCAAGGGCAGCAACGCTTCTTGATGGTGAATGCCATTTTCCTTAGTACTCTTCTCGAAAGGCGCAGACGAGGGTAAAAGTTGGTATTCCTATTGAGTACGTTGGGACAGTCTTTGTCGTCTCAAGTCAGTTCAAGCCAGGCCGGCAACGACCGAGACAGCCACGGATAAGAAGGATGACGCATAAATACCGGAGAGACGACGCAGCCAGACGACGACGACGACGACGACGACGACGACGACGACGACGACGACGACGACGATTAATGCAACGAAGGTAACGAAGAAAAACAACGGGAACGACTGAGCCGGCCACCGGCAAAAAGGGCGTTGACTATGGTGAAAGACGGCGGCGGCGGCGGCGGCGATGAAGAGAGAACGAATGAGTCTGGGAGGGCGTACTCCGCAGTTTGGGATGGAGGAGTCAGTTGAGATGGCGAACGAGGGAACTCGTGGAGGGAGTTTCCAAAAGATAATTGGAAAATGGTGGGCAAATATGCCTTCCTTGAGGTGGTTAGGGCTCATGCCCAGAATCAAAGAACCCTACGGAAGGAGAGAGGCACGATCCAAACAAGTTGAAGTAATTCTGCTGCAAGTCTTTTCACGAGGCTCAGAGGCTGCATGTGTGCACCGAGAAGGCAAAGGGCTCTTGTTGTCTGATGACTGAGGACTCGATCACATCAAGACCATGGGATGCAAAGAACCACCATCAGTCCCACATCCCATGATTGACAGCCTTCCATTTCTGTACAGATTCTGTATATCAACATCCCAAGGGATTAATTTTCAGGCCTGCGGCCTACAGGTGCCCCTAGTTAATTACAATAGAGTAGGTTGTGTTGCTGATGAGTTATTTCAAGCGAAATACGCAATCAATAGTGTTGTTACTAGCAGCAATGTTATTACTGACCATTTTGAGCCAGTTCACAGGTCTTGTATACAGTCATCTTGTTGGCTGTATTCTTCTCCTTAACCCTTTTAAGTTGTAATAGGGCAGGTGGTTGGGACGAGTTATATCAAACATCGTTTACAGTAAAAGACATTCCTACTCGGAGGGTAATGAAGATACCTTATCGCCTTAATCAAGTTACAGCAGTGTTTTAAAAAATAATATACAAAACTCATCTGCTATCAAAGTTTACGTGTCTACAACATACCGCAGATAATTGGCTGTACTCTGAGAGGTACTAGAAGCAGTGGTCTGCGTACTGGCGGGCCACAATCTCTATTCCCGAGAATGTTGGGGTAGAACCTCGAACGTAGAATGTTTTCAACAAATCAATACAATTGAGCATAAGAGAAGCAAATCCATCATTGGCTGGTGGTGTTGGAAATGGCTGACATGGCGCCCCGATGTTGAAGCAAGAATTGCAGTTTGACCATTTCAGCAAATGAGAAACACACAATCTATCAATTGGATGGAAAGTAGTAACTGGGGCTAAACCAACCCAGTCACTGTGCAAGACTTTGAAAGAATACATCAGACATGTGGTCGATACCTACCTCAAGGTAGTAAGGTAGCGAAGGAGCAACTCGCAGGTAAGTGTAAGTCGATGCGGTACGTACACGCCGACCATCGTCGTACAGCAGCGACGGCGCTAACCCGAAACAAGCCAAGGTCAGCGCGTCGCCCAGGTACCGGCTCCTCCAATTCTCCATAAGGTACTGAGAAGCCCTCTCGCCCTACATAGTAGGTACCTACGCAACGACTCCTACTGTTGTTCTTGAAGCGCCAACTTTTGCTCCTTGCCCAACCTGCACATTACCACTCTCTCCCTGTCCATAAACACAGAAAAGATCTTCTTTCGTCAACCTGCTGCATTCCCGTCTCTGCTTCTCACTTCAAGACATCGCTTCTGTTTCGCCGCTCTATACCCCCGAAGCTTTGCTTTACCTTACTCTTCACGACACGGCAACACATCATGGACTATAGCATGGAGGACAACCAGAATGCTGCTCCCGGCAGCGTCCAGGCGGCGAAGCTGGGCGGCGCCAGGAAGGGACCTGATGCGCAGAGTGTTACCAAGAGGTGAGCAAAACTTGTCGTCGAGACCTGCGACATACACCAGTGAGTCGCGGACGAAAGACTGATTTAGCTGCCCCCCCAGGTTGCAGACGGAGCTGATGCAGCTCATGACCTCGCCGGCCCCCGGTGTCTCTGCTTTCCCCTCCGCCGACGGTAACCTCATGTCCTGGACCGCGACCATCGAGGGCCCCGATCAGACCCCCTACGCCGGCCTGACGCTCAAGCTCAGCCTGTCCTTCCCCAGCAACTACCCCTACGCGCCGCCGACGGTGCTCTTCAAGACGCCCATCTACCACCCCAACTTTGACTTCTCCGGCCGTATCTGCCTTGACATCCTCAAGGACAAGTGGACGCCCGCCTACAACATCCAGACGGTCCTCCTCAGTTTGCAAAGTCTGCTCGGCGAGCCCAACAAGTAGGTGGTGCCCCGGCGAAGAGGCGGCCCGACACAAGGAAGCGCTAACAAAGATGCTGTAGCTCTTCTCCGCTCAATGGCGAAGCCGCGGAGCTCTGGGACAAGGACCCGGAAGAGTTCAAGCGGAAGGTTCTCGGACGTCACCGCGACGTCGAGGATGAGTAGGCATTGGGTGTGCTGGGGACGGGACCTGGGCAAGAAAGACGACGAGCATTGCAATTCGAGCACTGGAGAACCGGAGTCTTTTGTATAATTACGAGCCGGCAGGCTTTGGGAACCTTTTCTTTTTAACAGGCATTGGCATCGCATGGGATTTTTGGGACCTGGGCAGGATTGGTATATCCTAGATTCTACGTGCGGCAGCCCACAAAGCGGCGGGAGAATTCGACGCGTAGGACCACGGTAAAAACAAACCAGAGAAACCATTTTCATTGTCCCGCAACCCCGTCGTGAGTAATTGTTGACACCATCGTCGCCGGCGGCACACGCACAAGTGACACCGCAGGTCGCAACCGCGCGCGGCCGCGAGGGCCCAGACGCTGCCCGACCCGGCTTCCCACCATCGCACACGGCCCATTGAACAAGTAGAAACAGAGAAGAGTCGTCGAAATCGTGTTTGGGGAATCAAGCGTTGTTCACATTGCCGTCGATTTTGTGTGAGACTATAATGCCGAATGCAACTCCGATGCCTTTATGCCGCCCTGAAACCATCCCAAAAGTAGAAACTTTTTACTCCTCGACGACAACGGTGTGGAGACCCTTGGGGTCCTTGACGTTGACGGCCTGGACGTAGGAGTAGAGCTTCTCCTTGGCGCCCTCCTCGTCGTTTCGTCTGCGGGAAATGCGGATGCGGAGTCTGTAGGGAACGCCCTTGACACCCTGCTCCC
The DNA here is from genome assembly GCA_001693025.2 of Colletotrichum lindemuthianum. NCBI lineage: Eukaryota > Fungi > Ascomycota > Sordariomycetes > Glomerellales > Glomerellaceae > Colletotrichum > Colletotrichum lindemuthianum. The sequence continues at coordinate 139,253 of MASP02000177.1, read as the reverse complement.
AAACCTTCTTGTTGAGCTCGGGGTCGACGCGGACGTCAGAGGTACCCTGGGGAAAGAAACAGTCAGCCTGGGGGGTTCTGAAGCGGCGTTTGCGATTCTGTATCCGTTCCGATGCGCGGGGTCCAGATTGGGAGGGATGATCGTCTTCGATAACGCAACAAGACGTGTCGTCTCGAATCGAGGGGCAGCGGAGGCGGCACATACCATGGCCTTGAGCGCGAAAGCCTTGATCTCCTTGATGGCACGGGGAGCACGCTTCTTGAAGGTGACACCGTGGAGCTGGACGACAAATGGTCAGCATTTTGCGTGGTCCTCAAATTCCGTCCTCCCAAGACAATGTCTTTCCTTCACAAGGCCTCCATCGCCGCCCGGCCCAATCCTGAGCGTTTCGTTTTTTTGCGACGGCGATGGCCTCATCCCTCTCCCGGTATCCAAGGATAATACTAACGCGCTTGTGCATGTGGATGGTGTACTCGCGAGCGACGACGTCCGCAATGGCGGAACGCTGCTTTCCGGCAGTCTTCTTCTGGGTCGACATTTTGGCGGTACCTCTCGTCGTCGTTGGTCGGTCGGGGGTCGGTCGGTCGGGAATCTCGAAAGAGTATCAGAGGTTTGCGGACGACGAAAATTAAAAGGCCCAATTGCAAAATGTGTGTAGATTCGAAAAGATAGGGCTAGGACTATGATTGGCTCGCTATGTCGGGTCAGGACACCGCACGTGATCTTATGTCAGCTACTATTTCCAGCGCAGAGCGGGGCGGTCTGAGCATTCAGCGGGATGCTTGAATGACTAAACCCCGGTGGGACAGCTGGAAGATTGTAGTGACGGTTTGTAGTGGGGGCCCCCAGCGCCATCGTTCCCTCTCAGTTCTACGTAGTCTTTACTCTTCAGCTAGTACGGAGTACTCCATACGGACTCCGTACTTGTATGGCAACCTGCAGTTGCCGGTACGTACTATTACCTACCCCCCAGCCACCAGTCATCACAAGTTCTTAGCGGTCGGCGTTGGCTCCTGTGCATTCCAAGGTCTGTCCACCCCTGACCAGACGACGAAATTAGTTTCGGGCCCCCGTACGACGCTTGATCTGCTGTTTATGCCGGGAGAGTCCAATCCAACGGCACTTCAGGCACGCATCCCCTTCAAGGCTTGCAATCTCCAAGCCTTCACGCGCTGCAGCGAAGTCCATCGTCAACCACACTGACGCTGTCAGTTTGCGCCGTGCGCGATCCTTCCCTTCTTACGCTCGTTCAATTCCAGCAAACATACCAAACTCGAACGGAGGCCAAGCGAAGACCACCATCCGACAATCGACGCTACTGGAAACTCTGCTGAGGACACCACCTGCCAAACCTGACGCTCGGGGACGTACGACAAGCCTGCATTCCAATCTCGCATCGCGACATTGCGCATCCCTTCCCTTCTCAACCTCTCTCACCGTCAATCAACAACCACCGAATCTTGCTCCCCGATTCAATTCTTGACTCTCGCTCGACCGATTCTTCAACACCCACTACCCTCACCTATTTTCCCGGCGTCGCGCCCCGACACGCTCTTCACGATGGAGGACCGATCGACCGGAGCGTCGGGCACGCCTTCACCCGTGCCAGACCTGCATCGAAACCGACTACCTACGCTGTTCGAGGTGTTGAGCCGCCGGACCCTGCCGCCCGTCGACCTCTTCTCGTTCTACATCTTCATGCGAGACCAGCAAAAATCCGTCGACTACCTCGACTTTTGGTATGTGCAAACGGCAGCCCCCGAAAACCTCCCGTGAGATCCACTAACAATGGAACAGGCTCGATGTTGCTCAGCACATGTCCTTGTGCCGTCACTATGTCCGCGAACTGCGAAGATCCGTCCTCATCGGAACGCCTGACCTGGACAAGGCCGGCTCCAAGCGCTCATCACAGATCCTCGAGGGTCTGGGCGACATGAGCCATCCCGCCGGACCGTCAATGTATGCCACGGAGAAGGAGAAGAACCAGGACGCGCAGATGTCGGCATACCTGCGTGAAGAGAACCAAGACTCGCCCCAGGACAGCAGCCCTGATCACCGTAGCAGACCGAGCGGAGCCTTCAGCACGCCGAGAGAGATGACGACCGACTCCAACTCACCTGCTCATACCGTCGCGAGAGAAGATATCCGGGCGTCGGCCGAAAAGATTCTCTATACTTTCTTACTGCCAGGCGCCGAACGCGAGATCATTCTCCCCGGCTCCATCACCCAGGACGTCACCACCGCGATTGAGGATTTCGGCCGAGATGACCCCGAGGTATTCGACGTTGCCAAGGACTACGTCTTCCAGGCCATGGAGCGTGATGCCTTTCCCAACTTTTTGAGGATGAAGGCTCTGGGCAACCTCATTCCGACGACGCTGCAAATCCGAATGATTGTGGGACTTTTGTCCATGTTTGGTGGTTTCTGGGCTGCCTTCATTCTCATCTTTCTCGATGCACCTCGTACAACAAGATGTTGGGTAAGTTGGACAAACAAACAAGAATGCCCCACAAACTCAATTGAGGACCCTGCTGACATGTGCTCCCAGCTCATTCTTCCATTTACCTTTGGAGTCTACTTCCTGGCCTCCTATCAGTACTCACTGGATCCCGTCCTTGCTCTCATCGGCCTGAGCGAGTACACCCCTTTCAACTTTTCCAAGGTCCGCGAGCCCTACGTTCGTAAGCTCCTTGCCAAGAGGGCCCTCATGGTTCTCGCAGTCACTCTCCTGATTGATGCTGCACTCTGTGTGCTCTTTATCCTTGTCCCAGGCAAGCGGCTCTAGGCTGCCCATGTCCCATCAAAGGATTGATTGCATTTATTTTCTACAACCACAGCAAAGAACCACAGCTCATCATCAGAGAGAGATGTCTTTCAATATCGGCAAACACAAACACCATGTTTTGCCCACAAGAGCTTTACGAACGTTATGACCAAAGGAACTTTCGAGCGATTCCGTTTCCAGTTTCCAGTTTGATTTATCCGGGTCTTGCATTCAGGATACCACTGAGGCTTCATCGGCGCGAGGGACCAAGAGAGGCCAGCAAGGGGAATCGCAGCCTCCCCTCTATGGCGTTTCAAGAGAGATCTAATTTTCCCCCTTCTTTTTTTCTCTTCTTTTTTCTTCAAATGTAGGATGTACTATTAAACATGGCCTAGTTTACGGTTGCACTATAGTCAGATGCAAGAGGCTGAGGGCCATATGGAGGATGGAGGATGGGGATCCGTGGAGGTGTGGAAAAGACTTTTGGCTTGACAATCACTCTCTTTTTTTCTCTCTTCTCCCTTTTTGATCCCCCAATTTTCTCCTTCAATGGCTCAGGGAGATGCACGCAGACAGGAGGTAGCAGTTGAGGCTGATGTATCAACAAGTATGAGGTTGACTTGAGTTTTCATGATTCATTGTGACCTTGCCTATGCTAGTAGTAAGTAGTATGCTGGTTTAATCCAGCTGCTTCCTTGGTTACTTTTTATCCGTCTTCTGTGCTGGATATCGACCTGCCCTTAGGCAACACCCACCTTCTTCCGCTGGCGTACTGCTTTTAGCCCAGCACTTTATCCACCTCTCTTGGCAAATATTCACCCACACTACAGCTTCCGTCTGCTGGCACGCTTCTTTTCCTGTTCATCATCTTCCTCGTCGACATCCATGGCCTCATCGTCAACCTCTTCGGTATTGTCCACCATGCTGGTGCTCCCACGCTTGTTATACCGCGAGGCCCTCGACGTGTGACCCAAGAACCCACTTCCACGCTCGCCACCACCGTGTCCGTGTCCGATGGCAAGCTTCCTTGACCCAACATCGGGTTCCTTTCGAGTCTCATCAACCAGCTTTGAAAGACGAGCCTCGCGTGCGGCCTTCTCGGCTTGCCTCTTCGCGGCGGCGTTGCGGATGCCGGCAATCTGGGCCTCTAGGCCGTCAAGGGTAGACTCGCAGCGAGCAGACCAGGCTTGCAGGGCTCTGATCATGTTCGGGACGGCGCCGGGTGCGAGGTCGCGCAGGGGGGCGAGCCCGTCGACCTGGACGACCTGACGGGCAGGGTCGAGCTTGGCGTCGACGAGGCCGGCGTAGATTGCGGAGATGACGAGGTCCTCAAGGGTGCGGACCGACGGAAGGTCGAGGGCGGACTGTAGGGCGGCGTAGGAGAGGTTGGAGCGGGTGCGGGCGAGAGTCAGGAGGGTGAGTTGGCGGAGCTTGAGGGTCTGGGCGGGGTTGAGCTCCGGGATATTATTGCCGGCGGCGGCGGCCGCGGCGAGATAGTCGGCGTATGTGCCGCGAGAGAAAAGCTCGAGTAGGGTGAGGTGGGAGCGAAGGTCGGAGGAGGCGAGGGCCTGGATCTGAGGGGTCTCGAGGAGTTCTGTGAAGACATAGGTGTTTGGATTGGATGTCGCGCGGGTGATGAGGTCGGCGGCTGCGCGGGGAGAGGTTGCGGATTTGCTCAAGGCCAGGAATGGCTGTGTTATTGTGTCAGCTCGGCTTGGAGGAAATTAGAGGACAGAGAGAGCATACCTCAAGAGCGTTGAGGGCTTTCGTTTGCTCCATTGTGAGCTGTGCCGGTGATGCTCGCACGCGGGATGGATAGTGGGGGGATGGACAGCTACGCTCGTAGCTGTCGTCACTCGAGCTATGGTAGCACAAGGTGGGGTGACAAGGCTGAAGAACTGCTTGACGTTGTCGGACGAAGCAGACGAGGCTGCGGTCGATGACTGTAGTACTGCGTAAGGGTCTGGCCTACCTATCCGCTGTCGTCACTGGGATGGAGGGGTATCGTGTGTCTCTCTGGAGAGATCTGAAGGTGAGGCCTGTATCAGATGCGTTTGAGGCGACAGGCGGATGCAAATGCGATGCTCGGCGAAGGGGCGCTACGCGGGCAGACGAGGGACAGGGGCAGGCAGCTGGCGGTGTGGTGGGGCCTGGGAAATCTAGGCCTGGAGCAGTCCGCTGGCACCTGGAGGTTACCTGTAGAAGGGAAAGTACTCCGTACCTACCTAGCTATCAACTTCGCCCCCAAGGCAGGTAGCCTCCAGCCAGGTTCCTGCCTCTGAGTCGCTCAAGCAGGATAAGCAAATCAGTCACCCTATTGACATCATGACCTGTCGCGAAGGTTTTGGACCAAGGGACAAAAACACACAAAGACGTCTTTGGCTCTTGCTGAAAAACAGGGATGCAGGGCGATTACTTGCAAATCAACCAGTCTAAAACGACTCGTGGCTTTTCAGACGTGTGGCGGCGATTCGAAGCCGGAGCTTGGCTTTTGAGACAGGGGCAACATCGTCGAAGGGCATGCGTAAAAAAAAAGACGATGATGGGCTCTGAAAACTGGAAAAAAATATGGCAAGCACATTACATTTTGGGAAGACGGAAGCTGGGTAAGCGGTAGACGTGATTGAGCCTATTGACTTGGCGCAGATTGCCAGCAAGCCGGAAGCTCTGTCCCCTCGCGCGTCCGAGGAGGCGAGCATCGTATGTTCTTGACGTTGACGGCACGGCGATACGCCCGCTGTGCGATCAACAGGCCGATCAGGTGCTCAAATGCAGTTGATGCCCGGCGATGGGTCTATTGGTGGGTCCATCGGAACAGCAGGAGTATCCAGTCACGAGTCCAACGATTCCCAAGTTCCGTACAACCAATGTTCATCACAGAGTAAGGTCACAGATCAATCTGGCCAGTAACACTCGCGGGAACAGAACTCAGAGCCTTGATTGCAAGTATCGTTAGGGCACGGGACACGGCTTGACAGCGTGAGGCATAGCATGAATGTCCCATCTCGACACACGACACGAGAACCAATGAATAATTCGGATGAAGATGATTTGGATGTGAATCCGGGTGTTAGGTTGAACCCGAAGCTAGCAGACCCTGGACTCAGACTGCGGTGGAGCCGTGCACCAGATGTTTTGTGAAAGCTTCGCTCGAAACGAGTCGTGGGCTCTGGCTCTGGCTCTGGCTCTGTCGGGCTCGGGCGTTGCATTGTTTGGCAGTCTTGTGTTGCATCCGGGAAGAAAGGAGCTGCGTAGGAAACGGGACGGGATGAGGGGGACTAATTAGTCGTCGTCAGCTTGGTACTTGCACAAGCTACGAATAGCCATGGACAACCTCACCATACCTACCTCGCTACCTACTGTGTAGTACTACCTAGTACCTACTTACGTAGTAGTCTTTGTGGTGATGCAGTGGTACACACAGCCCAGCTCAGCCATGACTCGAAAGGAGGGTAGGAATATTGATGATGGTGTTGACTGAATTCTGAACTGCAGAATAGCCCGGGGTTTTCTCGACTCGCTACACCTAGTATACTAGTAGACAAGTAATCCGTATACCTGCCATCGTCAGTTGACGCCATTCGAATAGACACTGACAATTATCCAACTTCAAATCTCCCATCCAAGACTTGCCCAGAGGAAAAGAGGGAAATGGCAGGATGGTTGAGAGGAGCCAACGGCCCAGGTGTGGCACCAACGCACCGTCGACCGAGGGCTGCAGCATCACCCGTGCATCCCCATTGGTCACTGGTTCCTTTTCTGCAGCCCACCCGAGGCAGTTTTTCAGGGTCAGCACAGGCGCTATGACCTGAGTCAACTGAAGCCGACGACGTTCGGGGGGATGGGCCGCTCTGCTACTGCGCACTTTAACGGCGCTGTTTCCAGGGGCTTCCAACTGAAGTATCCCTCCAGCACGATTTTGGTGAAAAGATACATCGCCTCCTACTCTATAGCCTTACCGAGTGTCTAGGCACAGAGTACCTTAACGGAGTACAAGTGCCTTACCTGGCATTTTTAGGTGAGAGTTGCGGATCAGTTGTACCCACTCCGACCCGCACCCACACCTACACCCCAGTCCCGGCTTCAGTTCCACGATTGCACCAGATGATAGATCCCGGCCACGCCGCAATACCCAGCAAGCTGAGGTGTTTGGTGTCTCTTCTGTCTTTCCATGCGCTGTGGGATTCTTCCGCCAATTCTCATTCCTACCCCAGGCCTATCGAGGCAAGACGACTCTGGCTGACAAAAGCCGACCTTCCACTACCGTGCCTCATTGGTTTTCTTCTCCTCTCCAGTGGTGCTATCCACCTGCCACTATCTCCTTTCTCGTCCCATTATTAATCCTGCCGGAACTCCATTTCAACCTCCTCACCCTCGAGCGCAACGACTACGCACAAACGCACATAGTCAACGCTTCCCCGGCACGCACACGCAACATCTGCCGCGACATTTGCCCCTACGATCCCGTACATATTCCTCGGAAGCCGGTCTTCTGGAGCCCCTGAACAACCTGAAAGTTCGCTCGACTCTTCTCGTACCGCCTCGGTCCTTATAGGAACAAATTCACAGTCGCATTACATGGACAGGTAGCTCTATCATGAGACCTGTAGTCAGATAGCTGGAACCCCCGAGACCCAAGCACGAACGAAGATCGAGCCTGGCCCTGCATTCCAACGTTTCCATCTGCTCAGTCGCATCGCGGCAACACGAGAAAAAAGGCGACATCATGGCCCCTCCAAACATCAAAGTCCCGCCACCCAACGATGGCAGCCGAAAGGCCCTACTGGCGACACCTACTGCAACCCACATGGCCACGACCACCCTCAAGGTCGGCGGCATGACGTGAGTTACTTCCCTCTTTGCTTAGTTCCCGCGTCGCAACGTGCTGACAGCTCTTCACAGGTGCGGCGCATGTACCTCCGCCGTCGAGTCTGGCTTTAAAGGCGTTGAGGGCGTGGGCAGCGTCTCTGTGTCCTTGGTAATGGAGCGCGCTGTCATCATGCACAACCCCGAACATATTTCTGCCGATCAGATCGCAGAAATCATCGAAGACCGAGGGTTCGACGCCGAAGTACTATCCACCGACCTCCCCTCGCCCATGTTCCCGACAGAACAGAATCTGTTCGACGCCGAGGACGTCAGCGGTCTGCTGACGACGACGATTGCCGTCGAGGGAATGACATGTGGCGCCTGCACATCCGCCGTAGAAGGAGGGTTCAAGGACGTTCCAGGCGTCAAGAATTTCAGCATTTCTCTGCTGTCCGAGCGAGCTGTCATCGAGCACGACCCTGATCTGTTGACGGCTGAGCAAATCGCGGAGATCATTGAGGACCGGGGATTTGGCGCAGAAATCGTCGACAGCGGCAGTGCACAACAAGAGAAGCCAAGAGCTAGTAGCAACCCCATTAGCACGGTAGCCACAACGACTATTGCCGTTGAAGGCATGACATGCGGAGCCTGTACAGCCGCTGTTGAAGGAGGTTTTAAGGAGATTGATGGCGTCTTGCGCTTCAACATCAGTTTGCTGGCCGAGCGCGCCGTCATCACGCACGACACGGCAGTATTATCCGCAGAAAAGATCGCCGAGATCATCGAGGACAGAGGCTTTGGGGCCGAGATCTTATCGACAGCTTCCGAGACATCACCACACGGCGGCAGCGCATCCACCGCGCAATTCAAGATTTACGGAAACCCGGACGCCACCCAAGCTTTGGCACTGGAAGCAAAGCTGTCGAGTCTTGCGGGTATCAACAGCGCGAAGCTTAGCCTGGCGACCTCCAGGCTGACGATTACACACCAGCCAAACATTATCGGCTTGAGAGGCATCGTAGAGGCTGTCGAAGCCGAGGGTCTTAATGCGCTGGTGTCCGACAACGATGATAACAACGCCCAGCTCGAATCACTTGCCAAGACCAGAGAAATCAACGAGTGGAGGAAAGCCTTCAAGCTGTCGCTATCATTTGCCATCCCCGTATTCTTTATCAGCATGGTCTTGCCCATGTGCTTCTCCGCCATCGACTTCGGCAGCTTGCAGATTCTTCCCGGTATTTTCCTTGGCGACTTGATTTGCCTGGCCCTTACGATACCCGTGCAATTCGGCATTGGAAAACGATTCTACATCTCTGGTTGGAAATCCATCAAGCACGGCTCACCGACGATGGACGTGCTAGTCATCCTGGGCACATCGTGTGCGTTCTTCTTCAGCATCATTGCCATGCTTGTATCGTTCTTCTTCCCGCCACACTCGCGACCCACCACCCTCTTCGACACCAGCACCATGCTCATCACCTTCGTCACCCTCGGCCGCTTTTTGGAAAACCGTGCCAAGGGCCAAACGTCCAAGGCCTTGTCGCGCCTCATGTCTCTCGCCCCTTCAATGGCCACCATCTACGCTGATCCTATCGCCGCCGAAAAGGCTGCCGAGGGCTGGGAGAACGCAAGCGTGTCTGGTGAGCCGAAGACCCCCAACCGGGACGGCCACGCTGCGGAGGAGAAGGTCATCCCGACTGAGCTCCTCCAGGTTGGTGATGTCGTCATCCTTCGTCCTGGTGACAAAATTCCTGCTGATGGTATCCTCGTCCGCGGTGAGACCTACGTCGACGAGAGCATGGTTACCGGAGAAGCCATGCCTGTGCAGAAGAAGAAGGGCAGCTACTTCATTGGTGGTACTGTCAACGGTCACGGGCGCGTCGACTTCAGGGTTAGCAGAGCTGGTCGTGACACCCAGCTCAGCCAGATTGTCAAGCTGGTACAGGATGCTCAGACAACTCGCGCCCCGATCCAGCGTCTTGCTGACACCCTTGCTGGATACTTTGTCCCCGCCATTCTTATGCTTGGTTTCCTGACCTTTGTTGTGTGGATGGTCCTCAGTCACGCTCTCACAAACCCTCCCAAGATCTTCACCCAAGAAGCTAGTGGCGGTAAGATCATGGTTTGCGTAAAGTTGTGTATTTCCGTCATTGTCTTTGCCTGCCCTTGCGCTCTTGGTCTGGCAACGCCCACAGCTGTCATGGTTGGAACTGGCATTGGGGCAGAGAATGGAATTTTGGTCAAGGGAGGTGCCGCTTTGGAGACTACCACCAGAATCACCCAGATCGTTCTTGACAAGACCGGTACCATCACCTACGGGAAGATGAGCGTGGCCAAGATGAATCTGCTCCCGGCTTGGCAGGACAGCGAATGGAGACGTCGTCTGTGGTGGCACACTGTCGGTCTTGCCGAGATGGGCAGCGAGCATCCCGTTGGAAGAGCTGTACTTCGTGCTGCCAAGGCCGAGCTTGGATTGGATGAGGAGGCGACTCTTGAAGGCAGTGTTGGCGAGTTCAAGGCCGCCGTCGGCAGAGGCATCAACGCCCTCGTCGAACCCGCCGTCAGCAGCAAGCGCACCCGCTACCGCGTTCTTCTCGGCAACGTCCGCTTCCTTCGCGAGAACAATGTCGATGTCCCTGTCGAGGCCGTCGAAGCCTCCGAGCAGCTCAACGTCATGGCCAATAACAGTGCTAAGAACACTTCCGCCGGAACCACCAACATTTTCGTGGCCATTGACGGTGCCTACACCGGTCACCTCTGCCTCTCCGACACGATCAAGGAGGGCGCTGCCGCCGCGATCGCCGTCCTTCACCGCATGAAGATCAAGACCGCCATTGTCACCGGCGACCAGCGCTCTACCGCCGTCGCAGTGGCAGCCGCCGTGGGCATCTCCTCCGACAACGTCTTCGCCGGCGTCTCCCCCGACCAGAAGCAGGCCATCGTCCAGCAGCTCCAAGACCAGGGCGAGGTCGTGGGCATGGTAGGCGACGGTATCAACGACTCGCCCGCTCTTGCCACCGCCGACGTGGGTATCGCCATGGCCAGCGGAACTGATGTCGCCATGGAGGCGGCCGATGTCGTCCTCATGCGCCCAACGGACCTCATGGACATTCCCGCCGCCCTGCACCTCGCCCGCTCCATCTTCAACCGCATCAAGCTCAACCTCGCCTGGGCGTGTTTGTACAACGCCATCGGTCTACCCTTCGCCATGGGCGTTTTTCTCCCCTTCGGCTTTCACCTGCATCCCATGGCTGCCGGCGCTGCCATGGCGTGTAGCAGCGTCAGCGTTGTCGCCAGCAGTTTGCTGCTCAAGTTCTGGACGCGCCCAAGTTACATGACTGACCCGTCGACGCAAACCAAGAGGCGCGGGTTCGGAATCGCAAACAGGGTCAAGCACGTCATCCGCCGTGTCAGTGGTAGGAGGACGCAGGATCAGGGATACGTCCCGCTCGCCAATATGGCGGATCGGGACGAGGACTAGAAAAGGTTTTTTTTGTTTGGTTTGTGAATACTTGTCAGAATAAGGGGGTTCAAGTAGGATTCACGGATCGGTATTCCCCTGAGTAGAAAATACAGCTTTCTCAGCCCATTTTGCAAGTTTGGGTGATTTCGTCTAGCACAGCATCGGAGTCAACGTTTATTGTCAAAAACCTTTCCATTCTAGCCAACATGGCCCACAGTGATGTGAAAATGAACCTTCAATAATCCATTTGTACAACCGGCATAAACGCCATTGAACAGCTTACGATGATGTCCAGACCAGCGGCACGGACAACCCACTGCAACCCTCCGTTGAATGTTTGCCTCCATGTTCTCTTGATATTCCAGGCAAGAGACGTATTGTGCGTTCACGACCTCGACGCAGCGGAGACGCAGCTTTTGCTCGGAGCTTGGTGGGAATGACTTTCAGGTCTTGACACGATGTCATCACGGGGGATCAAAAGTGATGTATGAGGCGTGCTGGAATATTGACTAGTAGCTGGTATAGCAAAAGGGGGGAACCCACCAACAGGAGCATTGTCGTCCAGAATCGTGACGATTTACGGCACATGCAAACGAATAGTTAACGTTGAGTCCGGAACCATCGAAGGGGATTCTCTTCAAAGTCACCTATTTTCCCCCTTTTCCAAAGTATAGCAACAGAGCAAGAACAACCCTAGATTAATGTCCTTATTCCGAGAATCCCACAATCAGAAACGCCACGCTATGCGATGTTTGTCAAAAAACACAAAAAAGCACCCCATCAGACACCCGTATACGTCTCCCGCGCCCCGATGATCTGTCTCCCACACGATCCCTCCTCCTCGCAAATCATCCTGCTCCACAGCCGCACCTCCTCGACGCTGATATTTCTCTGTTCGAGTTCCCACCTCACACTGCCGGGGAGCATCGTGGCTTGTTGACCGCCGGCAGAAATCAGAGGCACGACGGCGGCGGGTTTGTCGCCCTCGCCCTTGTTCTTGGAGAGGATGCCGAACCGGAGACCGACCTCGGTGACGGTGACGAGAATGCTGATGATGATGAGGACGATGATGATCCAGGTGATGTAGCTCATCTTGGCGTCGGCGACCGAGTCGGCCAGGATCTCGGCCAGGTCGAGGAAGACGCGGCAGCGCTCGTTGAGGACCTTGATACGCGGGTCGATCTCGAGGTAATCGCGCGTGGCGACGTAGAGGGGGTGGAGGGTGGGTTCCGAATCCCAGAAGAAGTTGGGCACGTCCAGGATGTTTGATGCTGGGTGACTGTTAGCAAACGATGTGGTAGTGTGGGATTCTGCAAACTCACAAAGATTGATGTCCACGCGGCTCTTGAACAGGCGGCCGAGGATCTTGACAATTTCCGTCCTGGTCATGTTGAGCTCACCCGTAAGGGCCAGCGTTTTCGGAACGTGTTGCGCGTCCAGCATGGTCTCGCTCATGCGCTCCTCGAAGAGACACAACTTGGTGCTCTGCGCAATAGCGTGACTGATGGTCAACTTAACCATGTGATCGCCACGCGGCAGAAGCGTGATCATGTCGTTAAAGATGCGCGGGCGCTTGACGTCGGCGCTGTACTCGAAGTGGAACTCTTCCGTCTCAAAGTCCTCCTCGTCCAACGGTCTCGTGATCAGTGATAACCCGTTCTCGTTCTGCGCAAAGGTCAAGTCGGCGAGAATGTCCTTCTCCTGATACTCTGTAAAGTTCCAAAACACGACAACACCATACGAAAAAACAAACATCTCGGCAAAGTTCTTCGCGTCCGGGGCGAGGCGCGCCAGGGGGGAGGAGCTGTTGGGGTCGTCGGGGCTCTGTTCGCGATGGCGGGGCGGGTCGTCGTGGTAACCGTTGCCGTTGACGGGACTGCTGCCAGTGTACGCGAACTCGTCAAAGTAGCCCTCGTGGTGTTCTCGCTGCTCGTTGCGCTCAATCTCCAAGTCGAGCACCGTCTTGCCGCTGCCGGGGGCTTTGACAATGGGCCTGCTCCGCACGCGGTAACCCTCGTTTCCGTTGAGCAGCGGCAGCGAGTAAATGACGTAGAGGCAGTCGTCGTAGAGTTTCGTCTTGGCCTCGTGCTTCTTGCGCAGGAACTCGGCCGTGGACTGCATCTTATAAGCCTGCGCGGTGCAATACGCCGTCAGTCGTGCGAGCTTCTCCTTGCGCTGCACCTTGGGCAGACGCTCGGCGTAACTCTTTCCGCGGATACCGCCTCGCTTTTTGAGCACGTCGAGCTCTTCGTCACGCAGGGGTCGGTTCTCCTCCTCCTCCATCTGCTTGGCCATCCTGCTGGTCTCCTCGTCAAGGTCTTCATCGGAGCCGGGCTTCTCGTCGGTCTCGGGGAGCAAGACGAGCTTCTCGCTGATCTTTGTCGTTCGAGACGGCAAATTCTGGCCCGTTCGGGATTGGATGGTGGGCAGTCCGCCGCCGACGCTGACGCCAGGGCCTGCGCTGGCGCGACGCGAAACTGCGGCGCTGGATCCGCCGACGCCAGATCGCTGGTTCGAGGGAGGAACGCGGGGCTGTCCGGACGGGATTTCGGAGGCGTACTGGAGGACGTTGTCGACGGAGATGAAGCGCATGGCGGGACGGCCCTGGACAGCTCCTAGGCCGGTGGCCTGGCGTTGAAGGGCGCCTCGCTGAGGAGGTCGTTCTCGTGAGTCGGTCACCTTAAGAATGCATGTTAGTCGAGCGATCCAATCGCAACTGTATATTGACAACTTACCAATACCGACGGGCCTCGTTTTGAAGACGCCATTGTTGCGATCGCTTGTGATTGTACGCCAGAGTTGAGGTCGGAACATACACCAGCCGTGACAGAAACAGTTCATCCATCATGGAGTGTATGGCCGCACCGCCACAAAAAAGCCAAATTGTGGCTTGTGCGTTTACGTCATAGCTCAACCCGAGGCATGTTTATGTCGTTAAGCTCATCCAATTTCCATACGCTCTCTGGAAATGAGAAGTCGAAGGCACATCAACATCAAATCAGCAAATGATTGGAACGCTGTTCATGTGTATCAATCCGACATAATCGATAGGAAAGGAACCATGGACAATGAGGCGCGTTTTTCGCTCACGACACTGCGCTAAGTTAAATATCACGGTAAGTGCTCAGGCGAAATGGTCAAGAAAAAAAGCGAATATGTTCATCCACTCGTAATAAAAGCTATGCCGAACGCCCGAAATCTTGGTATCTTCCCTGAAACCCATGAGCGAAAAAACATGCCATTCGTGAGCCAGCTGATTACGTTCAGCCACCGGCAGGCGCGTCGCGTGCATCCTATCCTTGATGTACCCCTCAGTTGCTCTTCTTCCATGGTCAAATATCAGAAGGCCTCATCTATACTGAGGCGGTGCCTGGCCCCAGCCTTGGGGAGGTTGTCCATGCACAGGTGGGGGATGCTGTATACCACCACCACCACCACCACCACCACCCTTCATTGCTGTAACATCAGGTCGGTTCTCCAAAGGCTGGGCAAAATTGCAGATGTGGCAGACTACGTCGGTGTAGCCCTTGAAAGAGAGGGGGATGACAGGCTGTGGTGTACAATGTCAGCTCAAGTCTGTTCATTCAGGTAAACTGCCACTCAAAGCAGCAGTGAAGCTGCTGCCTGCGCTATTTGCGCAAGGAAGAAAGAAAAGTTGGAGACAAACTCACAATCCAGCAAAAGGTAAACCACGGATGGCTCTTGATTACATGTCCAGCCATGTTGCCACAGTTGTAGCACTGGCAGACTATGCCCTCATAGCCATCAACAGGCTTGCGGAAGGTGTGCTCACCACAGACGAAGAAGAAGAACATTGTGGCGGTTTGTCAGTGGGTGCACAGGTGCAGTAGTCTGTGCTGTCACGTTTGTGGGCTGATGATCGGTTGGGTAGCCAAGGTGGGCTTTTCTGATGTATCGCGTCTTTTTATCGTAGATAGGATGGTCGCTGGTTTTCGGAATAGTAGCGAGTGGGAGTAGCAGCAGCAAGGGTACCGGAGGTCAGCCGAAGCTGTCGGGAAGCAAAAAAAAAAAAAAAAAGGAGAGGATGAGGAAGGAGCCGTTGGGAGACGGGAGGAATGGAATAGATTGACGTTGAAAGGCGCAAACGGGGGTAAGCTGCACCTTAAGGCTTGGAGGCTCTCCAAGAAAGCCGGGTTATTGATTGGCAGCAAAGAAGCGCAGAAATGAGCCCTTTCTTTCTATTCTATTTGAATGTGGCCCAAGCTTCAGTGATTGTCATGCTGAATGGCAAAGGAACAGACCGAAAGAAATGGATGCAGAAGAAAAGAGGGATGAACTTGATGTTCTGATTCAATGGTTGGACCTAAGGTGTGGTGGTGGTGGCTGGTCTTGCGTACTCGGTCGAGGCGGAGCATCCTTGGCGGCCCATCGATATGGGCTTGAAGTTGCCTGGCAAGCCTGGCATCATTCACCACCAACGGCGAATGTCTTGGTCGGAGGATTCACTGTCCGAGTCTATCCGGTGTTTGTCGGGACTGTTGGATGATGGGGAAAACGACGCGTGACCGTTCTGGCAGCTTGGCGATGGATCATGCTTTTCGCGGGCAGGGAACGCACTGAGATGCGCTTCCTCGACGCAAACTCTCGAATTCAATGCCCCGATACATAGGGATATCACTTTCATGCTCTTCACTGCGAGGTCGCCCCCAGCACCTTGGCCGACTGTCCTTCTACTGGACTGGCTGACAACCTGGGGTCACCGTGTCGGACCACTAGGTGCGCCATTCTATGCGTCTCTTGTTGCCCCTGCCAACGGTTTTCTCATGATGGCAAAATGTTCCTCGCGGCCGTGGCTCATCCAAGGCTTCGGAACCTTCAGCGTTACTCTCTTGAGAACCAGCCTGTGGACACTATAAATCCGGTGATAATATTAGGTACCTAGGCGGGTACTCTGTACCGGCACTTGAGCTCCGAAGCTCCCGCCCGACCATCCCGCTACCTACTACAGGTGCCCACGCTACTTGGGTACATGGGTACACCGCGATGCTCCCCAGTTTGTAGCCCAGGACACTGACGTTAACCCTTTTAGGGTCCTGCAGCACCACCGAAGTGACCCCGCCAGCCCTTCTGCAGCCACACAGCACCAATCAACTCCGTTTTCTCCACTGCGTCATCCATCTACCGAACCGCGGAACCTCTTGCGACCGACCTCCGACCCTTTCGAAAAATTTGGCGATAGCAGCACCACCACCAGCATTCGACAACGTTCAAGCCAATTACAGAGACATACCCTTTGCACTGGATCGAGCTTCTCTGCCCGCCTACTGAGAGACTAATTAGCAGCTTCAAAGTCGCGAATCCGACCTCAAAGATAACCCCGGCGTCACGAACAGTCATCCACGCCAAAGACTGGCACACAACCCCACGATAGCTTCAAAATGCTCTACGACCTCAACATCCCGTGGACCACGTCCACCTCCCCCTCCGACCTCGACCGCACAATCTCCTTCGCCTCATCCCTAGGCTACACCGTTCTCGCCCTCAACCACACAATAACACCGCCTCTCCCCTCCCAAATATCCAGCCCCCTCCCCAAACTCCCACCACCACCAACACAACCATCCTCAAAACCCCGCCCCACGATCCTCCACCGCGCAACCCTCCTCCTCGACGACCCCTCCCAAAACTTCCGCCTCCCCGCCCTCCTGCCCGCCTACGACATCCTCGCCGTGCGCCCGACCTCGGAACGCGCCTTCCAGGCCGCCTGCCTCAGCATCGCCGACGCCTCCATCATCTCCCTCGACCTCACCCAGCTCTTCGCCTTCCACTTCCGCCCCAAAACCGTCATGGCCGCCGTCGCCCGCGGCGTCCGCTTCGAAATCTGCTACGCCCAGGTCCTCGCCGCGCCCGAACCCCGCGCCCGCGCCCTCTTCGTCTCCAACCTCGCCAACCTCGTCCGCGGCACAAAGGGCCGCGGCCTCCTCATCTCCAGCGAGGCCCGCGGCGCCCTGCACCTCCGCGGCGCCCCCGACGTCGTCAACCTCATGGCCGTGTGGGGCGTGCCCACCGAGCGCGCCGCCGAGGCCCTCCGCGTGAACCCCCGCGCCGTGGTTGCCAACGAGGCCATCAAGCGCTCCGGCTTCCGCGGCGTCGTCAACATCATCGAGGTCGGCGGCAGAGCGGGCGACGTCAAGAAGTCGGCCGAGGGAAACGGAAAGGATGCGGCCGCTGACGGCGGGAAGAAGAAGAAGATGCAGAAAGGGAACGCGGCGCAGAAGCGCAAGACTCCAGACGAGAACTCGGACGCCGCACAGGGCAAGTTGAGCAACCGCCAGGCAAAAAAGTTGCGGTTGGCGCAGGCGGACAAGGACAAGGCTGATGCGGGAAAGAAGCAGACAGAGGCCGCAACGTAAAGCCGTCTATAATCATGGCAGAGAGTAGGACTGTGGTTATGGGCTAGAAAGATCGGTTACGCGTATGATACCCCTTGAAGAGATCATGGACATCAACTATTGTCACTTTTGTCACGCCCCGTGCGGCGCGGTTCTGTACCGCCCCGTCACACGATACGGTTTACACCATGAACCTTGCCATGGAACTTTGAACGTCACCCTCACGCGTCCACACTACCGACGTCATGAAACTTTTTGAATTTCAAGGGTCTTCATGAGGCGGGACAAAATTGTTGGAAGTAAATTATATACAAAAGATGTTTTGTTGTTCAAAAAGCACAGCCCCCTCCATCCACCACTTTTCGCTGCGGAAAGTTCGGTGGAGGAGGGTGACCGATTACCTATCGCGCTGGCGCAACCGGACGGGTTTTGGTAGCGAAGAGGGTTGTAGGAAGAGGTTGAATGCGAGGAACGAAGTTTCCAGCTGCCTCGTCCTCCCGTATGTACCACACCGCCCCCCCTTGGATCGTGTCCATTAGTCCTAACCCTCTTGCGCTCTACCGTCCGGTCAAGGGTAGAAAAGAATGAAAATGTTGGAGAAGAAAAGAAGTGTGAGAAAAATCAACGTGAATGCAGCAACCGATGAGCTTTCTCTAGGGGTATTCGCATGCCGCTGCTGCTGCTGCCGGTGCAAAGACACTCCACCCCTATCGTACATTCACGTCCGCCCGTCATATGATCGTACGACCCCCATGCTGCCTCAAACGCTCTAAACCATCATCGTCGCTTGTCGGAAGTTGCTCGGCTCGGTGCTTTTGATCGAGGAGCGCAGGACGAGAATCACGCCTCGGCTTGTGGCGTTTCGCGTGCTCGCGCCTGAAGACCAATGGTCTGTTGGAGCAAATTGCCCAGTTGCAGGGATCTGTTGAGTGATAATCCGCCAGTGTTGCCGTTGGGCTGGGCGCCCGGGTTGTTGACGACGGCCGGGGGCGTGATCTGCGCAACAGCGGCGGGGTCGGCTGGGTTGCCATTCCCGGGGAGACCACCGAGGTTCAGGGACGTCGTAGGTGTGCCGCCCGCTGTTGGATTGCCGACGAACGGGAGGGCTGCTGGTGGTTGAGAAACGGCCGGAGGTGGCTGGACCAATGGGGGCTCTGGTGGGATATTAGAACAGACGTCTCTCTTGATAGGTGGTTCGTTGTGGCTTACCAGCTGCAATGGGAGGTGGTGGCGCCGGTGTGGCCATGGCTGATGATGTGGCCGGCGCTGCTGGGGTCGCTGGCGGAGGAGCACTCATGTAGATGATTATGGGAGGACTTGGGTTCATCGTCAGTATTCAACGATTCATGACAAGCACATCATATCCTGTAGAACTTACGGAGCAGCTTGCGTGACGAAGATAGTCACCGGTGCGGGTGCCGTGGCGTTGTAGCACTCCGTCTTCGTGATCGTCACCGGCGGCGGTATCGTCATGTTGCAGATGTTGTTGCCAAGATTGTTGTGGTTGCCATAATTGTTATTCGTGTTCTGATGCCCCTTGTTCTTGTTGGTGTTGTTGGTGTTTTGGTGCCCATTGTTCTTCAATCGATACCCGCTATGACCGTTACCACTGTTTCCCTTGTTCCCGCCGTTGAGGGCTTCCAAAATGCTGGCGAGGATTCCTCCACCGATACCATTGCCGCCGCCGCCGCCGCCACCACCGCCCGCCGCCAACGCGGGAATCTGGTTCGCCGGCACCGTCGTCACCTCGATTGCCCCAGCATTGATACCCTCGATGTTAATTTTGGCCTGCCTCTTCTCGATCGCTTCCCTCTTCTCGACTGCCGCGCCCTGTTCATCCTGTGTGAGTTCCCGGCGGTCACGGTGGCGGTCGTAACCGTCGACGGCGAGGCAACGCACCTGAGTGAGTGTCGTTAAGGCTGCCACGGCAAAGAGTAGACTCTGCCTCATCGTGTTGCTCTCAAGAGGTATGTGACGAGTCGAAGAGCTGGAGACCTTGAGATGTCGCCAGCGTTCCTCGTCGAGTCCCCGTTTTCCCTTCAATCGTTTCGATGTGTCTTCTTTCCTTTCCTTCGAGGTCGTAGTGCAAATGAGCGTGCGCGTTCAACAGGACCAGCCGTCGTTCGGTGAGTTCGGTGGGATCAACCCTAGATCAAAAGAGCGTGTTCGTGTTTGGTTCTGGTGGATTGGTTCGCCAAACCTTCAAAGCCTCTGGGTCATCGATGGAAGCGAAGGGGAGGGAGAATGGAAGATGTAGTAGAGTTACGGGCGAGCAGGTGGCCACCTGCAGAATATTGGTGCACGGTTTGGGGAGCGTCGTAGTTAGGACGGCCAAGACTCGAGTAATGAAAAAAAGGGTGTGTGGAGACTTGGCAAGAAATAGAGACAGCGGGAGAGCGAAGGGAGAAGTGACTAAAACGTGGAGCAGGGGTGTTGGTTGTGGTGGTGTGGGATCAGAAGCTGATGATGTTCGGTCACTCGGTCAAAGAGCGCAACGGTGAACATGCCGCCTTTACCGCAGTTCCCACCACCTGGGTATGCTATTATGAGCACAAATTTTTACTTGAATCTGGGAAGCATGAGCCAAATGGGCAGAAGAAAACGTCAATCGGACGGCGGAACCAGAGGCCGGACCGCAACTAAGGCGTGGGAGCCGTAACATGAGCAGAGAAAATAAGGGAACTAGGTCACCCACCCGACTCACTGTATGCTAATAACCCAAGCAATGCCTAGCAATGCGAGCCTTCGAGCCGGCGCTGCCGTCAAGCTTGGTCTGTCAGGCTTCAGTGACCGGTCTTGGACAAATTGAGGCCAAGTTATGGGTAGCCGGTAGACAAGACGCCAGAATAGAGTGGAATGGGTCGTCTACTGGTACGATCTGCCTCTCGTCGAAGGCGTCCCAGCGTCCCATGTCCATATCCACTTGCCCGGCTGGGACGCGTGCATCCCAGCGGTAATCTGTATTTGCATCGGAGCCAGGGGTAACGTCTGTGAGCTTCAGGGCAGCCAAGCCTTCGGGCCAGGAAACCCTGCCGACTCATCGAGAGGGGCATCTCAGGCGGTTCGTTCTGGAGCGGAAATGGCAACCGCGTGAAGCAAAGCGGCGTGGGTCTCCATCCACAATCCGGGATTCCGTGACGGTGGGCAGGGAGTAGCCCTAGGCTGACTGTCAAGGGTATGAGACATGCCCCAGACGGTCTCCGTCTGAGCAACCCCAAATCGATCCAGGGCCCCGAGACTGGAGCAAAAGCATCTCGGTCACTAACCTGGTTGACAGCCAGCCTTGAGGCAGCACACCAGATGTGGCCATATTGAGTACGGATACCGTACTGCGTACGTATATGTGCTTGGGACAGACAACAGGGCAGCATCCCGTTCGTGGCCGTGACGTGACGTTGCTGCTGTTTGACCACAAGCCATGCGATGCCTGTCGACTTGGGCGGCTTTCTGTCCACAGGCACCATCTCTGTTCCCTTGGTGTAGTTGGAAGCTGCATCTGCTGCTAATGTATCCGTCTAGAAGCAGAGTTAACGACACCTGAACCGTACAAGAGCGAGAAACATTGTTTTGGCTATTTTGCGGCGAATTCCCTTTGACTTTCCGTCAAATCTAGGGTGTATCCTCTGCCTCGGCCGATTGCCCGCGAATCTGCATGCTGCGAACTGCTTCGAGGGGGAATGTGAGAAACATTGCTCTGCAACCTTCTCGTCTCGCTTGGCAACGCTCCATGGGCGGCAATTGACAAGTCGATGCGATACTGACCAGCGGCCTGTGGGAGATCGACCCAAGGAATGCAAAACCGTCGCATCGCTACCGAAAACAACGCGTACATCCATCGTCAGGGTCGACACCCACGTGCGCATCAACTCTTGCGCTGGCGAGGTTGCAATTCAGATGGGGCGTCCATTGCGCGGGCACGATTAACGAGACTGTCGGCCGCCCGTGCTGCACACAGTTCTCGCGTCGCGAAGGGCGAACACAGAGAGGACGAAAAGCCATGAGGCTCCCGGGCTAGTGGGGTACTGCGTAGTGCGTGTGGTGGCACGTCGAGAGTCTCATCTCGTCCCAGCTTTTCGCATTCGTCCCTTTGCAGCAGCCAATGAGCCAGCCCACGGTCGAGACAGGAGATGTCGCCAACACGTTGCGATTGCGTATTCGCGCTAGGGCACGAGAACGGACAAGAGCTGCTGCTGCAGCAAAAGCAACGCTGCATTGAGACGGTACTCCCTCGTCCAACGTCCGAAGATGGCTGCCTCAAATGGCTGGAGACTAGCGAAAAGATGGGTCAAACAGCCCGTCGTGCCCAGACGAGTGTGATCGAGTGTTTGATGACACGGTAAGTCTGGTCCAGTCGTTCCCGTTCGTCCACGACGATGTCGCAAGCCATTACCACGGGTCAGGTAATCAACCTTGGTATGCTGGGCAATGTCGCACGGGGAGATAGCATTGCAGTGACGATAATAGCATTGCGTCCTAGGTCAGCGAAACGGGAGAAGAAAACTCCTCGGCTGCCCAACCGACGTTCCTTACGCAGACCCTGCCAGCGGTAGAAACGAAGTCCTCCAGATGTCGCAAAAGTCCGAGGGGCCGAAGTGCACCGCCTCCCTTCAGGAAAGGAAGACCATGATATCATGAGACCACCCCCTTTTTCGTCGGTTCGAATAGTTTGTTGCGATTAAACACTGGGAAGAACGCCGCAAAGAACCGTAGGGATGTCAGAGTCGGGAGTCAGGAAGTCAGGAAGCCAGTCTCGTTCGTTTCACTTAATTTAGTGGGAATTTCCAGCCACATCACAGTGCGGCTTTCGTCATGCTGCTCGAGGGACTGTGGCTTGTCTGAACGTGGCTGGAATGCGGCCCTCGGTCCTCTCAAACCTCCGATCGATGAAGACGGCGGGAGGAGCAAAGGATGTACCTCGATCATACAAAATGGGCGGCATCGATACACGGACCTAGCAGAGTGGGCCCAAGATATCGATGACGACGGTGTAGACTTCTTTCTGCTAACGACCCTTACTGGACTGAGGCTATGCGACCAGCTATCGCGTGTTCAGAAGTACGAGGTCTCGCGCTCGTCCATAACTTCCGGAATCGATGATGACAGCGTCAGCAGGCTTGGTGATACCGAATCCTGTTCTTTGACGCCTCGTGTAATAAATAATCTACAGTGTCTCTACTGCCACCTGTTTATCCAACCAGTGTTTCAACAAATCTTCAAGCGTCTCAGGTATTGAATTGCGACTCACTGACAGACAACACACTCACAAGGCTTGTGAGACAGAAGGCAGTTCAACATGGCGACGGTGCATGTGTTAGACGATTACTACCTAGCCATCACGGCTCTCGTCACAATAGCGTACCAGTTGCTGTTTTTCTCCATTGCCTTTAGCTTGAAGTTTGACAAACTGACCGGTGAGGCTCAAACCCCAGAGACGTGTTCAGCAACACACAAAGAGCCTCAGCTAACCTATCCCAGACTTCGCGGGCGGCACCAACTTTGTCCTTCTCGCAATCATCACCCTCGCTCTCAGCGGTTATCACCATGCGCGACAGGTCGTCGCGTCCATATTCATCATGCTCTGGGCCGCGCGCCTGTCGAGCTTCCTGCTCTTCCGCATCATCAAGACGGGCAAGGACGACCGCTTCGACGACAAGCGCGACAAGTTCTTCCCCTTCCTCGGCTTCTGGATATTCCAGATGGTCTGGGTGTGGACCGTCTCGCTGCCCGTCACCATCCTCAACTCGCCCAACGTCACGCGGTATCCGCAGCACGCCTTCGGCACCGGCCGCGACGTCGTCGGCATCATCTTCTTCGTCGTCGGCTTCGTCATGGAGTCCGTAAGCGACGCGCAAAAGTACGCCTTCCGCCGGGACCATCCCGAGCGCGAGGCCATCTGCGACAAGGGTTTCTTCAAGTTTTCGCGCCACCCGAACTATTTCGGCGAAATCATTATCCAGTTTGGTGAGTACCGTCCCCACGCCTCGCGCCGTACGGTGCCAAGTGATACGCGTTTCCCAGTCTCGCACTTGGCGTCTCCTCAAACGTGCTCTCACGACTAACATCTTCTAGGCATCTACATGATTGCCGTTTCGTCCGCCGCCGACGGTTACGTGGGCGGCCAAGCATTCAAGGCACTCTACGCGACCATTGTCGGACCCTTTTTCCTGACGCTGCTTCTCATGTTCGTCTCGGGCCTGACTCTGCAGGAGCGGCCTGGCGCCAAGAAACGCTACGAAAAGAACCAGAACTGGGAGGGCTACAAGCGCTACCTCGAGCGGACTAGCATTCTCATTCCTTTCCCGCCGCAGTTGTACGTCCGCATGCCCACTATTCTCAAGCGGACAGTATTCCTCGAGTTTCCAATGTACGTCTTCGACCCGGCAAAGCACTCTGATGCCGGCACGCCGGCCGAGACAGGAGAGCAGCAGCATGAGACCATCTCGAAGCCGGCCGGCCGCGGGAGTGGCGAGGAAACGTTGGTTGGACAGCATTCTTGAAATTGCGAGAGTAAAGACGGGGTGATCGTCTTTGACCTGTGCTAGCGGCATGGTAATACAGTAGGTACTTTGTGAAGGTTTTGACAGTCTCATTTTTGGCATGTGGGTCAACCTAATAATACTACCTCATAGTGCACTGGGCATATTTACATCAGACTCTATAAGCGTGACTGGTATATACCCTTCGCTCTTCACATGGTCAGCCAGCACATCTACCCACTCAACCGCTGTAGTCGCACTTTGCCCGATTCGCCAGCCTCGCAGTGGCTGCGCATCCGCCGTTACCACGCAGATCGGTAGGTTGATCAAGGGCCTCCTGTGTGACCCCGTAGTCGGTGTAATCAGCCTCTTCGGGGTGGGTCTCGGCGCTCTCTGGAATGGGGACCATGGCATTGTTGGTCCAAATGTGCACCGCCGTTTTCCAATCGAGGCCTTCGAGGCAGCCACCTTTAACCGAGACGACGTTCTTGTTCTGAAGCAGACTGTGTTAATGTGATTTTCATCTAGTGCTGATGTGGAGATAAGTAGGAGCCTGTACCGGTGTACTGTGTATCAATCTCGTTCCGCAGTTTCGGCAAAAGTAACTATCAGACTCTCGTCAGCACACATGTCTTTCAACCTGGATTAAGTAGATCAGTATCTCACCAATACAGCGTCACTCCTGAAGCAGTCGGTCGCCTGTCTGATAGTCAGTAAGCTCATCTCCTCTCGACTCAATCATCGTCATCACATCTCTCACTATCTCTCACCTCACCCCTCACCCGCCACTCATCACCCATCTCACTCGACCCCCTCATCCCAAGGTCATACTCACGCGTAAACACCCAACAAATCGGCGGGCGGCAATTGAAACTTTGGAAAGATGGCCGACGTCCCGAACGCGGATCCCGTCTGCCTCTTACACTCCTCGCAGTGGCAGATGTACAGCCTCAAGGGCTTCTCCAACGGCGTTTTGAAGGCCACAGCTCCGCATTGGCATCGCGCGTCCATTATGATTACCTACTTCCCCGCAGGTCACACGAGGAGAGAGTTGTGATATGACGTCAGAAGCTTGTGGGCAGGATGAAAGTAAGGTTCAGGAGGTCCGAGCTCTCTTGCTTCAGCGGTCCAATCTGACTGACGTGACTTTTTGCCAATTGACTGAATGGAAGCAAAGAAGAAGAACGGATAGATTGTGCCGGAACTGGGCTCCGCATACAAGATGGGAAAAAGTATCGAGCTCTGGAGAACAGTCGTTGCTGTCGGCCTTGGGAGTTGGCGGAACACAGAGTTGTAAAAATAGCTTTCAGCGGGACCCTACCGCCCTTTTCAACCAATGACTCCCACACAGCACATGACTGCCGCACTAAAGCTCTACGACGCGCTCGCAGCCAGGGGGTGGGGGGCCTACGTGTATATCTTCACCTAAGCCGGCAAACATACAGGCGCACCAAATTCCACCGTGCTATCGGGACCAGCTCTCCCACATTTCAGGAAAAGGAAAAAAATCCAATGCAGTGGTAAGGTACCGACGGTCGCCCGCGGGAAGGAAGTGAGTCACCGCCCGGAGCGCTGCGGTGCGGGGCAACCCAAGTCTCGTGCGCTACCTACCTATGTAGTGACAGAGAATTGGAGGGAACATTCCCCCGGGGTGTTGGGGAAGTGGGGGGGAGTTCAAGTGCGCTTGGAGCGAGACTGGCGCGAAGTCACATGGTCGGGCCGCCAGGGGTCAGTGGACGACATTTAATGCTATCGTAAGCTAAGTAGCTTTATAAAGTACAATTAGAGAGTGTCTCCGACATGTTCTTGTTTTGTAAATGAGTGGAGAAAGTGATAAGAAATAACGAGGAGGAAAAAGAGGCGCTTACCGGGTTCGAACCCAGGTGTACAGCGTCAAACCAGCGTCACCAGCCAGGTCTTCATCGTGTTCATTTTCTTGTTATTGTTGATCACTGTAACTGAGTAAATAAAAATAAAAATAAATCGAAGATTCAATTGGCAAAATGGTAAAGAATAGCACATATTGTAGATATGGTAGGTCTTGAATTATGGCCAGGGACTGAGAGGGATGGCAGTGTGGACTTTGGGAGATCCTCTAACAAGTGAACTCCGACGATGAACCACTTGGCCATACGTACACGTTGCTTCTTGTCCCCGAGGTAGAGAGGGACTTTGTTGACCTATAGCTCCTGCGGGCGTTACTCAGATGTCCCTCCGGGTCTCCGAAGAACCGTGAAGGCTGATGATTTCCAGCGAGGTTCTCACGCATGCCACCTCACTGAACTATATCATTCGGTTAGTCCCCTTCCTTCACAACAAGTACCCAAAGGGGCGGTGGTCTAGCTGGTTATGTCGCTCTGCCTTGTATCGTTATCCGTATACCTAGAACCTATAACCTCTACAAAAAGGCAGAGAGGTCGGTGGTTCAAATCCATCCCGCTCCATCTTGTATTTTTGTTTTCTTCGGAAACTAAGTAAGCCACTCTTTTCCATGTGCGTCAGTCAGTCAGCCTCATAAATTCTTGTCGCTGCGGGTCCCGAAGCCAACTTGGTAGTGTGAAGCAGTGTTTGGTGTTTGGTTTCTTTTTTGGCGTTGTCGAAGTTGCTCACGTCAGGTGATACTCCCATCGTGTCTATGATAAATACTTTTCAGTTCCTACAAGGAAGTGATCCAGAACTGCCGTCCATCAGCGTCAGCTTCTACAGCGTGTTTACAGCAAATGCGCGACTCGACCATCCCATCGTGGTGGTTAAATAACCCGTCACACCTACCAAACGGAACACCACCCACCTGATGACGGCCAACCCGTTCAACACAGTGAATTCTCCGATGTCAGCGACAACGAGATCTGTGGCACTGGCTTTGGTTTTGGGACCCGGGTATCTAGACTGATAAAGTATCGTGATAATCTACGCCCACGCTGTTTCAGACATCAACTCCGCCCAAGGAGATTTGTCGAGAACATCGCACCCGGTGAAGGCGTATGCTTCGGCATACTAAATGAAGGAGGACTTCAATCGTACAGGTTGAGTGACTTCAGATCCTTCCAACGACTGACTATATTAACAGGTTTCATGATACGCTGATTGAAAGTAGTCAACCACGTTGGCCGGCTCTGGAGTAGAGCCGCGTCTTTCTTGTCACTCTGATCCAGCCCGGCTTCGTTCCAAGCAGATTTGTGAACTCCGGCCCCACCCACATGATTGTTGCAATAGAGATAGATGCCGTCCATCGCCTCCGTTTGGCGTCGCTGTGGGAGTATTCACTCCGTCTACCGCAAGTCTATGTGGTAGCTTGTGCATGAATCACTTTAGCTGTTCCACTAAAAAGCTCTTCTACGACGTGGAAAGTAATTTCAAGAGACGCAACATCCTCTGGTGGCAGAGCGTTCCAGTCGAGGCGCACAGCATCTATCTGGTGATAGACACGCATCTTTCTGCTTCCGACCCCACGATCTAGCAGCGACCTTCCACGTATGCGAATAATTCTTTTAACTCCAAGGGCGTGCAAGCAAGACAACACGAAAAGGACTCAAGCCGTCCAATAAGCTCATATCCGATATCCCCTGCTGGAAACGTTTTACCCCTGACGAACCTCTTTGTGTATTTTGTCTTTATCGGACCTGCGATCACACTTGCGTGATAAAAGTGCATGTACAGGCCGCCTCGAAGTGTGGTTGCTCAACATATGTAACACGTATTGGACGACGACTGGGCTTTGGCTTTCTGTATCTTCCAGAACACAGCTGCATGTACGGCTCTTCAGGGATGCTCTCATTATCATTAGGTGCTATCAGCCTCCCAGCTCGAGGGGTGCAAGCAAACATCTCTTCTACCGCTGGGTATCCATAACCACTCGCTGCCAGTCAAGCTCCAAGCAAGGTCGACGATCGTCAGAGACTCATATGTCCAGCTGCACCGCCGTTACCGTTTCTCTCCACAGTACATGCTGAGCTTCAGCAGCAGACCCAAGTCAGTTTCGTTCTAAAAGCCACCACCAAATCATTCACCATTCGTCATGAGTCGTTTCTCGTGATAGCCTCGTCTCGCTGCGTAAAAGCCAAATCGTAAAGAACGGTATGGCCTGTGCAAATGATCCGGTTCATGCCAAGAAGCAGGACCATCCAAGTATCCGCTTCTTCACCATGGCCGTGTGAAGGGGGCGACTCAGCAAGAAAAGGTACGCTTGCGCGTCATGGCCTTCTTCTGGCGAGGACCGGCAAAGTTCATCTTGTCCGTTGCGAGGAACGGCTTGTACTTCTTGTCGAAGACGCTGCCAGGGACCCAAGCGGCGGCCTCGGTGGCGGTCAGGCGGCCCATGATGGCGTTGAGCTTCGTGTTGTTGGCCGTGTCGAGAGTGCCAAGGACGTCCAGCTCCATCTCGCTGTCGCCAAGAATGAGACGCCAGATCAGGGAGGGCCCGTCAACGAAGGCCAAGATCAGGATGCGCACGACGGCGACAAAGACGTAGCCGATGAGCAGCGCAAAGGGTCGAACGACGGCCCAGATAATGTCCTTCCAGAGCGTCGCGACGGCTGGGTGCATCTTCATGAGGCAGATGCTGATTGCGATGAGCAGAGGGATGCGGACCTCGAGCGGCCAGGCGGTCGAGTAATCGACAGACGCGCCCTCTGAGCAGCGGGGAAGGAATTGACCTCTCATAATGTGGCCTGGCACTTCGGGCTGGATGTCAGATGGCGTTTACATCTACTTTTTGATGACGAACTTACTTGAGTACTGTGATGGGTCACGGTGTTGGGTTGGCCGGCTTGAGATGGCAGGCACCAGTGAGCGTTCTGTCTCGTCAGTGAAACTGTTCATGAATGCCTGGGTGAGCCATACTTGTGAGGTGGTGGAAGATGATTTTCTGGTCGTCCCGGCTCAAGAGCAAGGCCTTGGGGCCTTTTCCGAGAGTAAGCGAGAGAGAGTTGTCGTGATGGCAGCAAGAAGGGAGAGCAACGTGAGAAAATTAGTCGGCTAATCTATACCGATGAGAATGCGACTTGAGGGAAGAAAAGAACACTAGGTTGGGATTTGGTAGAGAGTTGGGCACAAAGTTCGTTTGGCTCCCACCAGAAATACGGACGACAGACTGAGTAACCAAGGCTCCGGGGTGTAGACTGTCAGTAGTTGATAAAGACAGCAGGAGCGAACAGTGTTGCTCTTTCCACGTGAACAGTGAATAACGTCATTGGCCGCGAACGGGGGAAATTTTATCAAACGTTGCCAGTAGAAACATCGCTTAGAACAATGAAAGAAACGAATACACATACATCGATACCCTCGAGACCCCTGAGCCCTATTGGAAACGAACACATTTTCCCCTCGTCACCACAAATACACGAACGTGAACTTGTCTGGACGATGAACACGGAATCCGTTTCATTTCCTTCCCTGAAGCCTTTCAAGACGGTTGATACCCAAAAGGCCCCAGCTTCGCACCTTCAGCAACCTCCGTGTTCCTCATCTTCTCTGCCATAATCCTCTCGACACACCTCACGATAACCCTCTCCCCCCGTCTCTTTTCGTTGAGCATTTGCTCCAGTGCCTCGCACCACTCCAGCCTGTCACCGTCGTCCCAATCCAGCACGCTCAACTCAACCTCGATCTCTCTCAGCTTCTCCAACCTGCACAGCCCCCGCGCGATCCATTCGGGCTGCGGGCCTGTCATTCTGGTGATATCCAGCGCGCGCGCCTCTGCACCGTCCTTCAGAGATGCGAAAGTCGCCGTGGGCTCGAAGATGCCGCCACCGATGAGGATCTTCAGTCGCAACCCTCTCAGGCCGGCCGCCCAGTGCTCTCCACACAACTCTTTCCATTCCTCAAGTGCAGGTCCCACAAAGTCCCGCCCGAGCATCTCCAGCCTCGCGTACCGCAGTTCCGCGCGTTGCCACGCTCGCAATCCGCGAGTGAAGGCCCGCGCCGCCCAGAGCCCCGACGAGAACCAGTTGACAAAGACGAACTCGTTGGTGTGGAATGGCAGGTCTCGGCATTCGTTGTACACCTTGTTGCTGGTAACCAGCAGCGCCGTGGGAAGCCCACACACCGGTCGGTGTGGGGAGAGCAAGCCGTCAGTCGTCGCTCTCTCGGATTCGTGAGGGTTTCCTTCACCATGGGCGGTGTTCTCAGCACGCTTATCCGGCTTGCGTATCTGTTGGAGAAAGTACGAACTATAGGTTGGTGTTGGGTACCAGGGCGCCAGTTGTGCGTGTTGGATAGGATGCATGGCGTGGACCCAGCCATAGATCTGGAGACGGATTTCCAAGGGAAGATTGAGGAGTGGAGAGTCACTTGTGACCTCACTGTCTCTCAGTGTTGCCATTGTTTCTGTCGATGCCTTTGGTATGGGAACTTGTAGTCCTGTAGAGATGTGACTGATGTATGAGGCAACAGGATCTGGTCCCCAACAGGCCATAAGCGTCTTTTAATGAAGTCTGCCTGAAGGAATCAGACGATGCGATATCTCGATGAGTCGTACAACACAGTGGTCATTGAACAAAAGCTAACGCCACAGGGAACCGCCCGATCAGCACAGTGAAGAACAAAGAACAAGAGAAGCCCGACTCCAGCAATCTGGAAATGGGACTCCAACATATATCACCTGCGTCGCCCCCCATGTCCTTTGCTTGCGCGAACAAGATCTGAAAGCAAGAACCTATCCTCCACCCGCCGAGTCGCGCCAATAATCCCAAACAGCAGTACGCCACGAGTCGTCCAAGTCCCCAATCTATTGGTCCAAAACGTTGCTGAACGGTCTGAGCGATCAGCTCTGCATGTCAAGAGAACAGGCCAGGAAGGGTCCGTCAACTGGCGCAGCGGCGTCGCGCCATCAACAGACCAGGCGTGCAGACCATGTTCCCGAAGCGGAAGTCGAACATAAGCTGACCGCGCCGCTCCCCTTTATCCCCGTTTTGGCTGCGAGCACGAGCGATTAGCCCAGCAGGTCAGCCCTACCAAGCGCTGGTACGACTTGCCCAATTGCACCGAACGCGGGGTCGAGTTGTACGGCTGGGCGTAAGCACTTGTGCTGATTGCTCGCCGTGCTAGTCTCCTCCGTCCTTGACCGATATCACAAGCAATGGAGAGTGGTTGCGTAAAGTGGTGGTTGAATAGTGGTTCGAACTGAAGTTCCAACAAGAGTCCCGGTGGGATCCGCCCCGCTTTCCGCAGGCACCTCATGTTTGGGACCATGACCGGAGCGGGATCCCGGATGACCGAGCCACCGGTAAATGTCGACAGGAGTTCCATAGATAACCCCTCGACGAGTCCTGCAACGGCCCAAATTGTGCGGCGTGCGTTGCGTCTTCCATGTGCCACTTGAACGCTCCTCAACCTCCGCACCCACATGTCCCCGCTCGTCCAAAGAGCTTCGTCGAGTCCAAGCTAAACCGTGTATACCATCGCCACCTCGCAAGACGCGCCCTACATGAGAGCCATTTCCGAAAGGAACCCATCGAGAAAGCTTCTTGCACTTGGTGTTCACTTACACCTTGCTGTCCAACCTTTGCTCTTCGGCAACGAACCTAGTTCGTGATGGTTCCCATCAAGTTTCAGATGTCAGCTACGTCTAAACACCAAGGTTTTTGTTTTCCCCCAGCTGATTTCTCGGGATATGTCCGCGTGAAGCGCGGGGAACTCTGTTTGTCACGGACCGTAGGCTCGACGTCTAAAATACGTTTGCGTGACGTGAAAAGGCAATCTCTGGTCGTCGTTGACCTCACACAGGTGCTGCTAAGACGTTCATTGGCTGCTGCCAAAAAAGAAGAAAACAGTTGCGAGTTGGAAACGTCGCGGGCAATCTCAACATTAACTATTCCGTCAAACAGTACCCTGCCTGCCCATAGTGCCCTGCCACCTTGGAAATACATGACATTGCGTTCGGGGTGGAACACCGAATATGCCGTCGCTCAATTCGCATGCCATTGAACAAAACCCATCTTCTCATGCTACGCGTACAGTGATGTAAAACCCCTGAGCGTCAAATTACAACGCCTCATGGCTGGCAAAAAACATACACAGAAACGAGTGAGCTTTCTATAACCCCCCAAACGTACAAAGCGGTCCCTTCTTCAGGATGAAGGGACTCATGTATACAAGAGCAAAAGGCAAGCAAAGCAAGAGGCTGTGAATGTCCCGCAACTTCAATATCCCGGAACTGCAACCCAAAATGCAAGCAAAGCCGCCCTGAAGACAGCAGGGGTATCAAAGCTTCTCTGGCGAAAAGATGGAAGGCATGTCGTCGGAAGAGTATTCGCATCGTGGTGTGGTGAAAGCGTCAGTTGCCCGCCACCTGAAAGTCGTGTGTAAGCCTAGGAAAACTCGTCGTCTCCGGCCATGACGAGCTTGTCGACACGCTGAACCAGCTCCTTTGTCTCTCTCGCAATCTCAAAGGCAATGGGAGGCAGGGTCTGCGTCCACATCCTCCACTCGCGGTCATTGCGTCCGCTGGCGCCGACCTCCTGTCCACGGTCAATGTCCAACCCACGCTCGCTGGCCTCGAGCAGTCTCTCCCTGCCGGCGGCCAAGCGAGCGACCATTCTACCATTGCCGGAGGCTTCGGTCTCGGAAATGACCTTGCCAACAACCTCAACGATGCCATGGATCTCGGACGTGATCTGGTTGATGGAAGCGTCGCTGCGGATCGAGCCCACGAGGTTCTGAATGTTTTGAACGAGGATTGCGGTTTGGTCTTCAAGGTAAGTCTTCAATTCCTCGGCCTGGTTATCCGTTCGCATCCCATAGCTGTTTGGGGCGCCGGTCTTCTTCATCCCGTTGTAACCAAGCGTGCCGTTCATGCCGTTCATGTTGTCGGCTCCGCGGTTGTATGTGTCGGCAGATTGCCGGGGCGAGTTGACAGGGCTGTAAGCCGAGGAGTCCAAGCTGCCTCTTCCGCCGAGCCCTTGAAAGGGAGGGGCTTGGCCAAGGGGGAGGGGGGCAGGTATCGCATCCTGTATCATTGACTCCTGCCTGGAGGCGGTTGCAGGAGAGAAGAAGCCAGTCGACTCTACTGGGGTGATGGTGCCATCGTCGTCGTCCTCGAGTTCACCAGCAGGAGTAGATCGAATCTTGACCGTCCGCAGGAGGTCAACAATGGCGGCCACAAGATGTGAAGCAGAAGCGTCAAGCAGCGAAACGGGCGAGATGCCGGCGGAGGCGGCAAAGTTCTTGGATGTGGTGATGAGGTTGTTTGCCGTCGTAGAAATCTTGCCCTTGAGCTTCGACCGCTGTTGAAGCAGATCGTCGTTGCCAGCTGCCGCCTCATCGAAATCCTTAGTAACCCGGCGGACGCTGACGACGACCTGCTTCATAGCGTCGATGACCTTGTCGGGGTCCTCGGAGCGGGCCTGTTGAAGAAGCTCGTCGATGGCGATCTGGAACTTGGTAACGTGAACGTCCTTGACTGCCCCGTTTTCCTGCATGAAGCCCTTTTCGCGAACGTACTTGGCAGCGTCCTGCTCAACCGTCAACCCGAGCGACGAAGCGCGCATGTTGCGGAGTTGCGTCTTGGTGCGTGCATATCTGTTGCGCCACTCGCGGACCTCTTGCTCGAGCTGGTCAATAGTCTTCTCCAACTCTTCCTGCTTCTGCCAGGTCGACCCGCTTTGCTGTGACAGCATCTTCATTTCGCGAAGGAAGTCACGGGCCTCCCGTCGAGCGTCTTCCGTGACTTTCTGCTGCTCCTGAAGGGATCTGCGCAGCTCTTCGTTTTCCTGCTGTAGTTCCCTATCCGCACTGCCAGAGCTCACACTTGCGACAGCCATGCTGGACTGTCGCAATTGGTCCATTTCTTCTCGCATCGACCGTGATTCGTTGGCGTGGTCGTCCCGCATGCGGTCCAGTTGCTGTTTGAGGGACTCGTTCAGGTCCTGGGCCTCGGCAAGTTTGTTCTCCAGCTTTATTCTCATATCCGCAAACTCCTTCTTCTCCATGTTGACCGTCCTTGACCGTGACCTTTCTCCATCTAGTATGTCGTTCATTTCGTCGTCCTTCTTTTTCAGGACATCGTCCATGCCATCGAGCTTTTCCCGAAGTTCGCGGACCTGGGCCTGGTAATCGTCCAGGAGCTTCTTGTCGGCCTATAGCACTTGTTAACGTCTCCAATCGATACGAGATTTTAGTTCGGCAATGATCACCTCTGATGCTACCGCGCTTTGCTCGGTGGTTTGACTTCTCTTGCTGCGATTCGTGGCGGTGCGCTCCAGGCCGAAAGCCCCCCCGCCGTCCTCATTGGGGCTGCCTTCGTCATCTTCCTCCACCATTGTGCTCTTGTTTGGGACAATTGTATTACTCTGGAACTGCTTCTGCATGGGGCGATTGTACTCGCCCCCGGGCGGCATGCTTGGCGACGGCGGTACACCATAGTCGGATGGCGGCGGCCCTCTCATTGAACTGGCGTCTGAGGGCCGCCTCATGCGGCTCTGGCTTCTCGGAGGGTAGCCATTTTGACTACCGCTGATGGTGGCCTGCGAACGGACCGATACGGGGCTACCCACTCTGGGGATATCTCCAGCAGCAAAGCGGGGAAACCTCCTCTCTAGCTCGCAAAAGACGTCGGTCGCGAGATCTCGGAATCGCGGGGGTCCGAGCGAGGATAACTTTTGTCTAGCCTGGTTTCGTTTTGGGTGGAAGTTGGCTTCGGGCAGTAGATATGGAGGAGGGCCAGGAGCCCCGGGAGCCGAAGGCCGACGGCCGAGGGATTGTCTGCGCAACAATTCGTCAAAGACGTCGGTACTGAGTTCGAGAAACTGGACGGGAGATAGGCGCAGGAGCTTGTCGCGAGCCTTATTCGGAGGGGTAGGTCTTCCTCCCGAGCCGCCACTAAGATAATTCTTCAGGGCGAGGTAATGTTCTCCGAGGATACCTTCGGCCTGCTCCTCCCGAATGCTCCTTCCACTTTCGCTTCTTGCGTATAAGTTGGTGCCATTGCTAGATCGACCTACAGAAGGCGGCGGCGAGGGACCGCCGGCACTCCGAGGGCCGGGTGGGAAAGATCCATTCATTTGACCGTTGGAGCCTCCGGAATTCGGGGGTGACACGATGTTGCCGCGGTTATTTGCGTAGGGGTCTTCGTTGACGGGTGGATATTTGCCAACGGACCATTCGCTTCCGCCTAAAGAGACCGGTGAGAGGGGCGCATTGCGACCATTCATGATAGTCTTGAGGTGTTTGGTGATGAGTGCCTGGTCGCGTCCGATGCGAGGCAAGGCGATGCGAGGCGAGGACGGAGGAGATGGGATCTTCGGGAGAGGTAGGACGTGTGTCCAGGAACGCGGCGCAGCGAACAAAGGGAGTGTCGAGTTCGAGATAAAGGGCGTTCTTTCAAGTCGTTCGGGGTCGCAGAGAGACGTCTCTTCTTCTTATTCTTCTTGTTCCTCCCAGACCTA
Organism: Colletotrichum lindemuthianum; assembly: GCA_001693025.2. Taxonomy (NCBI): domain Eukaryota; kingdom Fungi; phylum Ascomycota; class Sordariomycetes; order Glomerellales; family Glomerellaceae; genus Colletotrichum; species Colletotrichum lindemuthianum. Next base: position 104,004 of record MASP02000177.1, on the reverse strand, counting down.
CTCTTGCGGCATCAAGCACCTGAGGGATCCCTGATCCAATCAAGTATGCGCCCGTACCCAAGACCAACGAGCCAAACCCAAATGGCAACCTAAATAAGTATGTCGCAGAAGCTTTTCCTGTCCTTCAATTTGGGGGATTAGTGTCTGGTCTGGCGTAGGAGAGAGCGATGGGCGAAATCGGACTGGAATGCTTCGGCCGGTTTGGTTGTTTCGTACTCGAGGGTGGCTGTTGGCTGTAGGCAACGACGAGAGCGAGAGGTGGGTGGCTTCCTCTAGAACGGGCCGTCTCTGCGACACGGCATGACAGAGCGGGAAGACGGTGTGTCAGAAGCGAGGTAGTCTGTATTTTCGGGGGGGGAGCAGAGAAACGGAGAGAGAAAAAGCAAATGCCGCAGAAAGGCGTGGGACGAGATGCTACAGCGAGGGACTAGCGCTCAGCGTTGGGATGCAAAGAGAAGTAGACTGATGTGATGGTGAAGGCAGAATTGGTAGGCAAGCATACAATCCACCGCACCGAGGTAGCGTGCAGCAGCAGTGTGAACGTGCGAGCGTAGTAGGGACGAAGGATCAGTGGCAGCGGTAGCAGCAGCAGCAGCAACAACAACAACAAGCGTCAGCGTCCTTGGGCAGCAGTAAGTGAGGTGAATGGCAGAGCAGCAGAACACCAGCGGAATCCGCGACGAGGTGATGAGGCATGAAACGTCAAGGTGGTTAACCGGGATGCTACGGGTAATGTGATGTGCTGGGAGCCTGGGAATGGGAAGGGTGGGAAAAAAAGGGGGGTGAATGGGCGAGTCCAGTCCACTCAGGTCGAGAGGAAGAGGAGGGGATCTGATGGTGATTCTGGGATGGGATGGGCCGCTAGCGCCGCACAATCGAAGCGGTCGTCGTCACCAGCGCGTCGCGATGTGGTGGTTAGGTAGGTATGCTGTCACTTGGGCAAGTCACTGCTGGTAGACCACGTAATTCCCAGGGAGTCACACTGTAGTTGGATTTTTAATTTTTGTGTCAGGTACAGGTAGGAACTGTACGCAGTAGGTTTGCTCGGAGGCAATTACGCCCTGTGATGAAGCGCTCTAGCCATCCATGGATGTCCTGCCCCCAGCATCCATATACTACGCTGCTACCTCTGTTTTGCAAATTATCGGTGTTGGGCCGATTGACCAACGAGGAAATGAAGAGGAGAAGAGGTGAAAGGCCAGGGCAGGTCGGTTGCCTGAGGGGCTGATACCACCTACGGTACTCCGTATACGTACCTTACCTCATCAGGGGAGAGGGGTGGAGAGGGGAAATGAGCATTGGAGATTTTTAGCACTTGTAGCTCATCAGTACTGTACACGCACAAAGTAGGCTACTAGAGACTGAGACGACACCAAAAGAGACTTGTGCTCTACTGCAACCATATCGATTCTTGTGCTGATCCTCTTCTTCTTTTGGGGTGCTCCGGGGGTGCTTGGGGAAACGGTTCGAGACCGAATACCATCGACGTCGATATTAAGGGCTTGGTTCATATGGTAGGTAGGTAGCGAAAGCATCCTCCGTCAATGTCACTTACATACGGTGGTGGTGGTACCTTCCTTGCCTTAATCGTAGGCGTCACTGCCACATTCGCTTCTTTTCTCTTTCGCGTGGGAACTGGCAAGCAATGTACGGATACAGAGCAGACACATCAATATGGCCACTCCGGATGGTCAGACCGTCTTCGAGAACGAGGCTGTCGTTTATGGTGTTCACATCAGGGGCTCACCAAGAGAAGGTCGGCAACCGAGTGCGTCGTCGCCAGGGTGGACGACTTCAAACTGCATTCGCTCTTGCACCGGCTCCAGCCACGTACGGAGTACTACGTACATACCGAGGTAGAGATGGGATAAAACATTCTACGAATAGGTGGAGCCAAAGCTGTTTACACAGTAGCAGAGACGGAAGCGTATCGCGACAGAGACGAGATAATAACCAAGTTGGCCTTATTCTGCAGTTGTCTGTTAATCCGAGGGTTCAGCACCCGAGACAAGCTTTGCGAGTGCGAGACATCACCGGTCAAGGCAGGAATGCGACAAGAGAACGGGCTCGACTGAGAATATCGATGAGCGTCCTGTTCTTGGCGAAATCACTTCCTCAACACAGAGCACCATCATCTACCACATTGGGTCGGTCACCTCAGCATCCGTACAGAACAGGTAAGGTAGTAGGTAGTGAAAGATCTCTACTCCGGTACGGATACCTTGCTTGAATGAGGGCAGGTACACACGTAGTAGAACTGCACTGTTGACAGGCTCAAATTACCCTCGCGGCTTCTGCCTCTTTCCGCCGACGATCCAAAATAATTCGACAGTTTGTCCACAATTTCCCCTGTACTGTGTAACATACCTACTGCATCGTGCACAGGACCTTCCTTACCAGACTTCATTAACCCAGCGGCTAGCAATTGGCGCCAGACTTTGTTTCTGCCAGTTGTTTGACTGCAAACTCCTTCAGGTCCCATCAATCAACCAACAGAATCACTCCTTCTGCATGTCTCGCCTCAATGTCCTCTCATAAAGTGCTACTGGTCGTCTCTCATGAGCTCGCTGCTGTCTATTCTTTCAAGCACGCCTCTGATATGCGCAACAGCGACCATTCCGTTTTCCCTCTTCCAATCTTGCAACCTTCATCTGCTTCCTGGCGCACACCCCGATCTCCCAGCCCAGGAAAAGTCAAGCCATCCGCTACCGGTTTTGGACCCCTGATGCAATAACCACCCATGCCGTGATGGCGCGGCCCTCCCACAACCTATTGGGCCATAGCCCTGACGCGCGCCAGCAGCCTCAGCAGCAAAATTCGAGGGTGGATCGTCGCCGGGGCCTGGCCTGTCACTCGAGCGTGGCAGTGTCCGTGGCATACCGTTACGGTATGGGGATTTCAAGAGACTGGCCGTGGCATTGGCCATCCAGGCCATGTCGTGGCATAGGCTTGTCCGGACGAATGTGCCTTGCCTGGCCTACCATTGCACGAGTATTGTTCCTACCGAATCGCAAGGATGGCTTTTAAGCATGGTGGATGCTTGAGTTCCTGCGCAAGGTGTGCCAGACGCCCAGAGTGAGCAACTGGCTTCCATTCTGCAGCATCTGCCCAGGCAAGCTGTCATTACTTGTCGTCATCTGGCGGTCGTCCTGACAGCCCCAGACTTTTTGGCATGACGGCTTGCTGGCTTTCCAGGTGTGACAGCGAAACTCCGACGTGCAAGTTCGAGACGCCCGGCCAAGGGCGTATTGCTTGCAACGAGACCTGACAAGAAACATCATCGACATGCCATCCGGGACGTAAATATCCCACCTGAATGGGGGTCGCCCATGCAACCGCCCTGGCCCGTTGTCGTTGATGCTGTTAATCCCAAAGGCAACCGATTCGCAGCCCTCGCCAACCCATGCGCTGTTTAAATTACGACTCATCTGGCCCGACCTGACCTTGCTGCTTTTGTTCGCCCAAGGCCTCTCACACCAGAGTCTCGACTCGTCTAGCCCTCATAGGCCTCACAACAGGATCCGTTTGCCAAAATCCAGATCCCACTCCTGGCAAACTACGTTGAAGGCCTCCCGCGGTCCTTAGTCTGTCTCTGCGTCCACGATCCCCGGCACCACCGCCGCGACCATCCTGCCGCCAGTGCTTTCGCTACTTGTACGTAGTTTGGTCCGGTCCAGCAACCCCTGGTTCGCGAGGACTTGGGACTGCCCCTGCTGGACCAATCATGCTTTGTAACGAACTGGAGTTCCCGACGGAGACCATCCGGCTCCGAGGTGAGGCTCATGGGCGGCATGTGTCACAATACGGAACGCTTATACCGCATAACTCCCTCCCGTCGTCCGTCTCGATCACCCTGAGACGGCGATGAAGCTCAACGAAGATTCGTTGGCAGGGCAGAAAGAAATATTGTTTTCTGCTGTGCTCGTACGCACCACTAACGTATACGAATACTAAGACTCGCGGGTTACGTCCACGGTCCACCATGAGCATATCCACCTTTGCAACAGTGCCGCTGGTGCTCCGGCTCATCCGCCAGCAATTAGCTTTGCCTGCAGAGCCGAATCTTCAAATTTCTTGGGGAAATTGTACGGGCAAGTTCGTGAATGACTAGACTTCAGTTTCGAAGGACCTTGTGACAGCGGCCCAGGCCTCGCCACTACCATCGCGTCGCAAACTTTCTCTTGCCAAATATGTCCGCCAATACGGCGTCTACTGACACGAAGGCAGAGCGGATGTCGTGGTAAGGTTTGAGGTGACAGATGTTGCCATGCTTGCTTCTAGACGCTGAATCAATCTTGCGTCATGCGAGGTGCACATCACAGCGACGGTATGTCAACGCATCCACCCTGCATCAACGGCAGTTTTGATTTCGTTCGGCACCTGGAGTGCACTCGTTCTTTTCACAGATGAGGCAGGCTCTGAAAAGAGCTCTGAAAAGAGGAGACTGGAATCAACCGACAACACCCAAGGTAATAGTAATAGTCCGACCGCGATGACCGAATTTGGCTTCATGAAACCTGCCTCAAATCGGGCTAGCCCGAAACGCGGCTGCGATAGCTCAATGGAACCGACGGCAACGGCACGTGGGCGGGTCTGCTATTCATGGATGGTCTGGCAGAGACGTCGAGCATTCCACAGGTAGGGTAGGATTTCCAGGCAGGTAGGATTTGTAGATCATCCGTCTCTTGTTAATTGGGCCTGACTGTAACTGTATGATGCCATGTCGGGTATGCTCGTGAACTCTGTTCCCAAGGGCGTACTGGTTCTGGCAATTTTTTTATATCAAACTTCCTGTCCACAGCCCTCGCCGAGTAGCATAGCAATACCATCATGTTCTCCGTGGAAAACACAGCGAACACTTCGCAACGCCTGTCTGAACCGTCTCCATTTCACGGAGCTCTTGTTTCCATCACCTGGGGGTATCCTTCGCGTCCTCTCTCTCTCTCTCTCTCTCTCTGACGGCGCGCGCGTTATGTTGCTCTCGTCTGATGCGTCCTCTCTCCTCTTCTCGCCTCGGCCTGCCTTCCCTTCTGCCTGGCCGGAGGCTAAACATATTTAGCAACGTGCCGGGATCTCCTTTCGTCCGATGGTTCTTCTCTCGTGTCGTGCTTTGCTGTTGCAATATTCTTCTAGGATCCTCCACTGTTGTTGTACGATGTCGGGCTGGTATGCGAAGCCATGCGTAATTTCGCGTCGGAAAATGCTGGTGTTCTTTGCAAAGTCCGAACATCAACATCACATACGGTCGATCGTGCTGCTTTGCCCATCGTGAAGCTCGCAGCAATACCGCACGCAACGCCTCTCCCCCACGCAGCATGTTCCACACCCAAAACCCGCCCGCCCGTTCAAAACCAGGCCAGCGTCCAGATGGCGGGCAAATGCGGCCAGCGATCCTGCCACTCCGCCAAGATCTCCGGCACCTTCTCGTCAAAACTCGCCCTGGCGCCGGCGCTCCCCATATCAAACGCCTCGGCGCCCGCGGCCTCGCGCTCGCGCCTCGCGGCGTCGTTGAGGTGATTTGCGAGGTCTAGGATGGCCTTCCCGCCGACGCCAGCCTCCTCGTGGTTATCCTTGATATCGACGTTGATGACGTGCACGGGGCGGTTCAGCGGCGCGCCGCGGTTCATGAGGTCGTCGACGACGGCGTCCCAGCAGCGCTCTTCGCACGTGATGACAATGTCCACCACGCCGCCCTCGACGCCCACGCTGCCGCGGTCTTCGGCGTGCTGCAAGCGCGGCATGCCGACCTGCCAGTCCTGCCACCTCTCGGGGCCCCATTTGACGTGGCGGTTGCGGTCGACCATGTTGAGGACGCCGTTGAGGCGGTACAGGCGGGGGTCCTTGGACTCGAGTTCCTTGAAGATGCTGTCGTATGACGTCTTGTTGAATTGGTACACATTGGGTTGCGTGATGGAGGGGCCGGGGAGGCGGACGAGGGAGCCCGTGCCGAAGGAGATTACGGGGTAGTCGGCGTTGGCGAGGCGAAGATGGGAGACCATTGATCTGGAGGGCACACGGGACGGGGTCAGGTTTTCTGATGGAAGAAGCGCTGCTGGGAAGGTGGTGACAGAGGTTTGAAGGACCTTACCTATTCTGGTTGCTGGCGCAGACGGTGCAGAACTTGAGCTTGAACTCTCCCGGGTTCGACGGCGCGCCTTCGCCGTTGCCGTTGCTGGCAGCCGCTGATGCTGGCGTTGATGCCGTCGCGGCCTGGGCCTGCGCAGTGCCGATGGCGACTTCCATGGCTGCCTTGCGAGAGTGGGCGAGGGACAGCCGAAATATGCTCGAATAGCTTCTTTTAGAGAGTAGCCGGCGTAGTTACGAACGCGACTATTGTTCTTAACGGTCGGCACCAATTCCTTCAAGCGTCTGGTGTTGTCACGGCAGGCAGGTTGATGGACAGAGGTCACGATGGTGGGGCGATGGCGGTGGATGGATCCCAGGTCACGGCAAGAGGTGGATACAGCAGACGAAAAGAAGAGCGGAGGTGGGGCGGCCCGAAAAGTCAAAGAAGCTCTGAAAAATAAAAAAGCAAAACAATGGACAGGAGGATTTGGGTTAGTTTTTTGCGTAGTCGTGACGCGTCGTTGTCGAGGTTTAAAGAGGAATCCTGTCTGCGTCTCGAATTAGCATAAATTCAGACTAGTTGTTTTGAACAAGTAAACAGTTGAGCGCGTATCAGATTTTTGCGTATACGGTATAGTTGTGTCAACATGGGGATTTAGACAGCTCCAATAAATAAAGACTCATCACACGATGCTCGAGAGGAGAAAAAGAGCGCATTGCTCTGCTGAGTGAGCCGTACCTTTTGAAGATGTGTTGCGATCGTAAATATCAGCAGGAAGTATCTATCTCGATTCTCCAAGTGCCCGTCACGATCTGCAAGATGTTTGACAGCGACGTGCAGTTGCTGCCGAGAGCTCTGACAACGATTGTTGTGTGTGGAAGAAAGAAGAAAAGATTCGGCTGCAATGACGTTGGTTTTGCAGAGTAGCTCGCTCGGCAAAACATCGGGCTAGAATTGGGTTTCTGGAATTCGGAGCCCCAATCGATTACCACTTGCTGGCTGGTGGCTTACGTCTCTCTGCCTCAGGCGCGAAGTGAACCGCAGTATGCTGACTCATGTGGCTGGAGGTCGTCGTAGTTCTTGTTGGGAGCTACACAGTATTAAGCGGTCACAAAAACTGAAACAAACGACGCTATCAAGGGCACCAATCATACCCAGGCGTGCCAGGTAGCCAAGCAGATGCTGTGCGTCCGTCCAGAAATAGAACAGCCAACAGATTGCGGCCAGCCGGACACCTGGTGGCGTTGGCTGAGAGCAGCGAGCCATTGCACTCAGAGACGAGACCGGTCGAGTCGAGTTTGACGTCAAAGAAGGGACCGTTTATTCCCTTCCGGAGGCGGCAGTCAGAGCTCTGTATCCGTATAGCAACCTACATAGTAGACATGTATCCGTACACTACCGTACAGAGGAAGGTCCTCCGCGAATCACAGCACAGACGGGGCCGGTCGGTTGAAGGAGGCGATGCAACAGGGTTTGTCAAAAGATATGGATCCTGACGCTCTTCTACTGAAAGGAAGCGCGGGCTAGACCTCTCCCGGGAGCTTGCAGTCGGCCCATCAATCCTGTGCTACCGGCGCAACATTTGGGAAGGAAGACGAAGCTCTTGCAAAGCCTTGCTTGGGTCTGATCATCGGGAGTAACCAAATCAGCCCGCTCCCTCGGGATTGCGCGGGTGGCCTGTGAATTCTGTCCTGTGCCGCGTGGTGTGGGCAACGCCGATACTCCCGTCCGTTGGCGCTGGACACAGCTTCATTGGCCTACGGCCTACGTCTTGACGATACTCGGTCTGGACCTTTCAGATTCCGGATGCTGCAACCCGGTGTCTCTCGCGCATTTGACATCAAGCTGTCCGGGCGTTCTTACGAAGCTGATGAAATGGATGCTGCATCAGCGTGGATGAGGTGAGGCTCCTACACGGGGACACTGCCTTGTTCCAACCGTGAAGCAACTGACTAAACACATGGCGGCCAAATCTGCGGTGCCCTGGTCTGCACGTGGTCGCTTGCTGCTGACATGCGTTGAGGCGAGCCACAGGCTCCAGGTGATGGTGTTGACTGCTGATCAAAGTCGAAGTTTCACCATGGGTAGGTGTCTGCGTCAAACCATGGTGTTTGGCTATGCCCACGACATAACGAGTTGGGTTTTCGATCGGAGCCGATGGACAAGCGCGGCAGAGACTAAGAGTAAACCAGGGCGCGTTTGATTCCTCGTCGACTATACGCCGCCATCAAAATATCACACAGATGCAAAAGCAGTCCACCAGCTTGGAGGTTGAGATTCCTACGACTAATTATATCCGTATCCATACTCCGTACCACATGGTGGGTAGTGCCCCACGGATGGCTTTGATGGTCGCTGAGATGCGTGGCGCCTGGCTAACGAGCCAGTTGCTTCAGGCTGCCTGTCCTGGGCAGCGAGGTCGGCAGTGATCTGTAACTTGGCGCGACGAGACGATCTTGACGGCTGTACGAAACAGCATCGATGTGGGCGCGCACCCGACACGACGATACGTGGTTGGCACAATTAACAGATGGCTAAGAGGGTCAGGCCCAGCCGAAGCAAGCATTCCAAGAGGGCAAAAAGTTGGAAAAATCCAAGAAGCGGTTCGTCAAACAGATGGCGACCCGCAACTTGTTGCTATGCTCAGGCGGCAACAGTATCGTGATTGTGAGAGGGCCAATACGTAAACGCCAGTGGGTAAGGCGGCGGCGACTGGATGCATTTCATGATTTGCGCCAGGGACGTCCTCGCTAATCAGATGTGGACCGCTGTCTGACCTTGGTGTGACCTGAACGGGAATCTGCGCCGGCGGGTTGCTGAAGGAGCCAATATTGATCTGGGCAGTGTCTGTTCAGAGCAGGCCGGCCGGGCCAAGAATAGCACTCGTGGCCGCTTCGGCCCTGCCCTCGAGCTCTCTGGTAAATTGTGAAGATGCTGACCGAGCGCCTTGTGACTCTGTGTACGGATACTTGGACCGTTAGATGGATGTTGCGGACAAGAGCAGATGAAGGGATTCGGATCCAAGAACTGATGTTTAGTGGTTTGTCGTCAGAACTCAGTCAACAGCAAGCACCCTTGTCTGGTCTTATGAAGACAGCGCGGTACAGACTGGACTTCGTCCCGTGTTGGCCGAAGACCCAGTTCGCAACATGGATCTTTCAGACTGGGGGATTCGATGCACTTCTCGATGTATCTGTACGAAGCGCCAGCCCGGGAGCACGGGCAGTGCCATACTGTGTGTTCAGAGGATTGAGTTCGCCGTGAAGGCAGACAAGAATAGGGAACCCATACCGAACGCGCGGGCTTCCCAGGGCGTGTCAGTTGCTGGCAACACGCAAGAAAACTATGAGCAGAAGCTGACCAGGTTCATTGTCTCTGTACAAGTAATGTGAATGTGGGTAGAAGGGGCGCATGGTGGGCTATCAGCATGTTCGCAGACGTGTTGTCCGGCCGGCGACCTGCACCGTTCTCGAAGGGATGTCCTTGATATATGGTACGTGATGTATGAGTACACATCGACAAGGAGTTTGACCACGGAAAAGTTGGAAGGAAGAATGGCCCAACAGGCCTTTTGAGGACTTGTATGGCAGCGGGGCTTTCCCACATGGACGAAGGAGTGGGAAAAGCGAGAATGTGAGGCGGAGGAAGAAAGCGGACCTCAGGTGATTACTGCGTAGATGAGCCTATCTCTCTCCTGGTTGTCTTGCTTTGACATTGCATTTGCGAGACAAGATGAGGTGCATGAGCTGCCATTTCTCCTGGCGCGCTGAGTGTCCCCAAGACTTCAACAGTATACTACTACTGCCACCGTATGGTAGAAAATACCACAGTACTGCGATGTACGACAGTAGGTGAGGCGAGGCAGGGCGAGGCAGGGCGTGGCAGGGCGTGGCAGGGTAAACAAGTAACGACTGGGCTTCCCTGCGGAGCTGCAGAGCATCTGGAGCTGGTGCTGTTTCCCTGACAAGCGTCTCCAGAATTATGTCCCCACGAGAGCGACGGAGGACATACCATTCCAGTTCAGATCTGACAGCAAAAGATCAAGAGGTGAAGACGTGAACGGGACCCAAGAGTGGGTGGGTACCTTTGCATGGAGCTTGGCCTTGGCCCTTTGCCTTTCTTGCAACAATGGATAATTACTGCGAGATGGAGAGTCCGCAGGTCCTGCCGATTGCAGCAGCCCGCCGCTGACTCGGTTCGGCTGGGCTGGGCTGGACTGGGCTCAACCGGGTTTAGGCCCATCCAATGGCTGCGGATGCTGCTGCTGCTGTTGTCGTCTTCTCTACGAAGACTTATCTGGCTGTGATGCGGTGCTGCAGAAGGTAGTAATTGTTACAGTGCAGCTACATTTTCATCTTGTAGAGTAGCTTTTGCCATGGCGGTGAAAAACAGGTTAAAATACTCTGTCTAAGGTATCTTATGTAAGGTAAGATGAAGTGCGTTGCATGTTATATGTAGGAGAGGAAAGAAGTCTTCACCTGCAGTACACAACACTCGTTCCTTACCCTTATTGTGGTGTGTGGGAAAAGTACCTACCTACCCACCTTGAGTAGGTAGGCATGACCTGAGCAGGTATCTATCTGTAAGGAAGGAAGGTCTCAATTACACCAGCATCCCATCCCCCTCTTTCCAACGCGTTCAATTCTTTCACCTTGTGCTGCTTTCCACCGAGCCCCGTCCGTCCCTCCTCCGCTCAGTTGATCGGTATTTACTCACCACCTACCTACCTACCTCAGGTGCCTACTGCGTATACTGGGTACTGCACACTACAGTAGGTTCACGCTGCCCTCACCTCCTCATGTTTGCTTCTCTTCATCTCCATTGCTGCCTCGTTCCGACAGCACCTTCCGCGTAAGCCACACAGCCAGTAGCATCACTTCGCGACGCGCTTAGAAGAAGGGCAAGCAACCGGACGTGCAGTGCAGTGCAGTGCAGTGCAGCGCAGCGCAGTCCCAGTGCGTCTGGAGGGTCCAGAGTGTCTGTTCTCGGTACCTTGGCTTGCCTACATAGCAGGTACCTACCTTACAGTACCTTGGGTTGTCTGTGTACTTTGTTGTCGAGTACCTGTCTGATCTTTGCCATCTTCCCGCGAAGCAAGTAAAGATACTCGTTCGGATACATACCTAGGCACGTACCTCAGACAAACGCCAGTCTTCTAGCCTGGTTCTAACCTCAACCCCCTCTCCAACGAAGCGCCCTGCACGGTCAAAAGTATCGGTACCTGGCGATCCTCACGGGCATCTCAAGTCGTCCAGTCTACTTGACCTTAGCTCATCTGGTGGGAAAGGCACGGTCTTTCCGGGTACCTTTAACCATCTCTACCACCTCTATCCGTACGCAGTACCCCGTACCACTTGCAACAGACGGCACAGAACACAGAAGCACAGCAAGATCCAACCAGCAGACGACGCTGTGGCTGCCCACCAGCACCTCATCCCACTGGAAAGCATCGTCCATACTGTGATCCTTCTTCCTCCTTCACCAACGACGGGCGCTTCGCCTTGCAATTAACTACCTACCCAACCATACCTGCACTACCTAGCTGAGGTGGACAGATTAGAGGCACGAAGGCAAAGGCAGAGAGAGAGAGAGGACAGAAACAGAAACAGAGACAGAGGCACCGACACACTAGACGGACGATTCGACTTATTCTCGAAATCACCTCCGCTTCCTTCGCCTGCTTCGCCTGCTCTTCGTCCTCCTCTTGTTTTTTTCTTTCTTCTTCCTTTGGCCTTGCCACCTCTCTACCTTTTTTGCCTTCCTTACATCGCATCCCCCTCAACGACTTCTTCTGATTTGCTTCTCTTTTCTTCCGCCGACTCTTCCTCTTGCCGCAGGTAGAGCGAACCTCGCGACCAAGCTTCATAATCGCCCGCTCGCTCCTGGCCTTAAGTTCTAGACGCTCCTTAATCAATTTCAACACCTAGCGTCGCGTGCGACGACTTTCGTTTCGCGACATCTCACGAGGCAACTCCTCTTTGCCATCACGTCCTCTTCTCTGCAACAAACTCGCTATTCTGTTTCGCCTCGTTCTCGTTCCATTTGCACTCCACGCCGACGACGCCGCGCCCGCCGTGGGACACGCTGAGCCGCTCCGCCTTTGTGCAGCACAGCACAATCTCACGATAACGCCTGCGCAAGCCCTCGAATCACTGCCACAGCTGCCGCTGCCACCGTGCTTTTGTGGCCTGGATCCCGATCCTGGATCCCAATTTATCGCACCACCCTCGTCCTTCCGTCCACGAGTGCCCTCCGCCATTTTTTGTTCGGTGAAGCACCAAGGCGCCGCAAGATCCGCGCATTGGGTGCCTGTCATCCTTTTGCTGGCTGCCCGTCCGTTGCCGTCTTCTCAGCATGACCACGCTGCTGTCGCAGACCTCTTCGCCCACGACATCCCCACCCGCAGCTGCTTCTCCCTCCACAAACCCGAACCACCCCTCACTTCCGCCGCTACTAACTTCACCTCCAAGCCGACGCTCGACAGCCCCGAGACCAATGTCGCACGCTTCAAAGAACCGCCTGTCGCAATACTCGACGGGCTCCGTCCCGTCCCGCTCGCGCCCGCCCTCCCACGTCTTTCCAATGTTTCCCTCGAGCCTCAACTACACTCTGGTGCGAGACTTCGCCTATCCCATCATGCACCCCATGCACTATGGCCCCCCGCCAGAGCCGTCGCATCCCGCATCCGGCCTCAGCACTCCTCTTAGCGAGTCGCGCCGCCTTTCGGACCCTCCTGCGAGCTGGGAGACCAAGATGAGTTGGGATGCCGGATCCTGGGGGCCCGGCGGCTTCAGCAAAGGCAACGATCTCCCCACCGTCCAATTCGCTGACGGTCCGCCTTGGAGCGAGGACGAAGACCTCGCCAGCCCGGTCGTCAGCTCGCGGCATCGTAAGCACAAGTCGTCCTCGGCCGCCTTGGGCACCGGCAGGACGAGAAGCGCTCGCGACGACGGCGAGTTTCTGAGCCAGGCGCAGTACGAAAGAGAGCGTGGTTACTACGTCGGGACCAGCGGCGACGGCAGCGAACGATACTATCTAAACCAAGGAGGTGAAGCCAATGGCCCAGGCGGGGAGTATGTCACTTACCCGCCAGGTGATGCGAGACATTCCAGCCACGCATACCAACTGGGCGATCTGCCTCCCCGGCAGTACGTCGAGCACGAGTTTTCCGACGCCTCGAGCTCCGCTTCGTCTCCGGGTTTCCGCGGCGAGGACCAGTCCCGGTACTCTCGGGACTACCAGTTCACCATCACCTCTCCCGACGAGGAAATGCATGGTAAGGCCGTGGCGCTTTTCGACTTTGAGAGAGAGAATGAGAACGAGCTGCCTCTGGTGGAAGGACAAATCATCTGGGTCTCATATCGACATGGCCAAGGCTGGCTGGTGGCCGAAGATCCCAAGACTCAAGAAAGCGGCCTCGTCCCCGAGGAATACGTTCGTTTGCTGCGGGATATCGAAGGTGGAATGAACAGCCTCACGGGAAACCTTGGTGAGGGTACGACTTCCCCGAATGATGTGGGCACACCAACGCAGCCGGAGCATCTCAATTACGGCCACACGCCGACAGGTAGCCAGTCATCAAACGGCTATCACCAACCCGTGGTCTCGACGTTCTCCACCTCCAGCAAAGACCTCGATCCCTACCCGACACAGCAACTGGGAATCCAGGCAGGACAGCCACCACCGCAGGTGGTCCATTATCACGGGCAGAGGGGAGGCAGCCAGGCCAACACCCCAACCCTGGCCTCCCACCAGGACATTGGTACGATGCGCCGGGGCAGCCAAGACACAGGATCGAAAAAGAGCGATTCTCAGACAATCTCCTTGACAGAGGCAATTACGGAGAGCAAGCTCGTGGACCGATCGAGCACACCAAAGGCCAAGACGCCCAGCGAGAAGCCTGCAGACGCAGACCCTGCAGACGCAGACCCTGCAGACTCAGAGCCCGCAGACGCAGAGCCCGCAGACGCAGAGCCCGCAGACGCAGAGCCCGCAGACGCAGAGCCCGCAAATGCAGAGCTCGCAAACGCACAGCCCGAAGTCACGGACACGACGCACCGGTGACGGGACAAGACGATCCTTTGGGCGTAGACACCCCCAAAAGGCTAGGTTTCTTCCGTGGCGGCCCTCTGCACGAGGGTTCGTCATGAATCATGTACGATGAGGGACGTCAGGGAGGAGCGTTTCTGATTTCGGTTTGATGATCAAGAGGCGTCGGTTCAATTTCAGGAGACATAAAAAGGGACGAGCCTAGGTCAGTCACTTTCAGCATGTAGCTTGGATCAAGCAGAGCACGGGGCAAAAGGAAGCGTAGGATGGATGCATCTGGGTTCGCGACAATGAACAGGAAGGAATGCTGCGCTCAGATACCCGATCTATGGCCGGGTGGGAAGGAGAATGTGAGGTGGAAAGTGTTTCAACAGAGCTCTGTAGCGACTGGGGCTGTGAGCTTGTATATAATTTATCGTGGAGGAACACCCATTTCCTCGTCTGAGGAACAGAAACAGCTTCATGTACGTCTTACTGGTGTACAAGTGCGGGTACACGATCTTGTTTGACAGTGAGGCCATTTGAGGAAATGTCTTGATGGACTGCCAATTCAAAGACACGTAGCTGGTCCATGTAAGCGTATTCGTTCGCAATGAGACGCTCTGAGCACGTCGTTGTAGGGATACTCCGTATTTGATTAGTTTGATTAGAAATGCACCCTGGTTCTGCACCCGCGCCGGCCAACAGACCTGGCTGCTGGTATTCGGCGTGGATCGGGTGTCCGGGATAGATGCACGTGACTTTATACGTCATCCACTTGGGCTACCACGAGAGAGATGGCGAGGTAGGAGAAAGACGATAAGCGGTAAAAGCTCCAGGGCAGTTGGTCTAGGATTGTCTCGGATCCCACCCCAAGCTCCAGACTGTCCAGCAACACGAGTCGGGACAACCTTCCCTGACTTTTCCCCTCTGTCTCTGACTTGGTCCAACCAACAACCTCAATTGCATCTCGAGCTTCTAGCACAGTCAATTGACCTTTCAAAATGTTTGCCAGAACTGCCTTCAGGGCTGCTCAGCCCCTCAAGATGGTGAGGAGCTCCCTAAACCCAATCGCGCAGGGTGCTGCCCCCCATCAGCAACGCCGTCCGACCACAATTTGCTTGCTTGTGCAGCGCATCTGCTCAACACACAAAACGTTTCCAGGCGCCAGAGTGCCCATGACAGGATTGAGGACCAAGAACAAGCTGACAAGATCCTCTTGGTACAGCAAGCCCGCCGCTACGCGACCGAGGCCCCCAAGTCGGGCGGTTCCAACCCGGCTCTCTACGCCGGCGCCGCCGGCGCCGTTGCCGGCGGAGCCTACTACTTTTTCTCCGGCTCCTCGCCCGCGGCGCAAAAGGCCGAGTCCAAGGTCAAGGAGGCCGTCGGCGCCGAGCCCAAGAAGGCCCTCACGGGCGGCGACCAGGGTTTCGTCTCGCTCAAACTCGAGGACGTGGAGATTGTCAACCACAACACCAAGAAGCTGCGCTTCGCCCTGCCCGAGGAGGACATGGTTTCCGGCCTCAACGTCGCCTCGGCCGTCCTGACAAAGTACAAGGGCCCCGAGGACCAAAAGGCCACGCTGAGACCTTACACCCCCACCAGCGACGAGGGTGAGTTGCTGTCCCACCCCTTTTGTTTCCCTCCTACGTGCCTGGAACGCTGGTGAGGTTTCAATATTGCGCGCGACAAAGAGAGAAAGAGAAAGAGAGCCGAGAAACTGACTGAGCACCTCCGCCAGACGCCAAGGGCTTCATCGAGCTCATTGTCAAAAAGTACCCCAACGGCCCCATGTCGACGCACATGCACGACCTCACGCCCGGTCAGCGCCTCGATTTCAAGGGCCCCCTCCCCAAGTACCCCTGGACCCCCAACAAGCACGACCACGTCGCCCTCGTCGCCGGCGGCACCGGCATCACCCCCATGTACCAGATCGCCCGCGCCATCTTCAAGAACCCCGACGACAAGACAAAGGTCACGCTCGTCTTTGGCAACGTCGGCGAGGAGGACATCCTCCTCAAGAAGGAATTCGCCGAGCTCGAAAACACGTACCCCCAGCGCTTCCGCGCCTTCTACGTCCTCGACAAGCCCCCCAAGGAGTGGGTCGGCAGCAAGGGTTTCATCACAAAGGAGCTGCTCAAGCAGGTCCTGCCCGAGCCCAAGAACGAGAACATCAAGGTTTTCGTCTGCGGCCCGCCTGGCTTGATGAACGCCATTTCCGGCAACAAGGTCAGCCCCAAGGACCAGGGCGAGCTTACCGGTATCCTCAAGGAGCTGGGATACAACTCGGAGCAGGTTTACAAGTTTTAGATGTGAACGTAACGGTGTATGAATAGCAAGGCGATAGAGCATAGATGTTTCCCAGCCTATTACAAGTATTGTCCGAGTATTGCGAGTATAACCCGAAGGAGATTGTGACGAGCAATGTAGCAAGTTGGACGACGACATGTTGTCCAACGAGGTGAATGCTGTATTTGAACGGCTACGCTATGGGATGTCACATGTATGCTACATTACTTTTAAACGCGGCACATGACTGTTTCAGTACGGCTCGAGACGATGTGGTGCAGACATCTTAGATTCCTTTGGTGGCAGACGCGACGCACTCGTTGATGATGCCGGACCACTTGACGGCGTTGATGTAGTCCTTGGCATCGATGCTCTCCTGAAGACCGGGGTAAACGGCTATGGCCACACGTCAGCACAAGTGAATAACTCCAGCGACACCAAAAGAACGGGGGATGCGGGGGGGGGGGTGAACAAGCAGATAACAGCGACATACCCCCAGAGTACCCGGTCCACAAACCAGGCGCAAACACAACGTGCTTGAACCACTCGCGTCCGTCCAGGCCGCCAGGGTACAAAAAGTTGCGCTCGATGCCCTTGTAACTCTTGTTGACCCAGACAAACGCAAACGCGAGCTTGATCTTGCGAACAATGTTCCACCAGGGAATGCCTGCGCGGAGCTCGTAGTCTACCCAGCCGGCCGTGGCATCGAGCTTATCCGATTTCTCACGTAGCGCGGCGATGGATGTACGCAAGATCTGCAGCGAGGCGCGGAACCGCGAGAGGGAGCCCTTGGCGTGGACGTCGGCGACGGCGGGGCTGGCGCGCATGCGGAAAATCTCTTCGTCAGTTGTAGGCTCCACGGACTCGAGTTTGGCCTCGACCTGGTCGAGGTAGCCGTCGAGGGCGTCGGCGTAGTCGGTGGCGTTGAAGCGAATAACGGGCACGTTGGAGAGTTCGGCCACGACCAGACCGAGCAACTGGGCCATGGTGCGGTGGTAGACGAAACCCGGGTCGCCGAACTCGGCCATCCAGTGGAAAGAGTCGTAGTTGGAGTGGTACTGGTAGACGGCCTCGTCGTTGTCGCCGCCGAAACCCATGTCAATGGAGGGAATGCCGGCGAAGTCCTGGAAGGCGGTGAAGTCAGAACCGGAGCCCATGGTACTGATGCGGCCGGACCAGACGTCGCCAACGGTTTGACCGGGCACGGTTTGGTTGGGCGATGGGATGAGGTGTGTAACTTCGCGGAGGACGCGGTGGAGGAGAGGCGCGGCGGAAGAGGTGAAGTACGGGCCGCGGACGCCGACGTCGACGTTCACGTAGGCGACGGAGGCGGCAGACAGCCAGGGGAGGTATTCCTCAACCCATTCGGTGGAGCCGATGAGGGAGTACTCCTCGCCATCCCAGGAGGCGAAGACAATGGTGCGTGTGGGCTTCCAGCCCGAAGCGACGGCGACACCGACTCCGCGGATGACTTCGTTGAGAACGGAAGAGCCGCTGTTGGGGTCTCCAGCACCGCCTGGATATGTTAGTTGAGACAATAGTCCATGAAAAGGAGGAAAGGGGCTTACCGGCGATCCAGGCGTCACGATGGTTACCTACGATGACGACCTCGTTAGGGATGGTGCCATTGACGATACCGATGACGTTCCAGAGCGGAGTGGTGGTGTAGTTTTGCTCGTTGTACAGGTTGAGGACGACGTTGTCGGGAGAGGGACCGATGTTGTACTCAACTCCCTTGTACGCCAGGCCGAGGTTCCTGTTCCAGTACTTGTTGAAGTCCTTGACAGACGGGCCATGGCCGTTGAGCGCCTTCAAAATGGGAAGAGCGTCGGCGTAGGAGATGGGAATCGACGGGATGGAAGGAGTGGCGTCGTCGACGGGAGCACGAGGAGCACCGGGCTTGGAGGGGTAGCCCGGGGTGGACGGGTCACCGGGACGCTGGCTGAGGAATTGAGTACTTCCACGCTGGACGGCACTCGGGTGGCGGGCAGGACCGTTGGGGTAGGCCTCGTAGCCGTTCTCCTCGGTGATCTTGCCGTCATCACCGGGGTCGCTGTACAGAAGAGCGCCGATCATGCCGAGTTCCTGGGCGCGCTTCACCTTGAGGCCACGGAAGATACCTCCATACTTGGCGATGGCGATCTTGCCCTCGAGGCTGACGTTGGCCTTGACGAGGTCCTCGTAGTCCTGGTACGTGCCGTAATTGACGAAGACGAATGAGCCGGTAACGTTACCGCTTGCAGAGTAGCCGTGGAAGGTCGGGATGCGGTCATTCAAGCTAGACGTGGGGTCCTCCTCGATGATGTCCTCTTCGAGCGCGGCCTTGAAGTCCACCTTCCAGGCAGACTCCTCTTCGTCCTCGGACTTGGACAGGAGTGACAGGCTATGGTCTACGGGGTAGTTGAGGTAGACGTCGTAGGAAACGATCTCAGACTGAATGCCCCAAGACTCCCACTTCTCCTTGGTCCAGAGAGCCTGTACATGGTGAGCTTCTGACACGTTGTTTTAGTCTCGTACAATAAACCTGAGAGTAATTTTGACCAGCCAAGTGAGGACCGGCAGTGTAGTACCTGCTCCATTCCTCGGCCAGCTTGGACGATGGAACCTCGAAGAGGATCTTTTGAACCTCCTCGTGAGTGATGGGAGCGCGGTTAATGCTGTTGGTCCATGACCAACTGTCGTGGTGGCGGTGATGGTGGTGACGAGACGGATCGTCAACGAAGATGGCAACTAAGAAAAATATAGACCAAAAGACGAGGACAGAAGACAAGGCAATGGTACAGAAGCGCCTCAGAACGTGGTTGGTGTAGCGTGGGCGCGGAGCACCAACATAGACGTTGGTGATCAGCGGCGTCCGCTCATTAGACATTTTGTCAAGGTAGCGATTTCTGTGACTGAAGTCAGCCGAAGGCCTGTCACACGTAGAACGAATTCGACGCGCTCAGTCGTCAACGAAGAGATTCAGAGGAGAGACATGAGACGCGGGCGAGCACGTGTGGCTGACGTTGGTGGTTGCATCATCGCCAGGCCGCAGACCACACACAGCCACACCAAGATAGCTCAAGCACCTAGCTCTAGCTCTTGCCCTTGAAGAGCACGAGGACGATCTGGCGGGAGGTTGAACTCACTCTTGTGCCATGATTGCAGCACGGAAACCGTCACCAGAAAACAGAAGAGGGGATCAACTCTGCGCCTTTTGCCAGAGGTGTCGTTGAAGCAGAGTGGAAGTCGCTGCGGGCATTGCGTGCTTCGTCGATGTTCAGTTATCAGGTCGACGTCAATGTGCAGGTACATTGCACATTGCACCTTGTTAGGTAGGTACCTAGGTAGGTAACTTAGTATACGGAGTACTGCGACGCTTTTGCCGATCGGCTACCGATGTCTACGTCCGCTGGCAGTGGCATGGACATAGCTGAGTGCAGTTTGCCACCTGGCAGACGCTGCCAAAGCACTCCAATGGCTTCTCTCCTTCCTCTTTCAGAGACATAAGCGAGGACCTACGGGCTCAGCTCTGCGGGGCATCGACGGACCGGTGCCGACCATTGGACCCGACGCCGGTGACCTGGATGACCAGGAGATAGCAGGCGAAGATACGGACGCACGCTCGCCTATCTCACACTCTCGCAAGCGTCCTCAAGGTACCTAAGTGGCTATCATCCCGTGATTCCGTATCGATACCCCGACTACAACACATGAATATCCATCCGACCAGATGGCATCAAGCAGTTTTGTTAGCATTGGCGTTGCCGATGGATTCTTCATAATCTTACATCAACCACCTCAGGTTTCAGGTCTCACTAACTACACCTGGTGCGCGCCTTTGCCGCCTTCCCCCCCACACACAAGCCCAGAGGAGTCCTCACACACCCTCGTTCCTGTGACTGGATGAGTCGGCTAACACCCGTGATCACGCAATTGATTGGGTGGATGCTATCCGAACAGTTTTTTTCAGGTATGCTGCCAGGCAACCAACCATCCATCACTCCTCGTCGTCGAACCTGCAAGTCTCAGCCAGCTGGCTCGTGAGTGTGTGTGCGTATGAGTGAGGGTGTGTGCGTGTCTTTGGGTGGTTTTTGGCGTGTTCTTTGGTACCCAGCGGTGTGTATGTCTCTGAATGCGCCGTGGCCAGTGTAAGGGATTTGCATGCTCACATTCATTCCCATGCTGTGTTGGCAATCCGGGCAAGAAGGGTATCCCACGCGCCTTCTGAGCCAGCCGTGATTAATCAGCTGCCCCGACCTTCGGCCCCGGCTTCGGCGATTCGGTCATTCGCCGCCGGAAAGCGAGTACCTTAGTGGACCCGACCCCCACTCACCGACCAGCTGGAAAACTTCCATGGACGTCATGGCAGTTGCGGGGGGCCTTCGTCCAAAGTCTGCTGCTCATGTTCAGTCTTTGAGGCTGCGCTTGGCTACAAACCAGCTACAGACAGTTCTACACGGTGTCTGTTCGAGGCCGCTGCTACAGCGAGGATCCCTGCTCTTCGCACACCCTCACCGACAGCAAAAGTTTCTGCCGACAACGGAACTGTTGCGAGATGGAGGTCGTCAGACAGGCATTACGCAGTTTTGGCCGGGGAATTCGCCAAACCAACACCCACCCCGACGTCTTCCCTGTCGCATCCGTCGCGTACCTCCCGACTGTGCTGCTACAGCAATGCGTTATACCGTATCCATGGACTACTGTCGACTTTTCACTTCAGCGGCAGGGAGCCACAATGGGGATATTGCTGCTGCTCATCGAGTGTCCAAAAGTCCGATCGTGTACGCAGGCCAGGGCCACCACAGGCCGGACCGGCGTCCCCTATTTCTTCGCATCGTTGAGCAGTCGCCGTCATTAAGCCAGGCGCTGCGGCAAAGTATCCTGCCTGTCCATATCCGAGACACCTGATACCCACGGTCATCCCAACTTTCTCATTACCTGCAGCAATGCAAATGCAAATCGACTACCTACATGCGTCGCGCCTCGCTTCGCGCTCACGTCGTCATGTAGCCCGTTACACATGATGGGTATCTGTCACCGTTCATCGATACGTGCTCCCAGACGGGATGCTGTCAAACAATTGGTCATTGAGAAACCTAGCACAGAGCCATCAGCACTTGAGGCCGATGCCAAGAACATTCAAAGACGGCGCCAACGACGATAGGCGGGAATGCCCACTTCAAGGTGCCCCTCTAGACCCTCAATCCATCGCCTGGCCCAGCTAATCCCCGGGAGGCGAGGCCGTTCCCATGGTCCCGCCGCAGCGTGGATGCCCGCCCCTCCGCAAAGCCGACCTTCTGACCAGTAATGGCCTGCAAATATTCCGTCAGCAGAGGCATGGGGATCGCCGCAGAGTTGCAGAGTCCAGTCCTAGGCACGGTCCTAGTCCCGAAGGAAACCAGAAGGCGCATCGAGTGTGCCAGTGTGCTGCACGACCTGGGGGCATGACTGCGGATACTAGACACTTTTCCAGAGCGACGCTGTCTCCATCGTCCATGCTACTCCCTGTCCGGCCCAGCGCAGCCGCGAGCCTGCAGAAAGGAAGTGGATCGCTGTCGTTGGTTTTTTTTTTCGGTTTGCGCTGGACGGACGAACCGTCTTTTCCATCCAAGTGTGTGCTTGTGCTTGTGACTCCGACTTTCTCCAAAAAGGTCTCTTTTAAACTTCGACCTTTCCCTCCAGCCACCTACAACTCTTTGGCTTTCCTGTGGTCTTTGTTTCTGTCCGCTGCTTTACGTCGTACAGTACCTACAACAACCCACTTGACGGTTCGACGTCACCGAGTCTCTGACGGAATCGACCCCGCGAAATCGCCCACTTACTCGAGTCCTGCGAGTCTCGGTCCAATTCCCTCCCCGCGAGCTTCACACCGCCTCCCGAGGCTGTTTCCGAAATAGCTGTTCTCAAAATGGCCAAGACGACGAAGCCAAAGTTGCCATCCAAGCAACTGGCCATTCTGGGTAAGAAATCCCCAAAGTTCCAGACAAAGAAGTCACAACGACTACTCTTACCTTCTCTCCACGCTGCATGCGATTCTGCGAGCAGGCAGTTGGCGCCGGGCAAGTGCCTACACCAATGGGCACTTTTCGGCTTCACCAGGAGACTCGGGAGAGTGTTGGGTCGTCTACGGCGACATCACGGTGGATTGGAACGGTTGGATACCTGCATCTTGTCGTCGCTTTGCTATCGCCATGTCCTTAGCCACATATACCACCCCAAACCTACCGTTTCTTCAATGCGACGTCTGGACTGGTCCTGATCTTCCAAGCTGCCTGATCAATGTGAACCACCATAGTCGAAAAAAACATACCATGCCCAAGGCGGATGGCACCTTTTCCGACGAAATGTTCTCTTTCTGAACACGAATCTCAACTCAGGTACAAATCAAAGTCGTCCTTCTCCAGAATGCTAATGTGGTTCACAGCCGTTGCGCGGTTCGCCGAACCCCTCGCCCTCACCTCCGTTTTCCCCTATCTCCCAGCAATGGTCCGCAGTTTCGGTGTTGAGCAGAAGGATGTTGCAAAATGGGCCGGTCTCACGTCTTCAGTCTTTTCTCTGTCCCAGAGCTGTACCGCGGTTCCATGGGGTAGAGCTTCCGATCGATTCGGGAGGAAACCAACAATCATCATCGGCCTGGTTTCGACTATGATATTCTTTGTCGTCTGGGGCATGTCGACAAGCTTACCGATGGCCATTATCGTGAGAGCTATCTTGGGAAGCGGAAACGGAAACGGTAAGCATGCATTTGCCGCGATGATACGCTGCAGGTCACTAACACGTGCTCAGTCGGTATCATTCGTACCATGGTTGCGGAAATGGTGCCAGAAAAGGAATTGCAGCCCCGAGCTTTCTCAATTATGCCGTTGGTATGGAGCGTCGGGTCAATTTTCGGACCTGCTTTTGGAGGAGTAGGTGATAATCTCCCTAAATCAGCGTCATCCGGGCTGACTAGCAACCGGTAGTTGTTTGCCAATCCTGCCGACCGCTTCCCCTCGATATTCGGCGACAGTTGGTTCTTCAAGGCATACCCTTTCGCGCTGCCTAACCTGCTCGCTGCCGTCTTCTTCCTCATCTCCGTGGCGACAGCCACTCTGTTTCTCAAGGAAACTCTCGAGAGCAAGCGTCACACGCCCGACTGGGGCCTCCTCATGGGCCAGCGTCTCACTCGCCCGTTCCGTCGCTCTCGCGCCCTCCATCACCACCACGCCCGCCGCGCCTCTTTTGTCGACGGCGAAGCCACCGCGCCGCTGGTTCCGACAAAGGTGAACTCGCGAACGCGGCCTTCCGAAGATGCCAAGCAGCCCGTCGGGGCTCCCGGTATGAACGAGGTCTTCACCCCGCAGACGACCATCAACCTCGTTTGCTACACCTTCCTCGCCCTCCACTCCGTCGCGTACGACCAGGTGCTTCCCGTTTTCCTCAGCTATCCCAGAATCGAACACACACCCGAGAACACCCACCTACCGTTCCAGTTCTCCGGCGGTTTCGGCCTCAGCCCCGACCGCATCGGCACCATCTTCACCATCTACGGCATCACCTGCGGCGTGATCCAGTTCTTCCTCTTTCCGCCTCTGTGCAATCACTTTGGCGTCTTGCGTTGCTTCCGCGCATGCGGTAAGTCCTCTCTTTACAAACGTCAGTCTATACGTCACTGAACTAACTCGTCCTAGCCCTCACCTTCCCCGTCGTCTACATCCTCACCCCGTACACCGTTCTCTTCGAGTCCAACGCCGGCCGCTTCGGCGCCCTCATGATCGTCATGTTCACCAAGGCCTTCGCCGTCATCATCGGGTTCCCCTGCATGACCATCCTCCTCACCAACTCGGCCTCGTCGCTCCGCATCCTCGGTACCCTCAACGGCTTCGCTACCATGTTCAGCGGTTTCGGCCGCGCATTCGGACCCGCCACCGCCGGCTACGCCTTCACCTGGGGCTGGACCAAGGGCTACGTCATCACGTCCTGGTGGTTCCTCGCCGTCACTGCCGTCCTCGGCGCCGTGCCCATTTACATGCTCGTCGACAGCGACGCCCTGACCCAGACACCTGAACCGAGCGACGACGAAGACGAGACGTCGAGTAGCGAGGACGACACCACGAGCGAGAGCAGCGCCTCGGCCGAGGGCAGTGCTCGTGGGGAAACGTCGCCTTTGTTGGGAGAGCAGCGCCACGGCACCGCGACGGGGTACGATGCTGTCAAACCCACCCGCTCGTAAACGAATGATTGTCGCATTTATGTTATTCTTGTCATTGTGGAAACAAGCGATGCGTAAGCGTTGGTTTTTCTGCTACTTTCGCGGAAACGTCGATACGTGCACACACACACACACACACACGGCCTAGCAAGCAAAATTCTGCATCCATATCATATCGGCTTGGTTTCTGGTTGGTTTGGGAACTTCCCCCCTTCCCCCAGCGGCATATCAGGTTCGTATCTTGATATGCTCAGCACTTCTTTTATCGCGATTTCTCATGGGGCAGCCGTCATTGCAGGCGCTTACAGCAAATTTATGGGAACTGGGTCTGACAGGGAGAACGTGTTATCCGGGCATTTAAAAGCATTTGTTATTCCATACGGGGGACAGGAAGAGAGCACATGATGTACATGAGAAGAAGTAGTAGCATAGAGCTGCGTATCGCGGCTGCGTAATGCCATGTTGTCGATCAAATCAAATTCGGCGTGACGAGTTTCATAACTGAGCAAGATAATCTTCGGCTCCCACATTGTGTATTGTGCAACGTGGCGAGGCAGTAGAGGCCGCTCTTCGTCGTCTTGTGAAATGTCGGTAAACACAAACGAATGTACTAGCTGACTGCTCTCTCATGCTTTGTTTTCTCACCGCATTTTCCGGGGAAACTCGCGATTGACATCCAGCCTGGACTATGTTCTAAGCGAAGCTTGAATCAAGACTGGCAAACATCGCTCGGGGAATACACACAGCTTATTCCATTGTTCTGCCCGCGATCCGTGAAGCTCACCCGTCGGCGTCGCCGCGCCGGGTCCCACCCCTTGCAGATTCTTCCCACCGCCGATCGCGGACCTCAACGGGTCACCCCTCCTCCATTTCCACAGCGACAGCATCACAGTGCACGGCAGTCAAGAGGGGAACAGTCGTGTGTAATCTCGTAAAATTTTCTCATGCGGTTTGCCCCGTGGAGGATTTGGTATTCAGAACGCTGCATCAAGTCTCCGAGGCCAAATTTGAGCCTACTTGCCCTCCCTCCTTGAAATTATACTCCAAAAACTCCGCTTGACTTTTAAAAGCAACAGCGGCTCCCCGGTGACCAACACCCTCTGCACCCCTATATACCGTGTATGTATACTATTTTTCGTGGGTGAGAGGATGGGTCTTTCAGGGTAGCCAGCCTCCCTTTTCCTGTTCATGTCCCTTGATTTTTTAACCCATTTTGAATCCCATCACATCGTCACATCAAACGTTGAAGTCGCCATGGTTTCAGGCGAAGAGCTTCTTCTCGTAAGACTCCATGTTCACGTTGCCCTCTATCTGGGCACTGGCGGTACGGAGCTCGAAGCGGACGATGCCGTTGTCGACGCCCTCGCGCAGCTCCTTCAAAGACTGAACACCACAGTCCTGCATGGAGTGCTTGAGGCCAGCAGCCAGGTAGGGGATGAACTTGCTGATGGGGCTGGGATGATGTTAGCTAGGGGTCAAACATGATACGCGTTAAGCTGTACTGACCCCCTGTGTGCAACGGAGCCAGTGACACCCTGGGCGACGAGGACGCTGTCGCCCTCGGAGAAGTAGCGGGCAGTGCCGGCGTTGCTCTTCTGGCTGTCCTTGCCACCGCCACCGGCCTTCTTGTCCTGCATGGCGTCGATGGAACCCATACCGCGGTACGCCTTGACGAGCTTACCCTCGCGGGAGACGAAGGAAGTACCGGGAGACTCAGTGGTACCGGCCAGGAGACCACCCATCATGACGGTGGAGGCACCAAGGGAGAGACCCTTGACGACGTGGCCAACATTCTGCACACCTCCATCGGCAATGCAGGGAACGCCGAAGCGGGCGGCGAAGCTGCTGACGGAGTGGACGGCGGCGGCCTGAGGACGGCCGACAGCCATGACCTCCTGGGTGATGCAGGCAGAGCCGGACCCCATACCAATGCGGAGACCGTCGACACCAGCCTCGATGAGAGTGGCAGCCTGCTCGCGAGTAACAACGTTGCCGCCGATGACGTCGAGGCCAGGGAACTCGTTCTTGATCCACCTGACCATCTCAACCTGGAACATGGAGTTACCCTGGGAGGAGTCCAGGATGACGATGTCGAGGCCAGCATCGACGAGATGTCTGAGACGCTCCTTGTCCTCGGGGCGGGTACCGATGGCAGCGGCGCAGAGGAGTTGCTTGCTGTCGGGCAGCTTGGAGGCATTGGGGAAGTGCTGGTTCTTGTTCAAGTCGGAGCGGGAGATCATGGATACGAGGTTGAAGTCCTTGTCGACGATGGGGAGCTTGCCCTTCTTAGACTTGGCAAGGATTTTGTTGGCCTCAAGCAGGTCGACGCCAGCCTGGGCAGTGATGAGGTCGGTGACCATGACGTTGGCGATAGACTGGGAGGCGTCATCCTCGAACTGGATGTCGCGGTTCGTGACGATACCAAGGAGCTTGGAACCAAGCTTGCCGGTCTCTGTAGCACACGGTTAGCTGTTGTCTCGGTACAGAGCTGCGACAGCATATGGTATAGACGGCTTCGAATCATAGCCAATTGTATCCTCACGACGACATGATCGTCAATGCAGTGGAACGAAAGTTATATAAAAAGTGTATAATCATAAAAAGCCAAGGGAAGATTTTTCAAGGAGGGGGGGTACTGACCAGTGACAGGGAAACCACCGAAACCCCACTTCTCCTTCAGAGCCTTCGCCTCACCAACAGTGGTGTCGCGGCTGATGACAACAGGGTCTAGGATGAAGCCATTCTCGTAGCGCTTGACGAGGCGGACCATGTCAGCCTGAGCCTCGGGAGAGCAGTTGTGGTGGATGACACCCAGACCGCCCTGGAGAGCCATGTGGATGGCCATCTCGTGCTCGGTGACGGTGTCCATGGGAGAGGAGACGAAGGGGGTCTTGAGGGTGATGCGCTTGGTGACGGGAGAGTCCAAGGCGACAGCAGAGGCGGGGAAGCCAATGTACCCGGGCAGGAGCAGGAAGTCGTTGTAGGTCAGACCGCCGTGCTTCTTGGTGTCCATGAGCTCGTTGATATCGAGGCCGTCACGGCTCTCGTATTCCTTCAGAACGTGAAGGGCGGACTTGTGGTCCAGCACCTTGGCGCCGTTGACTCCGTTGGTGGAAGGCATATTTTCAGCTGCTTCCAAAAGGATGATAGAAACGAGGTTCGAAAAGATCTGGTTAGAGAAAGAAAATACGGAGTTGAAGAACTGCTAGCCTGTCGAACGAGGACGATTTGCGATTTCGAAGACTAAGGATGGATAGGTCTCTTCTTCCCGTAAGAAAGAAGGAGGAAAAAACTTTGTAAGACACCCCGCAGGATTTTTTTTTTAATGGAATTGAGGACCCTGCGCGGTGCAGTGCGCGAACGGATGGAGGGGTGTTACCAAAAGAGAAGGCGGTGAGAAGAACCGTGCGTCGCTACCTCGTTCAAGTACCTTGTACAGTAGCAACGCCGTGGGTACATTGGGTACCTAATCATCGCCTACAGGCACCTAAGTAGTTATGGCCTGATTGTCGGGCTGTGAGGTTGACATTGGGCAGACGTGTCACTGTTATATTGCTTCTTCACCGTCTCTTTGTGCATGTTTGTCCACAAAGTCGGCATGTATTTGCAGCTCACCTGCGGCTCAGACGGGGCATTGCACACCGAAGACGCGAACTGCTGCAAGGCTCATGTCTTGGGTAGCTTTGGTCTTGGACTAAGTAGGGGTCTCGGGTAGCATTCCAACATCCAGACAGCTGCGTCCGAGGCTCCTGCGAAACCACGATCTACCTAAGGTAGCTTATCAAGTAGCTGCAGCGGCTGGATTATGTAAGACTTGTTAGTGGCAGGACCGATGACGCAGATCCAACGGCAACCTTCCTTTGGGAGACTCGAGCTCGTATCAAAGCTCTAGAAAGCCAGTGGGAGAACAATCACACTTCGCATCCCAGTGATCACGATAGGAAACTATACTGTGTTTTGGCACGATGGGATTGCGAGACCTTGAAACAGACTTGGGTTGCTCTGAATGACAAGATGTGTCAATCTTTGCTTAGAGAAGTACAGCCTTTGCGCCGGCATCAGACGCAATAAGCAGGTAAAGCAACAGCAGCGCCATATTAGTAGTGGCAATATACAATGTGGAAAGCAGGCAGCCAAGGCAGCCTGGACCTCACAGCACTACATGGTACTAGCTATATCCGTATTTCTTCTGATGCATGAGGATCAGAAGTTGCTTTTTGGACCACAAATTCTTCTATGTGAAACGGGCGTCAAAATGTTGGGAGGCATCATCAAACAGCCTGAAAAGACTCTTATTGTGAGACGGCCAAAGCGGGCGATACGTTGGTACAGGCGTCTTGCATTCGGTTATGCCGCAGTCTTCGTAAGAGAAGGGCAGGCAATGTTTAGTTATCATGGAATTGCCTTAGTTAATGCCAACCATTACATATTGTCGTACGTACCTATTGTTTGATGTAGAGCAATTGGTTCGTGTCCTTGACTAGGGAGGAAACAAAGAAAGTTGATGGAAAAACGAAACATCTCCCGGAGACTTGCCGTCATTGGTCGTCATGTCGGCGAGAAGCCTGCTGTATCCGTTTGCTGTGGCAGGTAATTAGAGCCTCGTTCTCAAATGGCTTAACAACGGTCCGACGAATGATGTTGCATCATTCCGACGTGCAACCTCGAGACTTGACGGAGCAGAGTGGAACAGTCCCGAGTACGAAACTCATCCCTACAAAATCTCGGCAACCAATGCTGTTGACGATGAAAATTTCACAAGCACGGGTCGACAACCACAGAACAACAGCGTTTCTTGGGCGACGAGGATTGGGTTTAGTCTGTCGACGTGTCACTCGTAACGGAGCCGTGAATGACATGCCGTCGAATCAATTCACATGTTTCCCTCGTCATTTTCAAGGGATGTGCCTGAAGACGTTCGGATAGATCTCTCCTAAGGTATTGGGCATCTTTCGCGGTCCAAATCTCGACCTTTTGGCATTCCCTGCGCAGGAGCGCCAGTCCAAGCCCCATCGAAAACCAAACGACAGGCCAATTGACGATGGACAGAGGCACGGCTGGCCCCACTTCTCAAAAGCTCGGCTGGTGAGGTACCGCAGTACCTGGGAACGCAGGGGTCACTTGAGCCACTAGCCACCACAATTACTGATGGCTCCCCTGTCATGAGGGGGCTGGTTGCCGCAGCTCGCTTTCCTCTTGCAGCAGTAAACAAACAAACTGCCTTATCAGGTCCCATCCCCCTCCATCGCTCGACCTCCAAACGACCCAACATCCCACCCACACCCGGTCCGTTGACGAGATTGCGACCACGAGTAAGAGAATCGCAGTGGCTGGTGGTCCTGTTCGTCGCCAATTATTCCTGTCTCCGTCACCCCGGGAAACAAGATTTTCCAACATCACATTCGCATCGCATTATACGTCGCCTTCGTCGACTTCATCTCCTTTGTTTGCGCAGGCCACGCACGACCTTTCCAGAGTCCGACCTCCATTCTTCCTCGCGCTTCGCCGCGTCGTCACGGACCGTATCAAATTCCAGCTTCGCATGCGAATATTGTTTGGTCCTTTACAAGCATTGCTCACTCGCAACGATTCGAAGACGGCAAGACCCGACATTCAACATTGTTCACCTCATCGCGTACCAATCGACGTCCGACAAAGGCGCCCTAATGTTGTCATTCGGATTCCAGAGTCAACAGATCCTTCAGTGCAGGCTTCCTCCGGTATCTTAATCAACGCCCATCATGTCGTCCCGCCCGCACCCCCTCAGACAGTCGCATACTTTGGACTACCCCAGCAACGTCAACCGCCAGTCGTCCACCGCCTCCTCCATCGCTTCTTCAGGCTACTCTCTGTACTCCGATAACAGCCGAGCTAGTACCCAGCCATCATCAGTTTCCAGCGGATACGCATCACCATCCCATAAGAGAGGCAAAAGTGATGGGTCCCGGTTGCATCAGGTATCATTTGGAGGAGAGAATATCGACCGTAAAAGGGAGCAAGACAACAACCTCTACTCCATGGCTCGGCAGTCCCTTCGACCTTTGCCGCAAGCTCCCGCCTCGCCGTCACCTCCAGTTGCAGCCCCCACCGCCTCGACACCATCTCCTCCGCGGCCCAGCTATCGTCATGAGCGCACGCAAAGTGTGGATATAGGAAAGCTCTCGCACGCTCAACACGATGGCAGCACCTCTCCCACCCCGTTTTTGCGAACTTTGACCATCCGCCCGAATTCCATGTTGGTCAGCCGCTCCGACTCCGTCAGAGGGAGCGCCGCTCTCCCTCACGCCCACGAGCCGCCGGCTCCGGTGCACTCGACAGCCCTGGCTCGTCCAGACCTCGAAAAGCTCGGCAGATCATCTACAAGTCAGTTGCGCACGCTATCGAAGCTTGCTCAGTCCGAGTCAGCAGAGGATTTCGCCATCACTTCTCCAGCACAGGAAGTGGTGGGACTTCGTGGCCGCCGGAGGCTGCAGCGAGCCGACAAGCCAAACAGCAGTCGCTTGGGTCAACGGTCCGGCGGCTATGGTTGGGAAGGGCGGAACTGGATGGACAAGCAACGCCAGTTCCTCCAAGCTTACGAATATCTCTGTCATATTGGAGAAGCCAAAGAGTGGATTGAAGATGTCATCCACAGAGCTATCCCGCCCATTGTCGAACTCGAGGAGGCATTGCGGGACGGAGTGACGCTCGCCGAGGTTGTCGAAGCCCTCAACCCTGACCGCCGCTTTCGCATCTTCAGACACCAGAAGCTCCAGTTCCGACACTCGGACAATATCGCCATCTTCTTTCGCTACCTGGACGAGGTCGAGCTTCCGGATCTGTTTAGGTTCGAGCTCATTGATTTGTACGAAAAGAAGAACATCCCCAAGGTCATCTACTGCATCCATGCTCTGAGTTGGCTTCTTTTCAGAAAGGGGATTGTCGATTTTCGCATCGGCAACCTCGTCGGTCAACTCGAGTTCGAGCATCATGAGCTGGAGGCGATGCAGAAGGGCCTTGATAAGCTCGGGATCAACATGCCCAGTTTCGGTAATATGGGAGCTGATTTTGGCGTCGAGCCGGCAACCCCCGAGCCTGAGGAGACCGAAGAAGAGCGTGTCGACCGCGAACTGGCGGAGAATGAAGAGTCGATTATCGAATTCCAAGCGCAGGTGCGGGGGGCTGTTGTGCGTATGCGCTTGGGAAATGCGATGCAGCAACTCTGGGACACCGAAGACGCACTCATCGACCTTCAATCCCGTATCCGGGCCGAGTTCGCTCGGGAGGTCATTGGTTATAGGCTGCAGATGAGACGCTTTGCTGTCGACCTACAAAGCCTCTGCAGAGGATTCCTCGTCCGCAACCGACTGGCGCACACGGACCGTTTCTGGAAGAGTCTAGAGCCGGATGTTTTGGAGCTTCAGAGTCTTATTCGGGCTAAGAAAGTCCGCGATGAGGTACGAGACCAAAATTCTCAGTTGGTTCGGCACGCCGGGCCTGTCCGGAAAATCCAGGCAGTATTTAGGGGCTATTTGGTCCGAAAGGATTTCGTCACCCAGCAGCAAGAGACGAACGAAACGTCTGGAGAAGTTCAAAGTCTCCAAGCTGCAGTTCGCGGAATGTTGTTGAGAGGACGCATTTCCGACGACCTGCATGTCCTGGACAGACAAGCCCAAGGCATCGCCAGCCTTCAAGCTGTGGCTCGTGGTATGCTTTCCAGAGGCCGCGTCTCTGCCGACCTTCATCTCCTGGACAGACAAGCCCAAGGCATCGCCAGCCTTCAAGCTGTGGCTCGTGGTATGCTTTCCAGAGGCCGCGTTTCTGCCGACCTTCATCTCCTGGACAGACAAGACAGCACCGTGGCTAGTCTTCAGGCTGTAGCCCGCGGCATGTTGTCAAGAGGACGCGTCGCCCGCGACCTTCATCTGCTGGGCAAAGAAGCCGAGAGCATCACCAGCCTCCAGGCCGCAGCTAGGGCACTGCTGATCAGGAATCAGGTTTCACTGCAGCAAGAGTACCTTCAAGGCTTTGCACCCCAATGGACTGCTCTCCAGTCAGCTGTCCGGGGCAAGTCGACTCGCTCAGATGTTGCTGCCACCAAGGCCGAGCTTGCTGAACATGCCCCGGTCGTCGAGAGCCTGCAGGCGCACATCCGTGCTGCAGCTGTTCGTCGGGACGTTAACCAGATTCTCGAGGATCTGAACAGCCATGAGCCCGCCATCACCGACCTGCAGTCTCTTTCGCGAGGCACACTTGAGCGCCGCCGCATTGCCGGGGACCAGGACGCTCTCGTCCGTGTCGAGCCAAAGATTACCAAATTCCAAGCTCGCATACGCGGTTACCTGCATCGTCAACAACACGCCAGTCTTCTGGACGAGTTGTCGTCCCACACTGCGGAGATTGAGACGCTGCAAGGCCTTGCGCGAGCAATGATGGTGAGAGGTGATGTCTTCAACCTCATCTCCGACATAGAGGCGGAAGAAGTGGCGATCACAGAAATTCAGGCCGCCGCCAAGGCCTTTACTGTCCGCGCCAATTTCCAAGAGAAGAAACGCTTCTTCAAGGAGAACATGGAGAAGGTCGTCAAGATCCAGAGCCTCGTCAGAGCAAAGATTCAAGGCGACGCCTACAAGAGTCTCACGCACGGCAAAGATCCACCAGTCAATGCGGTCAAGAACTTCGTGCACCTTCTCAACGACAGTGACTTCGACTTTAACGAGGAAATTGAGTTTGAGCGGATGCGTAAGACGGTGGTCCAGCAAGTTCGCCAAAACGAAATGCTGGAGCAGTATATCGACCAATTGGACATCAAAATCGCATTGCTCGTCAAGAACAAGATTACTTTGGACGAGGTCGTCAGGCACCAGAGCAATTATGGCGGTCATCACATGGGCCTGCTGGCGAACTCGACCATGTCTTCCGCCAACCATTTCGACCTGAAGGCCCTCAACAAGAGCTCTCGCAAGAAGTTGGAGTCCTACCAGCAACTGTTCTTCAACCTGCAGACTCAGCCTCAATACCTCGCCCGTCTCTTCAAGCGCATCCGCGAACAAGGAACCCCCGACAAGGAGTGCAAGAGGATCGAGCATCTCGTAATGGGCCTGTTCGGATATGCCCAGAAGCGTCGTGAGGAATACTACCTCCTCAAGCTCCTGTCTAGGGCCATGCGAGAAGAGATTGAATGCTGCAGGACGTTGCAGGATTACCTTCGCGGCAATTATTTCTGGACCAAGGTGCTTGGAAACTACACTCGCTCGCCTCGTGACCGCAAGTATCTCCGCGAGCTTCTCGGATCCATCATCCGCGACAACATCGTCGAAGATCCTGCTCTCGACCTCGAGAGTGATCCTTTACAAATCTACCGAGCTGCCATCAACAACGAAGAGTTGCGAACAGGCCGGCCCAGTCGGCGTCCCTTGGACGTTCCGCGCGAGGTCGCCATCAAGGATCCCGAGACCCGTGACCTCTTTATCGACCATCTGCGTGACCTCCGAGAGATCTGCGACCAATACCTGCTGGCCTTGGAAGACCTTTTGCACAAGATGCCATACGGTCTCCGCTTCCTGTGCCGGCAAATGTTCGAGGGTCTCTGTCAGCAATTCAAGAAAGACCCCCAACATCACCACCTCCAGGTCGTCACCAACTGGATCTGGCGCTTTTACCTGCAGCCTGCTGTCACCTCGCCCGAGAACGTAGGTGTCATTGAGAAGCAGCTCAGTCCTTTGCAGAAGCGCAACCTGGGCGAGGTTGCCAAGGTGCTCGGCCAGATCTCCTCGAGCCGGCCCTTTGGCGGCGAGAACATTTACCTGCAGCCGCTAAACGCTTTCGTGGCCGAGTCGTGCGAACGTCTCGCTCACATTACACATGAAGTCATCTCGGTGCCTGACGCCGAGCAAAACTTCGACATTGACGAGTTCAACGACTTGTACTCCAAGCACAAGCCGACGCTCTATATCAAGATGACGGACATCTTTGCCATCCACAGCCTCGTCGCCGGCGAGCTCCCATCGATCTGCCCCAACCGAGACGACATCGTGCGAGAAATCCTGCAAGACTTGGGCAGCGCCAAGAACAACGAAAACGAAATGCTCGCGGCGGGATCGTCCGATATTCAGATGTACCTCACGCCGAAGCTGCACGACATCGAAGACCCAGACGCGGAGGCTAAGGCACTCTTTATGGAGACGAAGCGATGCATCCTGTACATTATCCGTGTGCAGACGGGCGCCAACCTCTTGGAGATCCTCGTCAAGCCAGTGTCCCCCGAAGACGAACACAAGTGGCACTCTGTTCTGCGAGACGATTTTGCCAACGATACCAACTCAAAGGGGGCGTACTCGGACGCCCACATGGTGGACGTGACGCGCATGTCATACCTCGACTTGAAGCGGACAGCACTGGAGAACATCATGAGACTGGAGCACATGGGAAGGATTTCCAAGCACAACTTTTACCAGGATATCCTCAACGCCATTGCCCTCGATATCAGGACAAAGAGCAGGAGACGCGTGCAACGTCAACGCGAAATCGAGGGCGTTCGTATGACCCTTACCAACCTTCACGAGAAGGCCAAGTACCTCGAGCTGCAACGCAAAAGCTACGACGACTACATTGAGTCCGCGATGGCGACACTGCAAAAGAACAAGGGGTAAGTCATTCATCGCATTTGCGTCGTCGTCTTTTCTTGTTTCCCATGTCCGACCCCGGACGAAACTCCAATTCCCATCCCCTCTCGTCTCCACAAAATAAGCACGGTCCAAGAGTGTCGCCATAGGCTAACAAGATTTCGTCATTGTAGCAAGAAACGATTCCTGCTTCCGTTCACCAAGCAGTACAACCATCAGCGCGAACTGGAACGCAGCGGGCGGGTCCCCAAGTTTGGCAGTTACAAGTACAGCGCTCGTTCTCTGGCGGAGAAAGGCGTGCTCGTCGCGTGGAGTGGCGTTACCGACTGGGAGCGGGTCAACCTCACCATCTCGTGCGACGAGGTGGGCGTGTTCAACCTTGAGGGATCCCGTGGCCACATCCAGATGCCGGGTGCGAGCGCCCTCGTACCGATTGAAGATTTGCTCCAGGCTCAGTTCGAGGCTCATCAGTTCATGAACCTCTTTGAGGGCAACCTCAAGCTGAACGTCAACCTGTTGCTGCATCTTTTGTACAAGAAGTTTTACCGCACGCAGTAACCATGCGGGCAGCGGCAGCAGCGGCAGCTACGAAGACATGGCTTGATGGAACGGGCACGGGATGATTGGGCATTGAGAGTCGGTGTAGTGGGCGTGCGCATCTGTTTTCTCTTATGACACATGCACACTCTCCCAGGGACACCAACGTGACGACGGGGGGTGTTGGGTACCTGGGCCGCATATTGGTTTGGTTGGCAAAGCAAGGCGAGGGCGGTTCTTCTTTTTTTTTCCTTTTCTTCATCCTGCTTCACTACTATTCGGGTGTTGTCGCCAAAGACTGCATTGCGGGGATACAAAAATCAATCACGTGGGGACTACTGCTTGTAGGAGTATATATCATGACACGAGAACACGCACACAGACACTCATAAACATTCATTATTGGGTGCATTTGTAGTCGAATTGGCTGCTACCCTGCTATGCAGAGTAGATCGAACTTTCTCCCCCTCTGTCATTCTCTTGCAGATCCGACATTGACTAGGGACAGCGGGGAGTCTTGCAGAGAGAAGGAGCAGGTGATTGTGACAGCCACTAGACAAAGGAGGCGGGCGACTCGAGAACCTTCGTCTTCGCAGGGGCAGGCGGATGAAATTCGTCTTTATCGAATACGAATTGAATGATGGGGAACACCCCGCATTGTTGCATATCGGATGTAGTCATGTGGCGTGTAAGGATGCTTAAACGTGCACAATGTGTTGAACCATGAGTGGTTGCGATACGCGCCGACGGTCTATTTCCCCCGTTTCCCCCCTCCTGCGCACACGCACGGATGGGTATCGCCTGTCCACACCCCTGGCTATTATCATTATCGAAACGCTCGACAGCATGTCATGTGAGGTAGTTCGAGACCAAATAGAAGAATGGGGGTTCGATGGGCACGGGAAGTAAAATCCGGGGTAAGCTATCTAGACATGCTATTGGGCGCGGAAGATTAGTCAGTTTGTGTCTTGCGGCTCTCGGTGGACGGGTCTGATGATGTAAGTCGGGCGGAAGTTGGGGCTCTCGGGGATGCCAAGAGTAGAGACGTCGCCTGCGGGCGGGGCTGATGGGGTGCGGTGTCACTTGATGTGAGGTGAGGCAGAGGACGGCAGGTCGAATGGACGACAAGACACAGGCTGTGGCGTTTGTCTGCTGTGTCGCTGCGCCATGAGCTTGTCCGATCATCGATGATCAGCCACGAGAGCCGATTTACAAGTTGGGCGAGGGCCCCTCTATTGATTTATTTTTCGTTGTCGCATGTTCTGGGTTGGTGCATGGTCTGGGCTGCGTCGGTATATTAACCCGTGTGTGGTTGGTTTATCTGTTTGTGTGTTGTACCGGATTCCTGCATACTTTCTCAGCCTTCTCGACGGGGGAAGGTTGGGCTTCCGTTGTGCGTGTGACATGGTGGGCTTGGAGAGCTGGAAGGGAACCCCCTGAGGTGGAGTGCACGCGTGTGTCTCAGCTCTCGGGGAGCAGGCGGACGACTGACAACTGACGACTTGTTATTTCCGTGCAGCAGTGCAGCAGCGAGAGACCCCGTAGCGTCTCGTACTTGTAGACTAGGGTTGGATGGCGACGGGAATGACTTGGCGTGATATGCGTCTGCCGGTGTTGACGGTGACGGGATGCTCGGCGAAAGGAGTCGGTGATGGGAGCTGGATCATTGGGGCTGGCATTACCTAAGTTGTACGGTCAGCTCGCCAATGGATTCAAATCCCAAACGCCATTCATGCATATTACGGGTGATTGACCATCAGATGATCGCCGGGTGATAATGCAGGCGACGACGACGGCGACCCAACCGAAAACAAAGATTGGCATGCTTGCTGCTCAACGAGGCTGATGGGTGGATGGGTAAAGAGTGGCGGGAAGCGGGAGCGGAAGCCTGTAGGAAATGCTCCGTGACGGATCGCCGGATGTTGTGATGCTCCATGCTGTCGAAAGTCTGGCCAGATGGAGCTTCAATCCCGTGTACGAAGGAGCGACATGGCAAAATTCGTGAAGGTGAAACGAATCAAGAGCGATTTGACTCGGAGGTAGCTGTTTTAGCTGATGAAGCAATACTGGAGCGCGATGATGTGATCGCGATATGGCTCACAGGAAGCTGGGGCCACACACCGGCGGGAAAGGAGTCAGCGCGGACGAAGGTGGTCTGTACCTAGGTAAGGCATCAAAATAGTAACCAAGAAAGTAGGTAGGTGGATTGTAGGCGAGGTACAACCAGACAAAGTAACGAGATACCGCATACACAATAACCGGGTTGGCGCGTGCGTACCCGGACGCTAGCGATGGCGATTGTTAATCAGTGACGACGAAGACTGGCGACGAGTAATTACACACCGTCACCGGCGCCGCAAAGCAACCGTAGCGTCGTTGCACACGGCAAGGCGAGAGAAGAGTCGACGATGGCGTGACAGGCCAGCCGCGGAAGACATCCCCGCAATTGCGGGGTTGGACGAGGCTCCAGGTCGGAGGTGGACGCCATCACGACATTTCCTGGGCCTCTCGGTGGTGGAAACACATGGGGAGAGAGATCGGGTGTGAGAAACCTGGCCCGAAGTTGCCGGAAATGTCCGCGGCTTCATTCATCTTGCCCCTGGCAAATCCGGAGACGGAGACAACCTGTCGGTTGCTGATTCCGACAAGTGGTAATACGGCCCATTCTCCCTCCCTCCTTGTTCTGTCAGTGCCCACACTTTTTTGGTACCGCTTTTTGAATTGAACCTGGAGAGCTGTCCCTAACCGCGGCCCTGGGTCGTGGTGGTGGTCGTGCCCTACACAGTACGTAGTACATTCGTATACATAATGGGGTACGGAATGGAGTCATGCATGGTAATCAAGGCGACGCCAAGTGGGTAGACAAGCGATATCTCTCTCCAGACCCATCGCGCTGGGTTGTCGTCCATCTTGCCGTGCTACAGACTCTTGTCTGTGGATAGGAGGTTGAGGAGACAACGGCGTCCTCCGCAGCTGATCGCGTGCACCCAGAACTGGAACGCATTGCTCGACAGCTGTGGTTGAAAAAAAAAGATTTCTCGCTGCACCCTCGTTGCACGTCAAGCACATCTGTACCAAAGCCCCAGCTAATCGGAGGAAAGGCCGGACATGGGTTGAGCGACGCTTATGCCGGTTGAGGCGTCGTCCTTGGGTAAATGCCCAGATGCAAGTGGGCGCTTGGGGTTAGCCGTGGAACGTCGCGATCCAGGGGTCAAAGTAGGCAACGAGAATGGAGGAGCATACCGCAGTACTGTGGTAGTGTGTATCCGTACGGAGTAGTGGTAATTGCGATATGCCTGCTTGAAGCATACCACGCGGTGGTCGTGCGAAGGGGCGAAACAAGACAGGCCAACCCATGCTGGATGTTCTAGAAGCAGCCTGCCGTTTGCGATCTGGACTGCTTTTCTGTTTGTGAATGATTTTGCTCACACCGCCATCCGTCGTCAGTTCGTGTCGAACCTCGAGGAGATTGCACGTCTAGCCGGATTGCGAAGGAGGTCAATCATGACCTGATGATGACTGGAGTCGAACGGGGAAACGGTTGTTTCTTTATGATGCAAATTGGGCAACACGGTAAACGAATGCCTGACTGGTTGGTAGGTGCTCCGCCTGGAGCAATTCGCAATGTGAAGATGGAAATACGCCATCTCTGAAGCATGTGCCGGATTATCCTCGTTGGGGACCGACTGCCAACTAGTGCGTGATTGGTAGCGGTATGAAATGAAATCCAAAGTGCAGAGCAGAGTAGACTAACGATTATTACGAAGCAAGAAGAACCTCAGGGAAGCGAAGCGGACAGGGCAGAGCATGCCTATCGGTGACGGTGAGGCAAGCTGAGGTATCCAACCTGGTGGAGGTACCTGGAGTCGAGGTCAGCTGGAACCCCGAGGCATTGCATGAATCGGAAAAGACCCACTCGACGGGAGGACACGCTTCCAAGAGTTCAGGCGATGCGCGATGCAACAGCGATGGCGGCGGTGTGTGGAACTCTGACAATCCACGCTAGCGTTATCTGGGGTATCCTAATCTGCGCCCCAAGGGCCCTTTTAAGTGCATAGATATCATGGCTGCATAAGGTGGGTATCGCAATGCCCCGTTTGGCTGCCTTCCTCGTAGGAGCACCTAAGGTGTAGGTGTAGGTAGGTGCAGGGCAGGCTCCTTCCCTCCGCTGCTGCTCTTTCCTCTTCCTTTCGGTCCTCGAAGGCCGGCCCCGGGGATAGACATGGAAGGAAGGTAGGCCGTCGAGGGGATGGCATTCTCTTTTTCTCACCCATCCTCTCTCTTCGACCTCGAGCCAAGCAACGCCCGGTTTTTTAAATGACAGCGCCTCCCGCAACAACGACGGAGTGACTCTTCCCCTTCTTGTCTCATCATCTTCAAGGTTTGACTGTTTTGACCTCGAACCTTTGCCTTTGACAACCTCGCTTCCCTGCCCTTGACACTTACAAACGTTGCTTGTGGCTCATCATTGTCACTCTACACCACCAATTCTCAACACCACCTTCCATCTCTGCTGCTACTCATCTGCCCATCTGCCCTTCATTTTGAACACAGGCCGACGCCACAAGATCGTCTTCGCCCAACAATTGTCGTCTTTTGCAACCTTGTCAGATTCGGCTGCTCTTCACCTTCTTCGTTGGCGTCCGTGAGCAAAATGGCTCCCGACCTCAACTCTCTTCCGACCTCGCCCTTGGCGCAGCCAAACGGCAAGCCCACCAACGGTAACACCAACGGTACCACCAATGGCAACGGAATCGGCAATGGCTCCGGCCCAGCGAAGCAACCCAACATTCTCTTCATCATGGCTGACCAGCTGGCCGCTCCTCAACTGAAGATGTACAACCCCGAGTCTCAGATCAAGACTCCCAACCTTGACGCCCTCGCAGCGCAATCCGTTCAGTTTGACTCGGCGTACTGCCCTTCGCCTCTTTGCGCTCCTTCGCGTATGAGCTTGATCACTGGACAATTGCCTATGAAGATTGGCGCTTACGACAACGGTGCTCAGATCTCGAGTGAGATTCCCACTTACGCCCACTACCTTCGTCTGAAGGGCTACCAGACCGCATTGGCTGGCAAGATGCACTTCATCGGAGACCAACTCCACGGCTACGAGACTCGTCTAACCAGCGACATCTACCCCGGTGACTTTGGCTGGGTCGTAAACTGGGATGAGCCCGATACCCGTCTCGAGTGGTACCACAACTCGAGCTCCATTCTTCAAGCCGGCACTTGCGTGCGAAGCAACCAGTTGGACTACGACGAAGAGGTCATGTACCGGTCAACCCAGTTCCTCTACGATCACGTTCGGGAGGGTCCTGAGAAGCGGCCTTTCGCCCTGACCGTCTCTCTTACCCATCCTCACGACCCCTACACCATCGAGGACAAGTACTGGGATCTCTACGAAGACGTCGACATTGCCCTGCCCAAAGTCCGAATCCCCAAAGAGGAGCAAGATCCTCACAGCAAGCGTCTGATGAAGGTTTGCGACCTCTGGGACTACGACTTCACCGACGATCAAATCAAGCGTGCCCGTCGCGCCTACTACGGTGCCGTCAGCTACGTTGATGATTGCGTCGGAAGGCTCTTGTCCGTCTTGAAGAAGTGTGGTCTCGAGGACGACACCATCATCGTCTTCAGCGGGGACCACGGCGACATGCTGGGCGAGCGCGGTCTATGGTACAAGATGAGCTACTTTGAGTCCTCGGTCAGAGTCCCGCTCTTCGTCCGCCACCCCAAGCAGTTTGAGCCTCGCCGCGTTACAAAGAACGTGTCCACACTCGACATTCTGCCCACCCTGTGCGATCTCGTGGGCACCAAGCCTGCGCCGGGTCTACCCATGGACGGTGTCTCCCTCCTACCTCACCTGGAAGGCAAGGAAGGTCACGACAAGGTGTACGCCGAGTACACGGGCGAGGGCACCGTCAGCCCCTTGATGATGATCAGAGAGGGCCCCTGGAAGTTTATTCACTGCCCCGCTGACGGCACCCAGCTCTTCAATCTTGAGCACGATCCCCTCGAGCTTGTCAACCTGGCGTCCAGCAAGGCTGCAAAGACGCTCGACGCGGAGGCCAAGGCCAGGCTGGAGGAGTACACGGCCGAGACCAAGGCGAAGTGGGATTTTGACGCCATCACGGAGGAAGTTCTCCAGTCTCAGCGCAAGCGTCGCCTTGTGTGGGCAGCGCTTACCAAGGGAGCCTTCACCAGCTGGGACTACGACCCGATTGACGACGGCAGGATGAAGTAAGTCGCAGCCGCGGATGATTACGAGATGCAGCACTAACAATGCCCCAGGTACATTCGCTCGCAGATTCCTCTTGACGACCTCGAGCGTCGCGCTCGCTACCCCCCTGTTGACAAGTACGGCCGGGAGGTTGACAGAGCTACTTCCGGCCACAAGGTCCCGAACCATCAGGCCGGGTCTCAGGGCCAGTAAAAGTCGAAGACGATTTCATGATGATGACCCATACAAAATGCATTTACAGACGGCGTTTGATGATACTTCGGGGAGTCAGCCAGGCATTTTCTTTTCTTTTTCGCTGATTTTCACATTGCGGTCATGGCGTGAGCAGGATACCAATTGGAACCTATTTTGTACATTGAAATCTCGAAGGTCACAGCCCACAGGACATGGGGCTTAAGAAAGAAAATTGCACAAATCTTCTCAACTTGTGATGTCTGATTGAACAATGGTTAATGTCCAATCTGCGTCGATGATGTAAGTCCTCGCCTGTAGTGCCATGACTGGAGATGGCCAAGATCTTACGCGGTTGACTCAGAGTCTGGGTGGTCTAGAACCGGCGGAGAAGTCTATTTTTGCATGCTGCTTCCATTCGTCGGCACTCAATGGCCAGAGTTTGTTACTAATTAGCATACGTCTGCGTATTGCAGGTAGGTATTCTAGACTTTCAGACCGAAGGAGAGGGGAAGATGGAGACATTGATATCCTTGTCAGGCAGCACAGCGCAGCACAGCGCAGCACAGCGCAGCTTGACAAGGGCCCCCGCAAGTGCTTAGCCGAGCTCAGGGCCCACTCTTTTCTCCAGGCGGTTTTCCAGAAGGAATGTCGACCATGATTGGACCTTACCTCCGACACCCCCAAGCTATCGCGAGCGACGTCAGCCCGACGAATAGCTACAGAACGTGCCAATTAGCTGCAAAAACAGCAATTGAAAGCTGAAAGACTCGAAAAATCAACCGATTTCGAACCTGCGATATCGAATCCGCACCAAGTATCAGCAACAACACCCATTTTTTTTGACTGGCTGTTCAGCCTTTCATCGCAGCCATGGACAAGCCAAATGCCCTCGGCATCAGTGCCGACGAATACAAGGCCATTGAGCAGACTCGGCAGCGTCTGTTTCAGCTCTCCAACAGTATCCAAGGTCTCAAGAATGATGTCTACAAGAGCAACCCCCTCCCGCCCCCGTAAGCTCCTTCCCCCAAAGCTCCCATCGTCAAATCAGGCCACCCCCCGAATCGCTGACAAGTCTCAACGCAAAGGGCCTCCCTTCAAGCGCAATCCCAGATCCTCCTCCGAAACCTCCAGACCCTCCTCGACGCGCTGACCGAGAACACCCACGTCTTCCAGCACCTGCACGTCTTTCCGGACGCGGCCTACCCGGGCCGCACGCAGGAGAACATACTCCTACAGCTGCTCCGCAAGAAGCTCGAGCCGGGCGTGGAGGAGTGGGTGGAGCGCGGGCGCGAGACGACGCGGGAACTGCGCGCGGCGCCCGGCGGCGACGGCGAGGCGCGGCTGGAGGAAGTGTGGCGCGAGGTGCGCTCGTGGACGGTGGAGCGCGTGCAGAGGTACGTGCTGGAAGAGGCCGGCGACGTGTACACGGAAGAGGAGCGCGAAGCGGGCATCGAACACGTGCGCACGGGGCTCAAGAAGGGGCTGGAGGAGGAGGACGACGAGAGTGATGAGGAGGATGAGGATGTGGTCATGGAGGGCCAGCAGGAGCAGGCGCAGGCGGCAACGCCGGCGATGCAGAAGGGCCCCGAGCCTGAGCTGTTGTTCTGGTTTGGCGCGAGGGGCGATTTCGAGTTGCCGAAGAATGTGGACTTGTTGAGTCAGGCGGGGACGAAGCGTGGGCCGATGGGCGGGAGGCAGTAAGGATGGGACGGGGGAGGAGTGTGATAATGATACCCGGCTGGTTAACGGCCTCTGGCTCCGCGGAGTCGAATGGAGTTTCGTGGATGAAGATGCTCTGCAATGTTCGAAGCCTGTATTTGGCGTGCGCGAGGTGCTGTATCAGGCGACCGTTCAGGATAGTCCCACAGAGCGCAGTCTCGTGATGTTCTCGGCCGAAACGAGATTGTACATGACACGCCACGTTGTTCTGGCTTGGGCTCGGAATCCATCATCATGTCTCATTTGGTCCAAAATGAAGTTGCTACGCCTTTTGCTTGGGGCTTCCACTGCCTACAGCTTGACTAACCTCTCGCTGCATCCAAACGAGCTTTCTCAAAGATGCCTGATACCCTCTTCACGTAGCAAATCGCAAAGCATTCGACCCCATCGCCAGGACTGGGCATCAATGTCATACTTCATGAGAACACTGGACTTTTGAAACCGAAAGTTGTAGTCTCGATAGCATATCCAGTCAGTGTGGGGATACAAACCACTTGTAAAGGAATCGGGATACACCGCGTTTGAATCTCCCCACGCTGAGCCAGTCAGCCTGAACGTCAAGAATATTCTGGTGTCGCTCTACGCTGAAACCCGCCAACACATGGGCCCAACTACTGCCGTCACCCTTGTCGACTTTGGGACAGGTTGAGA
Source organism: Colletotrichum lindemuthianum (assembly GCA_001693025.2). Classification (NCBI taxonomy): domain Eukaryota; kingdom Fungi; phylum Ascomycota; class Sordariomycetes; order Glomerellales; family Glomerellaceae; genus Colletotrichum; species Colletotrichum lindemuthianum. Next base: position 59,521 of record MASP02000177.1, on the reverse strand, counting down.
GTTAAATCGGACGATATTTAGTGTTATTACGTCGCACAGATGTCTTCGGTATTGAACGACATTGGGGATAGTTTGGTGCGGCTGAGTACGCCTTCTGGCATCCTTGTCTTGGCACGCGGAATGCAACGACAGAGCCCATGGCCCAGAGCTGAACCAGGAAGACTTGTCGCGGACTCAAGCAAGCTGCTCGGGTCTTTCCAATATGTAAAGTGCTGAGATATCACATTGATACGACAGAGGCTGTGGATGGAAAAGCATCCCAGTTCAGCCAAACAACAAACTCGGGTTTCGCCATGGTCAACATGTTTTCAAGTGCCCAATCTGAACTTGAGAATATCAGATGGTTGAGTGACCAGATCAGATGTGTTATCATTACCAAACGCAATCTCCAAGCATTCCTTCGCTCTGACACCTACAGTAGTCGCGATGCAGGTCCCTTGCATACGTCTCCCAAGTCAGCCCTACCTGAGAAACGTCTTTCCGCGTTCCACGGGAGCCTGAAAACGCACATCTCCTTCAAGCTTTGCCCAAAGCTCTTGGCAACTGACCAAGGGAGCGCCTCTCTATAGTCGGGGAACCTCAGCCGTTTCGTTCAGCTTTAGCACCTCCTCACAGCACACACATATGCGCCTTGGACGCCATATTGGCATTGCTGAAAAAGCCACGACAAGGACCGAGGCAGTACAAGCAGCATAGCATCGAGGAGTAGATTCGTATCCACGAGCTACGCATCACAACCGTACCAGCTCGCTGGTCTCTAACTGGATTGTCCGCGGCTAACACGGCCAGTTTCTGACCCATTGCCCAGCCTCACTTCGAGGTACTCATATCCATCACAACAACAACAACAGACGTCGTCTCTCCGTAGGTCTTCAAAAGCCGCTTGGAAGAAGCCATTCCATTCGATCCTGCGCGGTGACTGGCGCTTGCGATGGATCTCGCTCGTCCCCTGGTGCGCCTCGGCGCCAATTGTTGACAGCACAGCCATGGCGCGCGGTATCGGCGACCTTGCGTGGCGTGTCGCGCAGGCAGCGGCTCGAGACACGCGGTGTTGCCTACAAGTGGCCTCGTTTCACTCGGGCGAAGGGGCTGATGGATTGTAGAAAGAGGCTGTCTGGCCGCAGGGAGACGAGAGCCTGTCTCTCCATTCCTCTCGCTCTTGATATCATTCATAGATATCCGACGGTCACCACCCCATCGTCTCATTCCTGGACCTCCTGGTTCCCTCTTCCCATAGCTTCCCTCGCTTTCGACATCCGAGTTGAACGTTCAAACAACCTGTGATCAGAAATCGCGATGCAGCAAGTTCAGTACTCCAACCAGCGGCCAGCTGGCCGCGAACACGTCCCGCTCTACCCCAAGGGCTTCATCGCCCTCAGGATAGTGCAGCTCGTCCTCGCCGTCGTCATCACCGGCATCTGCGCCTTTGGCGTCTACATCCTGCCCTTCTCCGGAAACTGCTTCATGATCTTTGTCGTATGCACCCCCCCCCCACGACACTCATCCACACGATCCTGTGCCTCCACTAACACACTGCAGTCCCTTTCCACCATCATTGTGACAGTCTGGCTCGTCGTCGCCGAGTACGCCATGCCCAAAATCTACAACCTCTGGGCCGTCCTCGCCCTCGACATCTTCCTCCTCATCTTCTGGCTCTGCTCCTTTGCCCTGCTCGCCTCGCAGTCGGCCTTCCTCTTCGGCAGCTCTGTCTGCGACTACTACGGCTACTGCTACAGCTACTCCGTCGTCTTGTCCTCCTGCATGGCCGCCGCCGCCGGCCTCGGCGGTCTCGAGTTGTAAGCTTCACCTCTCCAACCCTCGGCATCATCTCCGCCACTAACACCGCTCCCAAAAGCGCCCTCTTCGTCACCTCCCTCTCCATCCACAGCATCATGCTCCACCGCCATCGCAAGGCAGGTCTGCACTCGAGCCCCGGTTCCTCCTCCTCCGCCTCCTCAGGCGCCGTCGTCGCTTCCCAGACCCTCCCGGAGAAGAACGCCGGCGTCCAGGTCACCAACGCAGCCTACCAGCCCGCTCACCAGGGCCAGTCCGCCCCTCCGTACGGCAACCAGGAAGCTGCTTACGGAGGCCAGATGGTGCCTCAGCAGGCGTACCACCCCGGAGCTCAGCAACAGCAACAGCAGCAGCAGCAGATGTATGCCCAGGCTCCGGTTGAGCAACATCAGATGCAGCCACAGCAACAACAACAACAACAGCAGAATTACTACCCCCAGCAGGCTCCCACGCCGTTGAGCGCGCATAACACGGGCGGCTCGTTCGTGCAGATGCAGCCGCAGCAGGGCGCCCCGCCGCCGATGCCCCCCGCGCCGAACGCGCACGAGGTTTCGGGCAATATGTACCCATCGCATCAGTGACGGGAAGACTTGCCCTGGGATGGTTAGTTGTTTTGATCCCCGTCTAGTTTCGCTCTAGGGAGGGTCGGTAATGCTTCCGAGGAAGGAAACTGTTTAGCGCGTAGGCCATGTATCGCGAATTCTAGAGTCACCAAGTTGCGTTCGTTCGACGCGAAAACCATGGTTGTCTGATGTGGTTAGTAGCTTGAAGAAGCTCACGATGCGCCCATTAGCTTAATGGGGGAAATGGTCTTCTTAATCAACCCTGTCATCGAGATTTGAGACGGCGATAAAGAGTGGCTCCAGGTTGCAGGTGTAATTTAGTACTCGGTAATGGTATCCGCTGGGACGAGAAGAGTTGGGCCGTTGGAGGTGAATTCGTAGGCCAGGACTCAGCCCCGTGTATTGTTTCTCTATGAACAGGCTGTCTAGAGGCATTCCAAAATCTCTTGATGGCGGGAAATATGACAGAAAGTTTCCGACCATCGTGATTTGCTCACTTCCAAGATTTCACGGCCAGTCGACCAGCTTTGACCATAGAACAATGCTCGATCGGAATCGGCAGGTTTGCACCAGAAAAATACCCATCCTCGGATGGAGAAGTGACAGGTTCGATCGGTTCAAGCACTAGAGCTTGCACCGTGTCTCTAAAAATCCAAACCCAAACACTAGCATCTTCGAGAGTTGCAGTTAGCAAGAGCAAAAGAAAGAATGTCGAGGACCGCACGAGGACCGCGACGCAAGCAATCGAAACTACGGAATTTGGCCACAAGTTCAAAGGCGCGTCCGGTCTAATTGCATATGCATCGGCGCAAAAGCTACAAAATGTTGCACCCCTACCCGTCGGTGGCCGAAAAAACATGCACCGAGCGGACCCCGCGGGCCGGAGGGGCCCCACCTAGCGGGACCGACCGGACCGGGTGGGGACGGGCAACATCTAACCTCACAGGCACGTTGATGCATTGAAGGTGGAAATGAAGATTGACGTAAAGACTGCTACATGAGATGCAGATTCGTACATTAAACCGCGAGTATCTTGTCTTGGTTCACGCAATTAATACATGGAGAGTGGAAGTCCCCCATTCCAACCTGGCAACGCTGCACGCATTTGGCTTTCTCCTCTTTCTCTGCCTAGAACATGCCTGCATAATTACTGTTCTTGACTGAAGGGTTGTTCAGCCGTCCCGGACACACATCATGCAAAGTTGTGCGATACGCGGCAAGTGTGACGCGTCGTTTCGCGTCGCGTCGTAACGGACGTAAAACCCGCGTAGTACTAGTCTATCGGCCATCAGCTCAAAAGCCGTGAGAGGCTTCTGGTTGTCCCGAAGCCGCCATCAAGACAAGCAGAGAGTCAAAGTTCAGCCATTTTCCCAACATCCTGACTACGGATGAAGTAACCTGTTGTTTTGGAATTCGTCTGGGGTTTCAGACACACGGTGATTGAAGGACTACTACGCCGAATGTTTTGTTTAGGCTAGATCAGTCCAGTTCTCGGTGCTGAAATCGGGCCAGTAAAACTCCTGCAGGTCGTCATAGAAAGAAGACTCCAGGAACTGCAGATCCAGCATCGGCTGTGCCAGGAGTTCCTCCAACGAAGGTTCCGCCAGGGCCATGCCGGCTGTGGTATGCGAGGGCCGGATGGGAAAAGAACCCGCAAATGCTGTCGACTGGCTCTGCAGCCGTGCGGATTCGTCCATCAAAGATCGCGCATCTGAGAGATCCGTCCCTAAGCCCGTCCTCTTGGCATGGAAAGCCTCGAGATCGGCCTTCATGACATCGACGTGGTGGCAGTATTCCTGTGCGGCGTAGTTACCGGCATCACGAAGTTGCGAAAGAAACCTCGCAGATTCCTCAAAGGCCTCCCGATCACCCCGACTCTCGGGTCCCTCTAAGAGACTTGAAGCGCCAAGAATGGTCAAGGCGGAAAACAAATACTGGGTATAGAAATAGTCAAACGTTGCAAAAGACCCGTCAATCCACGAATCCGTCAAAAGGCGAACGGAATGGCGTGCGCAGCGAACGCATGCCTCTGCGAGCGTGATTGCGCTCGCCGGCACCTCGGACGTCAACGAGGAAGAGGGCCAAGCAGCCACATGGGTTCGCAGAATGTGCAGCAAGATGGGTCGAGTCGCCAGAATAGCGCACGGTCGGGGGATCAGCAATCTTGACGAGTCAGACGATGCGAAGCACTCACTTGATTGAAGGACAGGTGGAGAGAAATCGGCTTCGGAGCCGTGTCGGGGCTGCTGATCTGAAGGTGGTTGGGCAAATCTTCAACCCAGGCGCGGAGATCTCTCAGAGCCTGCTGGACCCTGGTCGACAGGCTGGCGTCGCCCTGATTTCGTTGGCCATAAATCGAGCGGACTGTCCTCGTCACACGCGCGGCCAGGCGAAGACTAGCAATATGATAGGCCGTGTCGTCAAAGTCGTCACTCGAGGGAGAACCGGGCGCGGGATCAGAAGGCAAATCGACCCCAATGTCACTGTCCTGGATGGCACTGGGATGGCCGAGTTTCGATGCCCAGATGCGGTCAAAAATGTACGTTGTCCAAAACAGTCGCTTGCGATGTTCTCGCGTGCCTGGGTCGCGTAGTTGAGATTCTGGGATGTTGAGATGTAGTCCCATGACTATGGCCATGCGCATTGCCGTTCCCGACATGACGAAAGCACTGTATCTTCGGTTCAGAGCCAGAGAATAAAAGGATTGCCAGTGTCAGAACCAATGACGGACTGCGGAAACGCCGACGTACGATGAGGAGCATAATCTCAATCGAGTCCGTCCCAGGCCGTTCGTCAAGCAGACCCATAATCCTAGAAGCCTTGGCAAAGTATGCCATACCCGGGAAGTCCTTTGCGGACGGAATTGACCTGGTCGAGTAGAGTTCGCCGATGGCAAAGAGTGCCCACAGCTTGGACCTGAGCATCACATCGCCCCACGAAGGATTGTGGATGCTCTGCTCCAAGTCTTCCATCACGGAGCTCCGGCGGACGACGTGGTATCGTCGGCCGACGTACTTCAGGGCAACCTCGACGAGGAACCGAGACCTGGACGGGGTGGGCCATACCACCTCTGACTTGATCAGAGACATCAACTCCCTGTCTGGAGCGTAGTTGAGCCTCAACATGTGCTTGGGTTGAGGTGAACTCGGGTCGCAAATGACCTGTCGAAAGCGAGTCGTGAAAGCAGCATCGGCGACTTCGCTGATGAGGATTGGCATACGAAAGAGATTGGCATTGATGAACCACGGCTTCACTTCGAGCGTCGCTGCGTTGACAGCTTCTTCGATGTCGCTAGAGGCTCTCACGGAAGATGGCGTTGACAGTCTGGCTCTATGGCTCGGGGTGGTGGTGGTGATGCCGTTGCTGACGCTGCTCGCCGTTGCGCCATCCCGGTTGGCACTGGTGACAGTCTTCAACCGTGCATTCTCGTTCTTGAGACGGCGGATTTCGTCGAGCAGTCCGTCAATGTAGCTTCGGGCCGGTCGTGAGCAAGACGAGGAGAGTGTCTGGGAGAAGTCGAGGGAGTCAAGCACGAGTAAACTTGGTCGTTACCTTTGTCTAACTTTGACCTGCCTGTTTCGCCGCGGGTAAGTGCACTCGTGACCTTTGCCCGCGTGGCGGCAGTTCTGGCAAGGCTGTTCACCCGAGCACTTGACCTTCCTGGTGTGGCATCGACGACATCTGAGGTTTGGGTCAGTGAGATGATCAGTCGCATTCACCATGACGACGACTTACGCGGTGGATTTCACGGGCGGTAGTGGCCCATCTGCCAGGGGGCTTCTGCTCCCAACATCCGTACTGGGCGGTGTTCTGTTGCACGCTGCCATGGAGATTCAGTAAAGACATTCGACAGAATGTCGTAAATATCCGTTGATTCATCACACGGAGAAATCGTACTCCTGTCGCTGCTGTAGTGCATCGTTGAAAAGATGGAGTCCACGCTCGATGTGTTGCCGACGGACGACACCCTCGACAAGGCGCTTTCACCGATGACGGCGAAAAGACAAGACGCCGATACGGCGGCCCGGCAGAGATTGTCTTAGTCAGACTGTTTACTCCAGAAGAGGGAATAACGTAGGGAATTGGAAGCTGCTTCAAGGTTCTTGTGCTTCCCCCCCCGGATTCTCGGCAATGAGTCTCCGGTTTCGTCGGCAAAACGTCTTCTTTGCCGAGATGACTCATCCAGGTTGTTCCAGACACACCGCAAGACCCTTCTTGCTTCTTTTTTTGGGCCGCCGGCCGCGCAGTCATACGACAACCCGGCAGTGAAGAAACTGATGAAGCTCTGATTGTTCATTGGAGATTTGTTGTTGCCTCGTAACTCACTGCTTGCGGTTTGCCAGAGGTGAAGCGTGTTGAACGACGAGTGCTGCGACACACCTTGCGAAATTTTGTCCTAAACAACTACAAACTAGTACAGATACCTACACACTGGTTGGTGAAGGCCTATTTGTTAGGCAGTAAACTGACATTACCACCCTCGTCGCGGAGGGAGCAAATTATCGTATGCGACGTCATACGACCGTGGGCCGTGGCATGGGAGGAAGGGTCTCAAAACTCTCCTCTTCTCGGTCCTCCCAGCTCCCAGCCACGTCTCCATTGATCGAAAGTCCACAGCCTATTCTTGTGTAGCAGCTCTTCTACGTATTCGCCATCCAAATTGCCAGGCTCGAAGCCATCGCAGCTGATAACAGACGTTCCGGCGGAATATCCATCATGGCCTGGGGAAAACACTCGAACAGGTACCAGTTGTTTTTGTAATCCCCACGCCCACCGCGAAAATTCAGAGGGTTTGCTCTTTTCCGAGCCCAAAACTCAGGTAGGATAATGTTCCGCCTGAAGCCCTCTTCAACGGCCATTTGCCATGCAGCGTCGCGTTGTAGAGTAGCCTGGAAGATGCCAGAGCACCGGGAATCGCCCTGGAAGACCAATCTGAAAGAGCCCGCTGGCATGCCGGCGGGCTCCAGAGCCAAGGCCTCGGCTATCCAAATAGCAACGGCACGCGAGACACCGGCGGTTCTGAGCCGGCCGTCGCATGTGGGATACTCCCAGTCGTAATGGAAAGCGTTCCTCCACAGGTCGACACGGCGTTCCACCCGCAGCAGAGGATTCTCCCGGCAGAAGGGGATCATGCCCAGGGCGTGACACTCCGAATCCGAGACTGATACGCGGTCTTCATTCAAAACGAGGCATCGAATTTGGGCCCTGATTCTGGATGACATGAAACCAAGGGCCCTGATTGCGACAGCAGTGGCGGAGTAGCGAAACTTGAAGGGAATCTTTTTGTTAAATCTCCAGTTCAAGACATCGTCGTCCAGGCCGCAGAAGAGTCCGTTGATATCGTCTGCGGTCGGAATGGCCCAAGGGTCAAAGGGGAGGGACATCCATTCCTCAATGTCAAGCAGGACTGTCGCCTCGGATGGAGAGGCACTGTCGTGTGTGGAGAGTTGGTCGAGCCACCCAATGTTGGTTTTGTCTGTATCGTGACAAGATAGCCCGCATCGCAAACTTGACGAATGCGCGGTGGAGTGAAGGCGCTTCGCCGCAAGGGACGGTCGGGTACAGAGCCGATACCTCATCAGATCCAGAATTGGCGCGAACGTGGGATATCTGCGGGAAATGTTGGCGTGAACTTCTTGGCTCATAAAGCTTGACGACACGGACAAAAGAGCCTTGCCCAGGGCCTCATGCTTCTCCCTCATCACGGCGCCAAAGAGGCCAGTGTTCAAGCGGTCCTCGTCCGAATAAGAGGTCGAAAACGTGACTGTATTCAAGGCCAACGCCAGGCCGTTCATGTCTTGGGCGATGCTACGGCATGTTCTGGCGAGAGCGATGTCGACTGCCTTTCCCCCGGCAGCCCGCATACAGTCAGCGAGAGGGTCCCAGACGTAGCCACCTTCGGTTGTGACATACTCTCGATAGACCATGTTCCTTATCTCGCGAGGCAAGTCCAAGAGTTGAACCATTGTCGCCGAGTCGAGAAGGGTTACACCGTAGACAACGAGACGTTGAAGATGGGAAAGTGTCGGCGGTCGCGAGCATGCGTTGGGAAAGGGAGAAAAGAGGCCAATCCAAGGACCTGGACTACCTACCCGGGAGGGGGGGTTTCAAAAGTAGCTGGTTTGGCTGTTACTGGTAAAGGACTAACTTGCTCATAGCTGCTGGGGAGACACCAGCCGACGACTGCAGGCAACGCCCGCTTAGACGTAGTGGTACAACAGTTGTTGGTTCTAGACTTTTGAGCTTTGCACATCGTGTCAATTAACTAGTCGGAATGCGCAATAGGTTGGGGTATCTGGGGAACATGTGGGTTGCACGCAGCGTAATATTCCGGGGGAAAAAACACCCTATTTTTTCTCTCTATCAATTTACTACGGTCTACCTAGTATGCAACTATACCTACAGCGTCGTCGCGCCAATAGCCTGGCCGGACTTGGGCACCAAAAAGCTGCTCCCCTGGACCTTCCTGTCGGCACCCCTCGGCCCCTTCAACACGGCCGCGTCGACGCTGACAAACGACGCGTTGTTCCAGGTCCCCGAGTTCCACGAGTTGCCCTGCGCCACGACGGACGAGACCAAGCTGACCTGCGCGCTGCCCGCGTTGACGGCCGCGATGTTGCCCGTCATGCGCGACGACGAACTGCGCATCAGGAAGCCCGTGTCGCCATTGTTCCACGCCGTGTTGCGCTCAAACGTCAGGCTGCCCGGGTTCCCGTTGTCGATGAAGCCCTTTTTGAAGTTGCCAAACGCCATCGAGTTGCGCACCACGTGGTTCGCGGGCGGGTTGTCGGTGATGCCCAGCTTGTAGCCGTTGCCGTCGCCCTCGAAGGGGCTGAAGCCCCAGCGGTTGTAGCCGTTGCCCCAGGCGTACACCTCCTCGATGGTGACGGGCGACGCGAACATGAAGAGGTCGAGGCCGTCGTCGACGTTGTCCCACAGGCGCGCGTTGCGCAGCACGTTGCCCTCGCCCGAGCCGGACTTGCACGCGAAGCCGTCGGCGCTCTCGCCGTTCTTGCGCGGGTCGCGGTTGCGGTACGAGTCGAGGTTGAGCACGGTGTTGTTGGCGGACGCGCCCTCGAGCTGGAAGCCGGTTTCGTAGTTGTCGTGGGTGGAGAGGCCGTTGTAGTAGTTGTGCGAGGCGTCGCGGGCGTAGATGCCGTACGGGCCGTTGATGAGTCTGCGAGGTGTGTCAGTTGTTGTGGGTTGTGTATGAATGGTGCGGGTTATGGTTGCTTACTCTAGGTCGTAAAAGGCCCAGTAGTTTGCGTTCTGGATGTGGAAGATTCCGCGTTCGGGGTTGGGAAGAGACTCGTCGAGGGCCTTGGGCGTTCTTGGGGGGTTTTGTCAGCAATGGGTCGTACTTTTATACGCACAAAGTACGAAGTGGCATTGTGCTGGTTGACTGGGTAGGCTGCACTCACCCGGGCATGTTCTCGCCATTGATTATGACCTTTTCGTTCTGGTAAGGTCGCACGGAAATGGGCGACGTCCTCGTTCCGCTTTTGCCGACCTGGATGTTGGCGGACGGAGCGTAGGTGCCCTGGCGGAGGTAGATGGTGTCGCCGGCCGCGGCGGCGTTCACGGCCGATTGAATGGAGCCGAATGGGGCCGTCTGGGTTCCACTTCCGGTGCCGGTCGGAGAAACGAAAATGTCTCGTGCGGAGACGGCGCCGGTCAGAACCGCCAACACGGCAATCGGAACAGCGAAAGGTGCCATTTCTTGAGTTCTACTTCGAATGCCGCCGACCTCTCAGTGAAACAGGTACCATTTCTGCTAGTCCGGGCAGAAGCTGGCCGACTTCTTATACTCCAGTCCTTCCCCCCATGGCAAGACCTTTTACCCCTGGCACGTTTCTTCTCCAGGACCCAAGATTGAAGGTGCTCCAGCATTTTCACCAGTTCCACAAGTCATGGCAAGGCATAGGGTGGTGAAGTTTTCCCGGATGCTCTAGACGCGGTCACGTCAGAAATCCCCCCAATCAGGCACGCTGCACCCCTGCGCACGCAAGGTGATGAGAAGCGCATCGCCCCCCAGGACCACACGGCGTGGAATGGAGGTGTTCCGAAGTTGGCAGGTACGGAGAAAACAGCTTCCGCAAATAAATGACTGCCGAGCAACCAACGACCGATGATGCCTGCGAAAACGTGATTCGGATGTGGATTTCTGGATTGGGGTTGTTAAGCATGGTAATGTTCGCCTATTTTAACAATTGCCATGTCCGGTAACGCAGTCAATCTGGGGTACGTCCGGCGCTGCAGCTCCGAGCGAGTCTCACTCGATAAGAGTCACAACCCTGCAGCTTGGCGGTGGATTCCCGAGTTGCGTCTGCGTGCGCTGATATGCGCGCTTCAGGCGGCCCATGGAGAAAACAAAGGATTCTGACCCCTTAATGTGCCAGTACTGTCTTTCTGCTGGTGGAATGTTAACAAGACCTACTGTTGGGACGTTGTCCCCCCACGTCTCGAGCTTTGTACACGAGACGGCGATCTGGAGCCTTGTCGTGCCATGACGTTGCGACTCGCGAGATGTATGGGCTCTCGATTTGAGCGCTGCAGGGTATTGGTCTGAACTGTTTCGAAGACGCAATCTGACCCGTCAACTTTGGACCGTAAGGCGACCTTTTCGGGAAGAGCTTGCGAAAGTGAGGAACCACACAGACGGGTCTCCAGCAGAGCCATATGACGTGCTCAGCTGCATCAGACTGATCTGTCAGGTCGTGCGCGTTAGCTTCCGAGATCCAGCGCCATCAAAGCGTTGCCAACATACCTCACTTCCCATCAGTCTCGGGTAGCCGCACCAAAATGTGATGCAGCTGGCATAAGCTTAACTTAAGCTAAGGTTCGCTTGCAGGGGTTGGCTTGCCAAATCGAACGTAAACAAGACGATGGGACGTAGACGATGGAAGTCGCAATAGAGTTTCTGTTGTATGGCAATAGGTTGAACCGAAACCTTCACAGCTGAAAGCCAACCTTGCACAGGCGGAAGCTGCTTGGCGGCCCTCATCCGCTCCCACGACAAGACATCACTCTCCACCGTGTCAACCTCGTCGGCGAACCCAACCTCGCGCGCCCGCGACAGGTCGTACTGCCTGTCAAAGTCAAAATCCACCACCATGAAGTGAACAAACCCCCACCCGATGCGGTCGACCGGCGTCTGGTCCAGCCCGTGTTCCCTTGCCAGCTCCGACCACGCGGCTTTGTTCTCCCGCGTAGATTTCCATCTTGGCCAGGAAATCCTGGAAGGTATCCGTGTGTGCCGAGCGCTAGCCGTGCTCGTGGCCAGGGAATGGCACAGGCGCGCCGGCGCCGCGCACGGCGCGGTAGACTGAGAGGTACACGCCGATGCCCTGGGCGAGGTTCATGGCGTTGACGGTCGGCGTAAAGCCCACGATACCGTCGGGCCGGATCTCGGAAAAGGTCCATGACTTGCCATCGGAGACCGCCTTGAGAGTGTCGAACTGGGTGTAGTAGAAGATGTTGCTGGCCCAGGGTTCGGGAATGCGCGGGCGGTTCTCGCGAAGGGGCACTTTGATGTCGATTTCTTTGGGGAACTCGAGGCCGTAGCTGTGGATTACACATTGTCAGATCAATAACAGCAGGCATATCATGGGCGAAGAAGAGGTAGGTTTGCGTACCCTTTGCCGCCTGTTTGACTTTGGAGAATGACGGATTTCAGGTTAGGTACAACCTGCTCGATGGCGCGTATGGCGACGTACAGCAGACACGTGTTCTTGTCTCGCAAACTGGCAAAGTCGTTCCTTTGGATGTATGCTGCTGCACATCAGCCATCGTTGAGTCGAAGCGTTGACTCCACGGCGGCCTACCCGTGAAGAAGACATGGGTGACGCTATTAACGTCAGAAATCTTGTCCTGCAGAGACACGACTACCTCCTCTACCGACTTTGTAAAGTCAATACCAGAGACAATCAGTATACGGGAGTCGGAAGGAAGTCGAGCGTGCTCGAGGGTCAAAGGGCGATTCGTCGTGCCTGTGATGCGGACAAGTGTCGTGGGGGTGGGATAATTTCGGGCCTGGTTCATCAGAGACCAGCCCGAGATCCCGGAAGCTCACAGGATGAGTGCATGAGCCATGATTTCGTCTTCTTCTTTGCAAACAGTTGTGGAATTCAAAAAATAATCCAGATTTACTGTGGTGTTGTTCGCGATAGGACGTCAATCTGACGAGGCATGGCTATTACGTAGGGAAGGAACCTTGTACCAAATGGTGCCTGCCTGTTGCTGACTAAATTACGCCGCGGGTTTTAAATTCCGTCAACATTAGTTCTAAAGTCGCTACAATATCAACCCGACTTCGACATGGGCTATGGCGTATCAAAGCTGCTGAATAGATGGAAATTCGAAGTAGACGTCCCCCCAACTCGAAGAGAAAATGGCACTCCTGAAAGTGCATGATTTCCATGTCCTTTCGCTGCAAAAATCTGTTCATCTGCAGTCATCACTGCTTAGAGTATCTTTTTGGTAGCGTTTACCGTCCACCCTCGTTGCTATTGCCCATCTTCGTCATAGTCTATCACCGTGGTCGTCAGCGTCTCATCCTCGTCACCAGTACTGTTGTTATCTGTTGTTGCTAGCATGGTTCTCGTGAGGGCTCTGCTACTAGGTACGTTAGGCTAATCTATCATCATGACCAGAGTGCAATGTGTGCCATTCTCTTGCAGGCTGGGTGGGGGCTTAGACGATGCTGCATAGCATGTCTAGTTGAGTCAAGAACTTTCACTCCTTCGCCCCTGAGGCATCTCCATGGCCTGCCTCTGCGCTAGACTCTCGTCGGCACAAGAGAAAGAGAAAAACCAGCATCCCACATCAGTCCGGTGGCAGTATGCTTCCCATCATGTCAGCAGTGAAACCACAGCAAGCGTACTCGTTTCTTCTCGCTGATGATTCTCCCAACAGAATTCGTAAACGGCGACAATTACATCATATTTAGCCGAGGCGTCCAGAAGCACCGAGATGCTAGCAAAACGACTGAGCATCACTTGAGTCCTCGACGACCAGGCCACTACGAAAACCTCGTTCTGATAGATGAATCTACGTCAGCGTGAATAAAGCGAAAGGTTGATACCTTGCCAGATCGACTTTTTGCTTAGCCAGCAAAGGACAGAAGTATTCATGCGGCGCTACATGGCGTGTCATGAAGAGTTCCTACCGCCGAATATTCGGGAGAGATCGAATGTGCTGGGAGAGACTAACCGTACGAGTCATTGCAAGCTCATGAGTCTCTCGCTACTGCTCAAGATGTGCTAACGGCGAGTCCTGGTATCTTCGCCTCGTGGCAGCCCTGTCGTGATATGTTCGCAGCGAGACAGAAGTTCTCTCAGACGCCCTCCCTCCCCAACACGCGCCTCGCTCCCATATATGCCTCACACCCAAGTCGAAATGTAGAGCGATGATGCATGTTGACTCTGGATCGACGTGAAAATCCAGTTTTACTTCTCCACTCACACGGCCTTTACTAAATGTAGACAGCGTTACGCAGCGCGTAGTCATTTCCCGACGGACCACCTCCGTCCAAGCTGGCCGAATTACGGGGATTCTGTCGGCGTTCAACCCAAATCGAATGACAGTCGCCGAGCTGCGAAGAGTTACGTTCGTCCCAAAGTTGGAACTACACTCGCATAGCCGGGCTGGGATCCACTGCCTTGGTTACCTATCCTGCCAGCCTCAATTTGTCAGCTATGCTGCAGGAGGTTGTGAAGTCTTGGACGAAATATCTCATTTTAGGGTTACGACGACGAGGTTAGTCTCGTACCTAGGAAGTTTACGTAGTGGACGTTGGCCCAAACTACGCCCGACGCGCTCTTCAAAACATCTACGTCCTGTAAAGGCCGCGTACGTGGTCGAGCTAGAGCATCGTAAACAGTTATAGAATTTTGAGCTTGCAGTATTACACAGTATCACATGAAAATTCTCATCTAGCTCGTGTCCATCAGCGGTCGATTTGCAAAATAGAGGGGGGAAAAGTATCAGAAATCATAAATGAGAGTGTGTGGTCCGGTCTCTAATTTCATTTGTGAGATATCTCTATGCCGTCTGTCTATATTGTTGATTAATGTAGGTGCCTGATTTCCAGTGGCCAAGTCAGAAGGAAATAATACAACACACCAAAGGCCTCGCTCGCCATCAAGAAGCTTGAGTCGTTTCGTCCAGCACTTTGATATCTACAGCTGCCTACAGAAACCAGTTTCCGATACGTTGACGTCCATTTTCACATGAATCCTTGACATGTCCCAGATCGTCCGGCAAGAATGACCCCATCGTGCAAGACCACATTCCGTCCATCTTCCGGTTTTGGACCCGCCAGCAAAAATGGCAATATTCGGAAACCAGCCTCCGGTCTGGCTGACCACCCCACGAGACGTCGAGCGCCAGTCCAAAGGAAAAGTCCAGATTCATCGTATGCGTCTCCCGCGGCACAGCGGAATTCAAAACGTCACCTCTCCTTGTTTTCTAGTTTGGTGGCGTCCACGCAAGTTCCAAGTGAGGAGACTGTGATGTCGGTGTTCTACTTCCAGGCCATTCGTCGCGATCGGGTTGGACTCGGTACACTTGACCAGTATCCGTCAAGGACAGGAAATACACTCATCCGTAGGGATCTTTGCCCAGAAGTCATGAATCACCAGCAAAAGAAAACAGTCTTTCTTTCGGCATCCATTCAAGCCATGTTCATACATATATCAATGTTCTTGGCTGGTTTCCAAATCCCGAGAACACGTCCTGACCCTGACCCTTCAGGCCATGAACA
This sequence comes from Colletotrichum lindemuthianum, assembly GCA_001693025.2. Taxonomy (NCBI): domain Eukaryota; kingdom Fungi; phylum Ascomycota; class Sordariomycetes; order Glomerellales; family Glomerellaceae; genus Colletotrichum; species Colletotrichum lindemuthianum. Next base: position 44,401 of record MASP02000177.1, on the reverse strand, counting down.
AACACCACTAATGCAACAGTTCCCAACCCTTTCCCACATGTGGACTCCTCCCAATGCAAAACAGACACAACAAACAGAGCCCTGGCCCCCCCGTCAAGAAACATCCCTCCTCGACGTCGGCGGCGGGAGAACCAGCTCATCCCGCCCGACAACCTCCACCGTCCCCTCCTTGCCCCTGTACATATACCTCACGTGAAGCGCCTTCTTCCTCAACGGCGCCGGATCCCAGAAGCCCAGCAGCGACCCCTTGCGCACGCCGGCCGGGATCCTCAGCTTGCCGTCCTCGACGAGCGCCGCCACGGCCACCGTCACGTCCGCCACCTCCTCCATCGCCCAGTCGTCGACGCCGCCGGCGCCGCCCTCCTTGATACCAAACTTTGCGCTGAGCACAACCAGCCCGCCGCGCTGCCTCTCGTTGCGCTGTCTGGCCTCCACCGACCCCGCCAGCAGCGCCGCCACGTCGTCCGCCGCGGCCCGCTTGCGCGCCACGTACGCCTGGAGGTCGATGCCGGCTTCCGCGGCCGCCTGGGCAGCGGCTGCGCGTTTGGAATTGGAACTCGAAAAGAAAAAGTGCTTCGCGGCGAGAAGCGCCACGGGGACGGCGCCGACGTAGAAAAAGGCAGAGGGGGCATGTTCGATGCTCGGCGAGAGGAGGAGCGGGATGCTCAGGCGTTGGCTGAGGCGTGACCAGTAGAGCGAGAAATGCAAGCCGTGTAAGCTGACGCCGAACTCGAGGCCGAGTTTGGAGAAGCGTCCGACGCCCCAGAGGTTCCGGACGGCAACGTAGCGGTCCAGGAGGGTGTTGGAACACAGTTCCACCTCCAGCCTCGCGGTCTTTGCACTCAGAGGTAGGGCCACGTCGCGTCCGTAACGTAGGTACGCCGCCGCCGTGTGGCCGGCGAGAGACGCGGAGACCGTCCACGAGCCGTCGCCGCTGATGCTGTGTTCGTAATCCAGCCCGCGGATGCCGCACTCGCCCCTCGGCGAGTCCTCGTGTCCTGCCGAGGGAACCCGTTCGGGCGACGTGGTATACCCCACCTCGAAGCTCGCCGACGCCTTCGTGGGGAACTCTGTGAGGAGCTGCGTTTTGCTCACTTGCGAAAAGTCGGGGGTCGTCAGCAGACGCAGCGATTCCCCCGGCCACGAGGTCCAGTCGCCGCTGTCTGCGAAGGCGTACATGGTGCCTCTGCCCAGCCAGTGATGGACGCCCAGGCCCACGCGTGGCGGTTCGCGGAACCATGGGCGACCAGAGCGCAGGCTGCCTTCCAGCACGATGGGGTTCACGGTGTTTGGGAGGTGGATGGGGTGGGACACGCGTGCGGTGAGGGAAGATTCCGGTAGCACCTCGCTCTCCACCTCGACTGTTGTTTTGGCTATGCGGTCTTGCGCAGTTCGGTGGATGATGTCCTGGTGGAGTCGTAGACTGATGAGAGGACACGGTCGCTGTTCCGCCAGTTGGACGATGCGTTTGCGAGGAATCGTCAACGGCAGCAGAGGTTGGTATCGATCCGCGAGTAGTGGCAGTGGGATGCGGTACATCTCCTCCAACACACCGTACACCGAACCGGTCAGCGTCACCTGCGGCGGCGGTAGATACACCACAGGTTCCCTTGCTCGTTGCACATCTCCGCCTTCGTTGAGCGCGATGGACGGCACGCGCTTCGTCCCAGACGTCGCTCGTTGACCTTGCGCGGACGTGGCCCTATCCACCACGCGACCCAAGACGGGCAAACCAACAGTCACCGAGTGGCTCAGCGTAAAGTCCAGAGGCGTCACTGCAGAACTCGACCTCACAGCCTTGGACGCATCGAATCGTATCCCCAGGTCCGAAGACGTCTGTACCACGTCCGCGACCCTCTGCCTCAGCTGCTCCTTCAGCGACCAATCATACGCATATCGGTAGTCCTCCTCGTCGTCGACAGGCGTCCCTCCGCGCAGCTGATTCGCGTCGTACAGCGCCCTCCGGTGCGGATCGATGAGCGTCTCAAACGCTCGCTGGACCTCGTTGAAGTACGGCTGCGCAACGGCGTGCAGGTGTTCGGGCAACCCGTCCCTGTGCAGGTACAGCAGCAACCTGTGGTATGCCCTGCGGACCTGGTCGGGGGTCAGGGTCGGGTCCCTGGGCAGGCAGAGCAGGTCGTAGTAGTCGCCCTCGATGGCGTTGGGGTCGCTCAGCTCGACACCTCCCGCCACGGTGCTGCTGCTGTCGTCGCCGCCGGCCTCGGAGGCAAGGGTCATGCGCTCGAGGATGGAGGACTCGTCGTCGTCGCCGAATTCGAACTCGCGGCGGGTGGCGGCGAACTGCTCGTTCAATGAGAAGCGCGAGCTTGCCGACCGCAGGCTGTGGTGCGCCGCGCTGGGGTAGTTGGCCGACGGGTGGAGGTACGAGTAGTCATCCCAGGCGGCCGAGGACCGGGCAGACGAGTTGCGGGAGGGCCCGCCGCCGCCGCGGGTTCGGAGGACGCGGAGGCTGCCGGTGCGGTTCGGGGAGTCGGCCATGGCGATGGCGTACGGGTGAGGACAGTAATTAGCGATCAGATGCGAACAAAGAAGAGTGTGGCCATGGAGGAAGTGATTGGACTATTCAATCCAGCAAGTGCAAGATAGGGAATGCCATTGTTTACATTGCGTGTCTGCGCAACGATCCAAACCCCACGTCGTTGGATTCAGAGTCAGGCGACGGGGCTCAGCACAGCTCACACAGGGATCCATCCTGGGAACGGCGTCGTGTGTGTCGTTTCCGCGATGGTCCACGAATCAAACAAAGGAACCGGGAGCATTGGACAACTCAATGACCGGGACAAGGACCAGGGCGTCTGGCCCCGCTCCCATGGTTCGACCGTCGACGATGGATGCATGCGAACGCCAGGTTGTATTACCTAATTCAGGCCGAATATGAGGGGGGGACTTGTTGCGCTTACAGCTGGCGAGACAGCTGGCAGATGTGAGCACCAGCTGCTCAGCTGTTAGGTCAGCCATTGACAGCCACGTGACTGCTTGGTTTGTCTCCACTATGGAAGGCGATGGATGTTGTCTTCGGCCGTGTTTCCCCGGAGACGTTTTAGGCGGTCACAGGGTAACTACTGTGTAATTCATGAAGGGGACACAAATATCGTGTGGTTATTATCCTCCGTGTACTCCGTAATGGCGGTGAGACGGAAGATACGGCCCCACTCACCGGTCATGGGTGCTGCGCCCGGGTGTTTCTCATCATGTCTTCAGTCCTGAAGCCGAGCCGAGGTTGCAGCCGCAATATGGATTTATCAAGTCCATAGATTTCGTGATGGATTGTCGGAGTCCAGGTAATGCTCAATCTCGTTGGTCAACTGCGAGATTCCCTGAAAGAGCAGACGATCACAACGTAGGAGCAAATAGTCTTGCGACCATGCAAATCCCTCGCAAGTTAACGAAACCAGCGGCGACTAGCAGTTCTGGGAATGCTTCTTACAAGGCGTTGCCGGGTCTCGAAGGTATGGAGACTTGCGTCAGAGGAGGTCGGTCGAGGAAACCTAGGCAGCAATGACAGAAGCGGGGTCGCCGACCGGGTCTCCACGCCCGAGTCCACATCCGGGCCCGGCACTGGCTCTCCGGCTCCGGCGCTACTTAGGACGCCCCGTGGCCCCGCAGGCGATTACGACTTTGCTAGAACCACTGTCGGTATCCGCACATGTCCTTCTGCCCAAATATCCCTTTCAGAGTTGTCCTGATGCTCCTGATGGAGCAGAAATCTTGAACAGATGCCAAGCTTTGTATTGATGTGCTAGCGATATCGTGTTTCCTTGAGTTGACTGCCCGGACAATGCACGACGTGTTAGACGATACAGATGACGACCATACTGTCCAGAACTACTTCCAGCATCGCTGCTCATTGACGGCTTCAATCTCAGAACAAGCTTGCTACCTGCTGTACACAAGTCCCAGGCAATACACCGTCGAGGGGCCTGCTCAGTTCAACACGGGTTTCCACCCCTTCCTCCCCACGTACCCATCCACACCCTCATCCTTCAAGACCTCACTTCCAAGCCGTCCCGTGACCACGCTCCTCTCGACCTCGGGTCCTCGAACATAGAAAGGGAACTTCAGCCTGGCACCACCCACCTCACCATCCTCCTCCTCCTCCAAAACCCACGTCCTCTTCCCGTTCACCACCCTCCTCACGAACCCGCTCGCCTCCCGGTCCAGCGAAAGATACCACCTCCTCTGATAAACGCTGCCAACACTGTTCAACGCCCCCTTGTACGCGTTCGTCCTGCGAACATGCTCATCCTCAATCTCTCTCAGTTCCTTCTCGACCTCTGTCAATTCCTTTGTATCGTCACTTTCCCCAGTATCAACCACAGCATCTTCACCATCGCCACCACTATCCTCCTCGTTACTCGTCTCTTCTGTAACCTCTACTTTCTTCGCCCTCCCCCGCCTCCTCACACCCCGTTCCATCGCCTTTCTACTCTTCCTCCTCCCCTCGGCATCCTCACCCTTCGTCAACCTCAAATACACCACATAATTCCTCGGCAACTTCCTGCCATGCAACCTCACCCGAATCTTCCTCTCCCCGAACGCCCTCGCCAACTTCTCCTGCTCCGTTATCCTCTCACCCTCACCCTCACCCTCACCCTCCTCTTCACCACTCCCCTCCTTCTCTGACTCCGGATCAACCCCCGGCCCATCTCCCCCTTTCCTCCCACCACTCAGCACCTCGAACCACCCACAATCCCACACCACCAAACTCCCCGTCCTCCACCCCCCAACCTCAACCACGTGATTCCACAAACAATGCACCCTCGTCTCCATGGCGTTCCGGTTCAATCGCCTCGAGTTCGCGTCCCCAGGTAACCCGTACATCAGCGCCCAGCTCAAACTACTCTCCTCATTCACCTGCAACCTCAAATCGTAATGGGGTCCCGCGACGGGGTGATCGTGCTGGTGAATCACAAAATGCGAGCCCCGCTTCGACCCCGCGTGTTCCTCAAACAGCGCCCGCAACTCGGCCGGGGTGTACCGCGCCGTTGCCGATGGGAATGGATCCAGCACGCATTCCGAGAGGCGGCTGAAGAAATGCGATGCCGGGTCGTGCGTGGCCGCGGTGCCTGACTCCAGCTCGCCAAGGTTTGGCGGCTGTGTGCCGTCGTGTGGTGGCTGCTCATTCTCGGAAACTACCGACTCGGAGTCGTGTAGTTCAAGTGCCCATGTGAGATTGCGCTTCTTAATGAACGGATTCTGTATCAAATCGGGGCTTGGGGGTCTTTTCGACGCCATGTTTGACGCGGTTTGATGGGTTTGACGCGGACCTTGGTTGGCCATGATGTCAGAGGGAAGTTCCGAAATTTGACCGTCTCCGCCTTCTTAGCAGTCAACGCACCTACTGCTTGATGCACGATACTTCAACACCGTTGCCTCACATAATTTTAGCGACAACAATCACTGCATACATACACAGCAATGCGGAATCGCCAATATTGTACAGTCGTAATGCCACTCGGGCACAGCTACTACTCCATCTTTACCGATGGTACACCCGTTCCAAAAGATAAGAGAACGACATCAAGTCCTTGCTATAACCTACCTAGCAACGCCATGCCATGCAAACAAACCCGTTCGCGAGTGCGCCCGATACGAGTATTCTTTGATACAACCCATCTGGGGCTTCCACATTCCGAACCTGCAATATTGCTGCGACCCACCCTCCCCGTCCGAAGAACGCTTTTGACCATGACTCATTGTACGTAAAAGGGCCCTTGGCACTTCCACCGACTGCCACAACTAAGGTTTCTGCTCTATGAGCGTCGGCGCGATGCGTCGCTTCTTGGGCTCGCCGCCTTCCTCCTTGTCGCCCTCACTGGCCTCTCGTTTCGTTCCCGTCGCCGGCGTTCCGACTGAAGCGGTCGGTGTTGGATTGGCACGGGGAGTCTCGGGAGGGGTCGTGATGGGCACACCGGTGACCTTGGTCGAATTGGCGACGGCGATGCCTGGGACGCTTCCGACAATGAGAGACGGGTTAGTGACCACGTTGGAAGACTGCGTGGCCACCGACGAGGTGGAATTGGACCGTGCTGGGGATTGAGGTCGCTGGTTGACAAAGCCAGCGGGCGGCGGGGACGGCGCAGTGAATGAGCTGGTAGAGTTTCGGTGGTGGTGGCCTCCTCCGTTGGGATAAGGGGACGGAGGGGCGAATCCCGAAGATGGAATGGGCGCGGGTGTGGTCTGACTCGACGAGGCCGCAGCCGACGGCGTGACTCCAGGAACTGTTGGTGTTTTGGCGGTGGGAAGTTCTCCCTGGTACACCTGGCCAAGCTCGCCAGGAGCGAAGGAGAGGGTGGAGCAGAAGCCATCCGAGGACGACACCAGCAGAGTCGAACCATCCGTCGACCTTTGCCACGTTAGTATTCTGATCTGATGAACGCAAGCAATATCGACTTACCATGCCAAGTCGGTGAACGTCGCGCAATGCAGGTTGCTGACGATGCAGATGGGCGTCTGCTGCTGAGAATCATAGAGAAGCACCGAGTCCTGAGTCGCGACGGCGTAGATCATTCGGTAGGGAAGAGCGAAAGCGGCCTTGGGGCCGGGTGTAGAAACACCCGACTCAGGCTTACTCGTTGGCGTCGATGACGCTTCGGGGTTGGACGTGGGTGGTGGCGGTGGCTCCATGACCGATGTCGACGCTGCCGGCTTCGCGACAGGTTCCGGAAGAGCTGGGATTGGGTCCTCAGCGGACGACGTGTCGATGGTGATGTGCTTCGTCACGGGTGGTGAGTTCCGCAAGGTGTAAAAGACAGGGGAGCATTTGACAACGACCGAAGGCTTCTTATGGCCGGGCAGGTGGGCGATCGGGGCCTTGTTGATGCCGCCTCTTGTATATATGTACACGGTGTTGGTGACCTCGAACGTCGGCTTGGCGCTTCCTTCCGTGGCGTGTTGAGTCTGATACTGACCAGCCGGTGTGAGGAGCAAGCTTCCGTCAGGCGTGAAGGTGAGGCGCCTGAAGAATGAAGATAACGTCTCATTGGCGTAGAGGGTCGAGTTCTTGGTGCCCAGGGTCCCAGATGGCAGAGGTTTTGGGGAGGGTTCCGCGTGTGACATGGGCATGACAGCCGGCAGGGGCATCGAGGGGGCTGGAGACGGCGAGCGCCGTGACGAAAAAGACGACCGCCTACTATGATTGATGCCGCTAGGAGGGTTCATCGGCAGCGCTATGGAGGTTGGGGTTCCCGGGGCTGACGGTATCGGAGAACCTACGGCGTTCTCGACGGTCAGGTGGGTTCGCATGGTGAAATCCGGCGGAGCAGGGCTGCTCGAGGATATACGCCGAGGCGGCAAATCGCTCTTGCTGTGGCTCGCGATTTTGGACGGCTTGTCTTCGTGGGTGCCGCTGAGTGTATGCTGTCCATCCTTGGTCTTCAGGGAGTAGATGTGAACTGAACGGTCGGACGATTGGGTCGCGATGTACTCGTTGAGAGGGTCCCACGCAACGCCCTGGACGTAATGGCTGTGTTCGGCGATCTGGCGCACAAGAGTGCCTGGCTAAGTCAGCATGGCGACTTGGGGGCTAAGGAGCGGCCTGGCGTACCAGAGCTGGCATTGTAGATACGGGCAATATTGTCCATGCTTCCAATGATGAAGAAGGTGCTGTCGGGAGACCAGGCAAGGTCGTATATCTCGGATCCGCTAGATCGACACATGTGCTTCGTCCGCCAAGTCTCCTTGTCCTCAAGGCCCTCGTTGCCGAAGGCAGGACCGGCGTGTTCGGACTGGACCCAGAGGATCACGTTCCCATCGTCGCCGGCGGACGCGAGAATGTCGCCTGTTGCAATGGACGGTCAGTTCAGCCACGAGCGGTGGAAGGCGTGCGAGGGTAGAATTCGAACCTTTGGGTGCCCATCGAACGACGTTCACAGCTTGTGTGTGCTTGCTGAGAGTCGACAAGTATTCGACTTTTCTGTCCTCTCCATCACTGTCGAGCTTCCAGAGCTAGGTATCGCGTCAGCCTCACAACATCACGCGGAGAAGGGCAACACAGATGCAGGCTGGACGACGTGACGTACTCTAACATTGTTGTCCCCTCCAGCCGTGGCTAGCCGGCCTTTCCCTTGGGGTTCGAAGTGGGCCGAATAGACGGGGGCATTCTGATCATGCCAATTGATGATCAGAGGCGTGCTCTTCATCTTGATTGCTTGTGCAAAGTATGGCCGGAGACCATGTGCGAAGTCGAGAAGCAGCCGAAGTCTACAATAGTCTCGTACGATGATGGGAGGCTCTCGGGAGATACGTGGTTGGTCGTGGAGGGCTGGAGGCCGAGAGGTGCGGAAGGTATATTATCGGAGGGTAGTTTTGATCTTCGATTCGAGTCGGGAAGCTTCGTTGGTAAATGACAAGACCTGCAGCTGTGATGTGTGAGGGGGCGGCTAAGCAGATGGAAATTGAAGCTGAGTGGTTGCTTAGCAGCGGACGGGAAGCTTGGAAATAAGAGAACAGGTACGACAAGCAAGCAGGGTCAAAGGGCGTACCTAGGGTACAGCGAGGTAAGACGATGTGGGCTGGGTTGCTTGCTTCTGCGGCAGGGCTGTCCGTCGCGGGAAATGGTTGGGTCGATTGATTGTGGTGCAGGGCGGGATTGGTTTAATGACCTAAGGTACCAATCAATGGCAGGAGACGGCAGACCAGTTTCGAATGGGCTTCACAAAGGAAGACTCAGGTAAATCTGGAATTTTATTTTGAAGGAAAAAAAAAAAAAACAGCTGGCAGGGGAAATGTCACGCGGGGACTAATAATGGATGAAAGGTCCCTCCAGATCCAGGTCCAGTGTCGCTCCAGCACGGTGGAGATACCTACAGCAAGAAGGCACCTACAATGCTCCGTACGCTGCATGCAGTGGCTTGAGTGGGTTGCTTTGCTTCAGCTGGTCTGGTTTGTTAGAAGCTCAGACGGTTCACTGCTGCTACCTATTGACGGGAGGGGAGGTTTAAGGCGTGTAGCATTGTCATCAGTCTACCTACCTAACCAGCTGGTATCTGTGCTCCAGAATTCCGACTTGTAGACTACCTAGGTACACGACGAAGACGAAGCAGGTATTACCAGCTAAGCAAAGGGTGCCAGGTTTGGAGCACACAGTTCAGCATACCTACCTACCTAAGGTAAGGTAGGAGGTGCCTTGGGTACAAGTAGGTAGGTAGGTAGGCAAGGTAGGTACCTGCCGTGGGCCCTGAGGAGGTGTACTGTGGAAGCAGCAGCCCATTCAGCCCAGTGCACAGGGCGGCGGCAGCAGGGAAGGTGCTAGGGAAAAAACACAGCGTCCGAGACTGCTTTGGCCAATCAAACAGCTCACTTATGAAGAGACGGCCCGCTGTTTCGCTCTCCCAAGTCTCTTCTATTGGCCGGCATTATCTCACCGAACCTTGGCGACGCCAACCTTAATCAGTGCCGCCTCCTGCACCTCACGCTTGCTACACCTTGAGCTGCCAGTAGGCCCGCAGTTTAGCCGTCCCGCCCAAACCATGACATGGTTCCTACATCAATCCATTCTCATGGGGTTTGTACGATTTACCTGCCTGTGGCACAAGTACTTGTGTATGTGTTAGGTCAGCCTCAAAGCTTGACGCGTATCGAATGCAGACAATGTACAAATCCCATAAGTTACTATTACCTTACTCGAAACCGCCATGACTATGTCAATTCCACACAAGAAGGCATCCTAAACACACCTGATCGACACCGCAACCCGCTAGCGCCTTGAGGCAGCTGGCGCAACACACCGAAACGAAGGGCACTTTCAACCTAATATCAGAACAAGAGACGAGCTGGCTTTCCTACGGTACCTACCCTGCGTTCCATCTCTTCGGACGGTTCATGGCTTCTCCTTTGTGGTTTGCTGGGCTCAGCGTAACCCTTCCTGCTAGCCGTGTCCATTGTTTCCTCTCTTCTCTTATTGCTTGGTTGCCAAGGGCGGGAGCAGCTCGCGACAAGTCTTTCTCGGCTGATTTAGCCTTTGATTTATTCTCAGATCTCGAGGGTTAAGGTAGCGTCACGACGCAAGGGCAGGGGGCAGCCCCTTTGAAAACGATACAATATCCCAAATGCGGATCCTGTCGCGCAATATTCCACCCAGATTGACGTCTATCTTGCCTTGAGGTGGGCGACAGGGCTGATGACCCGCCAATTATGGCGCGGCTAATGCAAATTGCTGATGCCCAGTCCACTTCAGCTTCTTCGTTTCAGCTTCCACACGCAACCCAGGAAATCGACAGACGATGCGTAACCAAGAGCATCAAAACTTAATAGCGCATACTTCCTCCATTTCTCCGGACCGCAACCTTTGAGCAAACCTTTGCGAACTGGACTGTTGCAGGTGCTCGACCTTGCGATACCGCATTTTGGGTCTGCGTCGATGCACACAAACTCAGCATCGTCGAGAGAAAGCTTCCGAGCTGGATGCAGCCTGAGCGACGGGCCGGTCCACGCATCCGACCAGTCTCGTTTCACCGCATATACACGTCTTATTCAGCTACGCAGGCTCGGCCCATCACCCCCATTTCGCATGGTGGTCTTCGTCGCCAGTCTCGGGTGCTGCGTTGCATCAGACTGTGAATCGACAAAAGCACAATGTCATGGATCATAAGCACCGAATGTCCCCCCTGAATCGACTCCTCTTTGCTGTTGCATTTGAGGAGCACCATCTGCCAATGTCTTTCTTGGGAGGTGGATACTAAAAAAAGGGCCAAAATGGCAGCCTGTCTCGGGTGGAGGCAAGATCGTCTCCATGTCGAACATCCAGAAGAAGCTTCCCGTCATCTCAACTCTGTCCAGCATCTTCCGACGCTAGCGGTGGACAAGGCGAGACGCCATCGTCCGCCTCCCGCGGAACCAATCGTAGACTTTCGAGGAGCCTCATCGGTGGCTGTTACACCACGTCTGTGCCCTATTGCCGTCTTCTAAACACCCTAACACAGCATGGCGTCCCTTCGCAAGACACGACCAGCCAACTCCCATCCCCAGCGGTTTCGCAATCCGAATCATGAGCCACGGCGCGCCTTTGTCGACGTCAGATTCTGTCGTGTGTCTCTGCCGGGTCGAATCGGCGCACGGGTGGATTGGCGTGCTGCCCGTCTTCTGTCGCCAATGGCGTTTCGAAACATTGGGTGTCAACTGATGTGCGACTCTGGAGCAGCCTACGCACCAAAGGGCGCGTCTGATGGGAGCCTGCGCCCAACACCATCTTTCTGCTTGGTAGATCATCGCTTCATCATCGCGTTGGCAAGTGGCGCTTCCGCTGTGTTCGACTATCGGCAACCATGGTCGATGATGCGCGGACCAGCGACGCACAATTGAGGTCCAGGTCGAACTTGAGAGTCTCGTGGCTGCTTCCACGACTTACAAACGTGACCAAGAGGTTGACGCTTGTGTATCTTTGCTTTGAGCATCCACAGACGCCCGTTCGCTCGGATGCGGCAGCCTTTGATCGGTCGCCATGGAAGTTTGCATGCCGCGCCGCAAGCGATGTCAAATCTCCCCAAAGGCGGGTAGATAACGGCGAAACCGTTAGGAACGTGCCCCAAAGCTGCATACCGCCCGGGTCTGGGCAAAATGTGAAGATGGATGGTGGTCAGACGATGATACCTCTGAGGGGAAGGTGATTGGGGGTATGACATGCCTGTCGCCCGAAGAGAAGCTCTCCTGACACCGCCCCCTGCCCTCTGTCTGCCATTTCTACGCGAGGTTGTCGTGGTAGGAGTTCGTTGTCGTCGGCAGGGCGTGCATGGATTCGCCAACAGCCAAGAGAAGGGGACAGCCAAGGGAGAGAGGCAGCGGGAAGCCGACTGCGTGCGGCACGTCAGCGCAGGCGATTGATCCCCCAACACCACATGATACCACGCAAAACAAGGTGAAGCTAAAGGTTAAACTGGCGAGGTTAGGTTCACGAACTGGCGTATGGCTTTACATGGTAATTGCGGCATGAAATTTGGACACTGCCTGTCTCGGCCTTTCAGATTCATCGCAGTGACCATACAGGTTATCCCAACATATTGGACTCATGACCCCACGACCTCCAAACTATTGCTGTCAGGATGCCCAGTGCTGAAGCTATTGTCTCTTCAGTGATTGCGTTACATAAGCACCATAAATTGCGGGATCCAGCGGAAGAACTTGGGTGGGACTAGGTGGGAGACAGATGCACACGGTTCAACCCACAAGACTCCCCATCCGACTTGGCTTCACCATTCGCCGGGCCACGATCCACCGACGTCGATTTGCTAAGCTGACCGCCTTTGATGATGTGCTGCGGCGCAGTACTGCGTACATGCGCGTCTGGCCAATATCTCTCCGTAACCCGGTTTTCTTCCCTGCAAGCTGGAGCCTCCTGTCCCAACGGAGTCTGCGCTGGATGCGAGATTCGTATGGGTGATGGGAAAGGGAGGAAGAGGGTCGGGTACTCGGCTGCCAGACGACCTTCCTGTTACAGACGGTAACGATCAGTCTGTTGGAAGTCATGGTGTCGAGACGAGCAGGTGGGAGCCTGGCAGCCTGGCAGCCTGGATCGACCTGGACCACGGTGGCTTTGGAATTGACTCTTTCTGGCCAGCAAAGTACTCAGCATTGATAGCGCTGATGGCAACGTTGATCCAGCCAATGCACTTGGACGGGATGGTCAGCCTCAAGGATCGTACCGCCATCTTGCAATGCTGCCTGCCCGCTGCCAGCGATGCCCCGTATGGCTGGACGAACGCTACCTTAGGGTATGGATCCGTAGGTTTCTCGAAGTGAGGCCAAAGACCGAACCAAGATGGCAACTGCACAGACGGCAAATTGGGAGCGAATGGATCGTGGGTACCTATGCCAGGTGGAGATGCAAAGACTGCTGCAGGTGACTATCATTCCCTCGGACTACCTACCTGGCAGCATGTTAGTGCAGGATGACTGCAGCAGGGCTACCACGCTAACAGGCGGGTTCCCTCTTATAGCAGGGCAGGCATAGTGCAGTAGTACGAGGCAGCTAAATCACTGTCCGGACGACTCAGTGTGAGCCATCAGCGCCTGAAGCCCCTAAGCCATGTACCTCAGGTGCCAATCCAGGCTGATATAGTAAAGGCAAGATGTCTAAGGTAGGTAGGTGCCTCATGCACGTTTCCTGGTGCAGAGATACAATCGTAACATCGACGGTGGCCTTCTCGAAACTTCAACTCGCCAGTACGAGTCGAGTCCCGTCGAGTCACATCGCAAATTCCCGCCCACACCACACTTTCCAACAGTCATTCTCATTTCCCAGCAACCCCCATCCCATCTTCCCCCCGGATGGCGGATGGCCTGGCTTGGCTAGCTCTTCCATGCCTCTAGGGTCCTGAGGAACTTCTGCTTGGCACGAACCCACCTTCCGTGCCTCTTTTTTCCTCATTCTGTTCCTCCTGTGTACAGACTCAGACCGATGACTCAACCGGCGACAACGATCCAACCAAGGCGTCGGTATCATAGGCTGGCCAATGGCCTTGGATGCGACGCCATGTACGATGGAACGCTGTTGTGCAAGCTGTCAAACAACTTTGTTCCCGCCAAACTCCGCCAGACGTCATGGGTAGTCGCCGGCGACTGCCTAGAGTCCTAGAGTCACCGCCGCGATCCCAGACCGCAGCTTACACCAATCTCCCGAGTCCGCGTACGTGGTGTCCCTGTATCGGATACCCGCAGGACATTGGCAAATGGACGCAGGTTGGAGCAGAGACGGCGATCCAAGTCCAAGAGGGCATGACTTCTCGTGGGAACTCCAGGCCCGGCGAAGTGGGGGTGATGCAAGACAGAGGTGCTACGATTGAACATGCACAAGTGATCCCGGTCAGAAGTGGCATGGTATGGGGTGGTGGACGACGACAAGGGACAATTGATGCCTTCTCGCTACGATGCGACGCCATGCGATGCGATAGCTGCACGCTACCCCACGAACCAATGGCATCTGTCTTCCGAACCATCTCTGGGAAAATATAATGAATTGGTGGTAAGCCTCGACAGGACTTTCAGGTTCCCCCTTCTCTTCAACCTCAGGCTTGCTGTTCGTACCTTTCTTTCTCATTCAATCCTTCCAGTTTAGCCCGTTCTCTGCTCTAGAGAAGAAGAGATCAGCATCTGATCTGGACTGGTTGTGCTTGACTCGGCTTGTTCCCAACGTCTCCTGTCACCTCGAACCTTGCCGTCCCATCGGGGACTTGGACTCAAGGACAAGACGAGTAGAATCGGCCGAAGACACGAAGAAGACGTCACGAAACGTGACGCCACCGGCTCCGTCTCGGCTTCCCATCTGCCGATAACAGCACTGGCGCCGAACTTATTTCCGAGCACATTGTTGAAATCACACTTTGCCATTGTCTCAATCTTGGTCGTCCGTTCGAGAACCAGCCAGGCCGATATCCAGAGAGGAGTTCACTTGTTGGTGTTTCGATCGGCCCGTCGCCCGGAAAGCCAAGCAGACCGCCGCGCCGAAACATCGTGGAGACAGGCTCTTCCACTTCCATTGAGCCCGGGGTCACTTTGGCTCCAAAGCAACGGCGGACCTTTACCGAAAGGAAGCTTACAAACCAAACCAAACGCGACTCGGACTTCGTTGTGGGACCTCACACCTATTTCGTTTGCGGTGGTATCCGTACTTTTGCGCAATTGCACGACTTGGGCTCGTAGGCCGCCACCTCAAAAATCTTCACTCTTCTCTCGACTTCAATCTTGACGCTTTTTTGCGCAAACCCCGACCGCATGACCTTTGACCTCATGACGGGCTCCAATATGCAAGATGAGTCACGCCTGCTGATCGAGGCCGGGGCTGCTCTGGGCGTTGTCGCTCTCAGCTCGTTTCCGGCTATTGCGGGCTCTATTCGCCAGCTTCGTTCTCGCAAACCCAAGGACCATTTCTACCAAGACAAAGATGGAAAAGCAACCCCCGAGGCTTCGGCCGCCTTTTCCAACCGTCGGCCCAAGATATTCATCTCCTTGTTCGCCTTCGTCGGTTTCGGTCTTTCGCTAGCCAATTCCATTGTGTCCATCACTGGCTTTCGCACAGGTCACTTCGACTCGTTGTGGATAGCTGAATGGATCGCAACTGGCATTTGGGGTCTTTTGGCCATCCAAGCCTCCGCCCTCGCCGCCACCAACAACTCCATTCATGCCTTCAACCTCGGTCTTTTGACCTGGTTCTCGGCTCTTGTTTTCAGCGCTGTGCAAGTTCTCCAGAACGTCCAGGTTCTCAATCACGTCCTTGAGCATAGCCCCGTGTCATTTGGCCTCAAGATTGCAGGTCTTGCCGTCTCTGTTGCCCTTGCGGCCAGCGGTCTTTTCTTGCCAAGGAGACCTGACGTCTTCTTCGATGGTAGAGTCGTTGACCGCCTCAACACCGCCAACGCTTTTAGCCGTTACACCTGGGGCTGGTGTGCCAGCCTGCTTGATACTGCCACGCAGAAAAAGGACTTGGACGTCACTGACCTCCCCAAACCCGACAATTGGACTCGTTCGGGTGATTCTGCTCGGCGCTGGAAGGGGCACAACTTCAAAGAGGGCTCTAACCTATGGTGGTCCATCATCTGGGCTTACCGTGGACCTCTGGCCGTTCAGTGGTCTATTGCTCTCAGTAAATCCTTCCTCAGTCTTGCCCCCTCCTTCGTGACTCTTCAGATCCTCACGGCACTCGAGAAGAGACGGCCTGGCGACAAATTGCCCGCAGAAGTGTGGAGCTTGGTATTTTGGCTTGGTCTTGTCATCCTGGCCGATGCCTGGGTTGAAGCCTGCATGTTCTGGCTCTCCTGGGCCGAACTGTGCATTCCCATGAGAGGCGCCCTCTCGGCTCTGATTTTTGAGAAGTCCATCCGGCGCAAGACTGTCAAGGCTGCGTCCAAAACCGAGGACGAGCCCAAGGAGGGAGAAGACGTCGACGACAAGAAGTCCAAGGACAAGAAGGATGACGACGAAGAAGGCGATGACGACGGCGTTCTCAAGTCTCGTCAGGCCATCATCAACCTCATCGGTGTCGACGCCCGACGCGTTTCGGACTTCGCTGCATTCCAGTTCCTCTTCCCTTCTAGTTTCGCGAAGCTGATCGTCGCCATCTGGTTCCTGGTCTACTTGCTCGGATGGGGTCCTCTCGGCGCTGGACTTTTGGCCTGGGCCATCCTTCTGCCCATCAACTTCACTTACGCCAAGGTATACTCCAAGGCACAAGACAAGCTGATGAAGATCAGAGATCAGAAGCTTGCCGTCGTCAACGAGGCTCTCGTCGGTATGCGCCAGATCAAGTTCTCGGCTCTCGAACCCCAATGGGAGAAGCGTATTCTTGAAATGCGTGACAAGGAGCTCGGCGCTCTGTGGCAGGTCTTCAAGGGTGACACCGTGCTCTACGGTATGTGGATCACGAGTCCCATCGCCTTGGCTGCCGTTTCGCTGGCTGTTTACGCCCTTCTGAACGGCAACTTGATTCCGTCCGTCGCCTTCGTCAGCATTGGTATCTTCAAGAACCTCGAGGTCACTCTTGCTGTCATTCCCGAGCTCATCACCGACGTCATCGACGCCAACGTTTCCATCAAGAGAATGCAAGACTACCTGAGCGGACCTGAGAAGGTGCAAACCGTTACCGAGGGTTCCGATGTCGCA
Organism: Colletotrichum lindemuthianum; assembly: GCA_001693025.2. Classification (NCBI taxonomy): domain Eukaryota; kingdom Fungi; phylum Ascomycota; class Sordariomycetes; order Glomerellales; family Glomerellaceae; genus Colletotrichum; species Colletotrichum lindemuthianum. The sequence continues at coordinate 27,790 of MASP02000177.1, read as the reverse complement.
TTTGAGAACGCCTCCATCGCCTGGCCCGTCGACGAGGAGACCAAAGACGAAGATCGATTCATCCTCCGCAACGTTGACGTCACTTTCCCTGCCGGTGAGCTTTCCGTCGTTTCTGGAAAGACTGGTACAGGCAAGAGTTTGATTCTTGCAGCTATCCTTGGCGAATCCGATCTCCTGTCCGGCACCATCTACGCACCCAAACCCCCTCCGTTGAGCGAGCGCCATGACGACAAGGCCAACCGGGACAACTGGATCATCCCAAGCAGCATTTCCTTCGTCGGCCAGATTCCCTGGATCGAAAACGCCACGGTTAAGAACAACATCCTCTTTGGTCTCCCCCTCGATGAGGAGCGCTACAAGCAGACGATTGACGCATGCGCGCTGAGGAAGGACCTCGAAATGCTTTCCGACGGTGACAAGACCGAGCTTGGTGCCAATGGCATCAACCTCAGTGGCGGCCAGAAGTGGCGTCTCACACTTGCCCGAGCTATATACTCCCGCGCCGGTATCCTCGTCCTCGACGACATTTTCAGTGCCGTCGATGCCCACGTCGGTCGACATATTTACGAAAATTGTCTCACCGGAGACATCTGTAAGGGCCGTACCCGCATCCTTGTCACTCACCACGTGGCCCTCTGCGAGCCCAGGACCAAGTTCATCGTCGAGCTCGGTGACGGCACCGTCCAGCACTCTGGTCTCTTGTCCGAGCTCAACGAGACCGGAACCCTAGAACTCATCAAGAGCCACGAACAATCTGCTCTCGAGATTGCGGAAGAAGAGGCCGCGACCGCCGTCAACTCTGAGGAAGCTTCCGAGGTCGAGCCATCAGAAGCAGCAGAGCTGACCGCGGACGGTGGCATCCTGAAGAAGATACCATCAAAGGCTGCCCGCCAGTTCGTCGAGGACGAGGCCCGCGAGCAGGGAGCCATCAAGAAGCACGTGTACGCCGCGTACCTCAAGCAGAGTGGAGGCTGGCCCTGGTGGGGCTTTGGTTTCTTCCTCTTTACTCTCTTCCAGTTCGTCGTCATCGCCCGCTCCTGGTGGCTTCGTCTGTGGACTGGCCACTACGAACAAGTGAGCAAGTCTCCGACGCACCAGCAGTACGCCTACGCATACACTCTTCAGGACAGCACCCTCCACGCACCGCGTCCGGAGCAGTCGGGCTTCGCCATCGAGTCCCGCGACAACGACTTTTACTTCTATCTCGGCATCTATGTCGGCATCTCGGCCTTCTCCGCCATCCTTGGTACCAGCCGCTTCTTCTACTTCTTCCTGATGAGCTACAAGGCCTCGCGTCGCATGTTTGAGGGTATCACCAAGACTGTTCTGCGCACACCCCTCCGCTGGCTCGATACTGTTCCCACCGGACGCGTGCTGAACCGCTTTACCGCCGACTTCAACGTCATTGACAACCGTCTTGGCATGGATCTCTCGGGCGTCTTCGGCGCCATCCTCAGCGTCATCGGAATCTGCATCACGGCCTTCTCCGTCTCGCCCGCCATCATTCCCTTGGCATTCGTGTTGCTGCTGCTCGCCATCTACATCGGTAGGCGCTACCTCGCCGGCGCTCGTCCTGCCAAGCGTCTCGAGAGCACCGTCAAGTCGCCCATCTTCGATCTTTTCGGGTCCACCCTCACCGGCATGATGACGATCCGCGGCGCCGACAAGGCGCAGACGTACATTGACGCCATGTACACGCGTCTCGACGACTTTAGCATGGCTTCGTGGTACCTGTGGCTCTTCAACCGCTGGATGGGCTGGCGCATGTCGCTCATCGGCGCTCTGTTCTCCACCACTGTCGGTTTTGTTGTTCTCGGCAGCCCCTACATGTCTGCCTCGCTCGCTGGTTTCACGCTCTCGTTCGCCCTCGAGTTCTCCCAGGCCATTGTCTGGTCCATCCGTCACTATGCCAACATCGAGCTCGACATGAACGCCGCCGAGCGCGTCGTCGAGTATTCGGACCTCGAGACCGAAGCCCAGGGCGGTATTGTGCCCCCGGCCACCTGGCCCACCGAGGGTCGTTTGGAGGTCAAGGACCTCGTCGTCAGCTACGCCGAGGACCTCTCGCCCGTCCTCAAGGGCCTCACCTTTAGCGTCAAGAAGAATGAGAGAGTGGGTGTGGTCGGCCGAACGGGGGCCGGAAAGTCGTCTTTGACGCTTGCCCTCTTCCGCTTCCTCGAGGCGAAGTCTGGAAGCATCCAAGTCGACGGCCTCGACATTTCCAAGATTAGGTTGCACGATTTGCGATCTCGACTGGCCATCATTCCCCAAGTAACATGACCCGTTCCATTTCGATGATTGTCGAAACTAACAAGATGCGTAGGACCCTGTCCTCTTCTCCGGCACAATCCGCTCCAACTTGGACCCCTTCGACAACCAGAGCGACACCGATCTTTGCGACTCACTCCAACGCGTACACCTCGTCGATTCCTCGCCTTCGTCGCCAGGCGAACCCTCGGCACCGCCTTCGGCCACACCGTCCCTCACGACCCCGCAGAAGAACACCAACGTCTTCCGCAACCTCAACTCCGCCATCTCCGAGGGCGGAGGCAACCTCTCGCAGGGTCAGCGCCAGCTGCTCTGCCTGGCTCGCGCCATTGTATCGCGCCCCAAGGTCATGGTCCTCGACGAGGCCACGTCTGCAGTCGACATGAACACGGACGCGCTTATCCAGCGCTCCATCCGTGAGGAGTTCAACGACTCCACCCTCATCGTCATTGCGCACCGTCTCAGCACCATTGCTGATTTCGACCGAATTTTGGTGTTGAGCGACGGTGCTGTGGCTGAGTTTGGCAGCCCGAGGGAACTGTGGGAAAAGGATGGTGGCGTTTTTAGGGGCATGTGCGAGGAGAGTGGTGAGAAGGAAAAGTTGAAGAACATAATCTTCTCGTGAGGCGAGTGCTCTTAGACGGGTGTGAGCGATAGCGGATGGTTTCTGTCGTGTTTCTGGCGCGCGATTGTTTTTATTAAAAGCAGTGTGGTAAAAGCTGGACTTGTTGGAGAGTCGGTGATTTAAATCGAAATAACCAACGTTGACCGTGGCCTCCTACTTTGCGTTGATACAAGAAAGGGGAAGAGACATGTGGTGGTGTGTACGCGTTGTGACTGAGCTCGTATGAACTGGCGGCTCCCCCAGTACATGGCATGCAAAACCACGCAGTGTTTTTGCCGTGAAGCTGTCACGATGTCGATTGATGTGATGTACCGACGACGATTCTCGCCGTGCCTAATGCGAGCCATTTACTGTAGCAATATTCACACCTTGTTCCCTCGTGTGCCATCACCTTCGTCGTCCGTCGTCTTTTGGCGAGTATTCCAACACGGCAGAATCACTTTTACGACAGAATCCAGCTTTCCGAACCGAGGGATTCGAAGGATACACCCACGATTGAAGGGAGTAGTTCTCGTCCGCGCTGTCGTCATCACGTAGGCTGTGTTTCTTCAACAGCGACGCGGTCGTGTAGTGCTCCAAGAGGTAGGGTTACGAGTCACGTGGTTTGGACGTCCGGCTCGCCTGTGGACTGAGACGAACGAACTGCAACGTAACAAAGGCTTCGAACGAATCAATTTTTTTTCGAGGATATGTCGGCCGTCTGCGTACTTGTCGGCCGCAAGTCGAGCGCCAGAAATGTGTTGCGTGTGGTGTGATGAGTTGAGCACGACCGCCGAGAGCCGCCGCAGGCATGGTGGGTGTGACCAGAGTCTGAGGGAGATGAGACACGTTGCTGAGACTCGTTGTTGATAGTATCAGGAACGAAGATGGCAACGTGGATAGATGGCGGAGACGTTGTTTTTGTTTCGGTGACGCGGCCTTATGAAACGGAAACCAATACAGAACTTCCGACCCTTGTCATTGCTTCTGAGCGCGGTTGACCTGGCCGGGTGGCTTGGTGAGAGGAAATCTGGGGACGAGAATGGCCTGTTCACTCCCAGTGTGTGAGGTTACGGATAAGAAAGGGGGTAAGAAGCGAGGGAGGTTGCTGGTCAGCCTTTGTTTCTTTCGTTTCTGTCTGGAAAGCAACGCGGTCAGGCCGGGCATGTTGAGTGAATCGCCTCATCTTTGGCGGGACTCTCGGTGGCTTTGACCATGACTCGCGAGCAGTCCCACAGAACTGGATAGCGGGTGTGAGGTTGACGTTGACGTTGGCTGGGTCCCTGGGAGCATCGTGCAAAGTCAGGGGGGGAGGGTCTATTAGAGGCTGCCTCTGCATGAATGATGTCGGTACCTGCAGCACCGGAGCAGCACGGTTCCAAGAGCGGGCAAGGGTTGAAGACGGAAAGACAACCTAGTTGTTTGTTGACGAGGCTCGATTTGCTCATTGGGTACTGTGTTGTTGGAATGCACCATGCAGCAGATCGAGGTGTTTCTGATAGACTTGCAGCCTCCTGCATCCGCGGGTGTTTCAGTGCTTGATGGACCTGCATTAGCACCAAAGCCAAAGGTTGACTGTCTGACGATGGCGTTGCGGAGAGCTGATGTTTCCCTGCTAGCATGGCGATTCGCGGGGGGGACGAGATAGTCCCAAACAGCTTAAAGTTATGCTTCTTCCTGGTCCTATGGGGATGACACGATTGAGGAAGAAAGTGCGGGCTAGAATCGAGCTGTGGCTTCTTCGCTTCACTAGCAAATCATGCTTCTCTGCAAAGACTCGGTCAGACGACTCTTCGGATCAGGGGTAAATCTATGTTCTGTCTTCTGCGTTGATGAACTCCAGACAACCTACAAGGCGAAAGATGGACGACGACGACGACACCTGGCCAGCCCAGCGAGTAAAGGTTCTCAGACTTGGGGGAATAGGGATCGAAGTAGTAGTTAGCTGCAAGGGGGCCTTCTCCTCAGAAACGTGGATTGCGCGTATCGCGTATCGCCTGGGCGACACGGTTTTGCAGAAACCCGACGGGTTTCATCACCATCGTTTGCGCCAAGTGAAGCTGGTAGTTGCCATGGCAGCAAGCGACGAACGACAGCCAGATCAAACATGGAAACATTCTGCCCGCAGCGCAGTTGCTGCCCGGCTCTGTTCGCACTCGACTGCACCTGCTGGACCCTGGTGGTCCCCTTTCCGAAGCATGGGTTGAAAGGCCCCTCAAGTGCCTGTCAGCGAGGAGAGACGCGATGGCGTGTCTCTTTGCACGTTTGACAAGACCCTTTGAGACCCTTTGGATGCCCCGAAACACACGCGATGGCCTCGGCTACGGCATTTTCCCGCGAGTTTCGGCAGTTTAGCCGCTGCTTGAAGCGATTGCTGCCCATTCTGCTCGCCGGCACGTCTAGCCAGGCAGCACGAAACCGGCCATGATGCCCGAAGACTCAACCTTAAATTTTTTCCTGACGATCCATCTCCATCAGATGAAGCACCAGCCGTCTCCGTCGTCCGGACTTTGGGGATTCGCCATTCGTAATTCGCCCATCTTAGGGGGGGGCCGGGCAGCAAGGGCCCAAGATAGCACCGCGCCGGACCAAGGGCTGGCTCTCCCGTTTGTTTTCAGTCCCAAGTCCCAAAAACCTTGTCCGAACAAAACTATCACGGACGATCGCAACTCGTGAGGCAGATCCCGAGTTCGACTATACGCGGGCGGGATCCTCTCTCTGAGACTCTGACACTGCGGTTTGTGTCTATCGCTCGACACAGACGTCGTTGCAGTGGCGGACAAGACGCCCTGCTTCTCTCGCCCTGCCTTGTTTATGTTTGTCCCAGAATGTCAGCACAAGAACCGGGTGTCTCCTGGTAAATCGAATGCGACATGGGAAGAGGGCTTCTTGCGCCGGTTGATGATCGACACAGCCGTGATGCCAAGTCCGCATCGGGTGATGCCTGTACCGATCACCAAAACACCATCTCATCATCACGGACAATTTTTTTTTTTCCTTTCTCTGAGAGGTCCACTGCCACTGGCCTGGCAGCGCGTCTAATACCGATAACCCCGCGTTTAAGCTGCGGCCGGAGCCAAATCCGTCAGCTGACCTACGAGCAACGGATGCCGGGCGATCGTCGAGAAGAAGGTTGAGCCGGACATCTGTTTTGCCCGGGGAGAGGGGGGTGAGGCGTGGGTGAGCTGAGAGCTGAACGGAATGGCCCGCAGCAGGCCAACCAGCACATTGGAACAAGGTTGAAAGCCTTCTTTGATGGTTTGGATCAAGCCCTGTCCTGTCCTGTCCTACCCTGTGGCATGTGCTGTCTTGTGTCCTGCCCCCCCATCTCCGCCTGCGCCGCCGATCCCGTCGACCGGCTTGGGCCCTGAGCCCCGGAGAACGCGTCACTGTTATTTTCGAGGCTCGAGGAAGTCGTCTGCGAGAGAAGCTCTGGTACGTGGATCATCAGATCTTGGCACTTGGCATTGTTGCCATTGCTCAACACCACCACGCCGGAATCACGCGGATCACGGCACGGCACCCTCCTCCTCCACACCTTCCTCAGAGTCAGAGCCAAGATGTCGGAAGCGTCACCGGGAAGCTTGGTTCGGAATCATGCCTCGCCATGTCATCACGCAGTACAGCGGTGTCCGGACCCTCCGGAGGAGTCGTTCAATGGCCCCCCTCCAGAACCGGCCCCGCGGGTACGAACGTGTCGTGATGGAGACCGTGCGGCTGGGTTTTCGACTCGCCTGGGAGGGTTTTGTTCTCTTCTTGTTCTGCCAAGATCGAGACACGACTGCACCGGCCCCAGGATTCTGCGCAAGACCACGCAGCCTCAACCTGATACCTTTCTTCGCTCATTGTTGACAAATCTGAAATACGGACGAGGGCGTTCTGACGTGCGGCTCATGGAATGTCACGATAAGCTTCACCCGTCGTTCACGGGCTGTTTCTCACCACTGTCCTCGTCACCGGGCACGCCTCGCTGCTGAAGCAATGGTGCCGTTTGCTTCAAACATTGCAAATACCAAACGAAAAAAAGGTTGAACCCCTTGTAACAAGAAAGAACCCCTTGGCTTACGTGTCTTCTCTTCTCATTCTTTTCCCTTTGGACTTCAGACCGAGGCTTTAGGTTCTTCCTCCGGGGAAGTACTGGCAAGGGGGGGGGGGGGGGAGGGGGGGGATGTCCAATANNGCGGGAAGGGGGGGGGGGGGGCGAGGGGGTGGATGTCCAATAACCTCAACCCATGTGTGAGAGGATACGGTCCTCCAATCAAGCACGTGTCGCAGGTTAAAGCCCAATCACAACCCAGACTTGGTTCGTAGTAGAGAGTTTCTACGACCTCGCAGTATAGACGGACGAGAGCTTTCGGGCGAGGCTGTGAGGTGGACGCGGCCTTCCTTGGCTCTGCGCCTGGTCGAAACTTTTCCCACGGCGACGGTATGGGTAAAGCTTCGCGATTGCCGGATGGCCTCGAATCACGAAACCGAACGATGCTTGCTCCAGTCACAACCGGTCCATTGGGATCCTTCTTGGTCTGATGTCTTTGCTTGTTTGTTCCACAGGCGGTGATCCCTGTCTCCCATCACCACCATCTGGGATGAGCTGACATGGCCGAGTGACAGTGACATGGCCGACGTGATGGTGATGGTGATGGTTCGGCAAGGTGAACCAGAGCTGCTCGCTTTTGCGCGGGATGCCAAGAGGGCTGGCTGGTCGGGTGTTGTTGTATCGGTTACGATGAGAGCGTTGTGGCAGGAATATAAATATCCCCCTTTACCTCCCGTTCTTTCATTAATGTCTCCATCATCAGCTACAACATCATCAACAGTTTCCACTTCACAGCAAACACTTCAGATCTCACTCGTGTCTTTCAGCCGCCGCAATAACCAAGAGTACGTCCCCATTCCCCGTCGATGATTCCCCCTGTTCTAACCACCGCGCCAGTGCACTCCAACCTGCTCTTCTGGATCCTCCTCGTCTTGGGCGCCGTCAGCGTCTACGCGGACGGATCCTGCACCGCCAAACCCCAGGCCCGCTTCGACGGGAAATTCAACGACAGCTTCCGCAGACAGGCGCGCAGGATCTGCGAGACCCAAGCCAACGGAAAAGTGCGCAACGGCAACAACATCAACCTCCGCTGCGACTTCGACGGCGACAGAGCACCCGGGGCCTTGCGTAATACCCGTACCCTCAACGTCACGGCGAACAACAACAGAGACAGAGGCACGGTCAGGGTTACCTGGGACTGCAAGAACCGATAGACGGCCCGAATACACGGGAACTGCGAAGCGGGAAGGCCGGCGACCGCTCTGTTGTCCAGCGAGTCCTGATGAGCCAGGGTGGCTTCGCTGGCGCTACCCGCCCTGTATAATTTGTGAGGATGTTTGTAACGTGGCTTTGTGGACTTTGTACTGGCTTCGGTGCTCAAATGGGTAATTCGTCAGAGAGAGGGAAATTGCAGCGAGCTTGCGTCGTGTAGTGGAAGAGAAATATATAATGTTTTCATGACTCTTCCTTGATGTGTCACAAACATACAGGTCCGACCGTCGTGATTATCCGTCCTTTTCAGACGACCAGTGTAGCTAATTTCCAAGCGGTGAACATATGCGTGGTCGGATGCCTTCTAAGCCGCGCCAACAGGCGCGACGATGGAACTGGCGATGTCGCCTGTAGATGCGACCTCCAACCTACCTACCACATGGTACCTTTCTGGCTGCATTAGCATTACGTGCAGCGCGTCTGACGTCAGGTTCACACAGCCGCCACTGTGAGCCTCAACTTTGACTCAAAATCCAACAGCCACAGTTGGAGCCACAGCTTGCCACACCTCGCCTCACACAAACAATTAGACCTCGAGCCTGATCAACCACCTAACTAATAGGTGCCCGATCAACTGGTTCCGACACTCTTACTTCATTGAACAGGCAAAAGTGTGGCGTAACCTCCTCATCATCACCTTCAGCACCGCCCCAGTGGTCGAAGATACGTTCGCCTTTTACGGCCTGATACATCCTAGAGTAGTAAACTCCAGAAACCCGAACGGCGAAAAAAGTGTGGCATTTGTTATTTATTTTTCACCATGTTGCACAGCCACGTATGTCGAATGCGAGCTAGCTACCTGCGAGTCAATCTCATCGCTCATGCTGTCAGCTCGCGATTTGACCCACTCAGAGTTCTTTGGCTGCTCGTCAGAGAGGGGCTCCGGCGCTTGTCACCTCATAAATGAGGTACAGGATTTGATGGTTGAGAGTCAGTCAGTAATCGATGGGAGTCACATAGCCGACCACCGGTCATGACGTCTACCCAGAACTGCACTTTCTAGAGTACTGCATCTTGAAGTCGCCGAACTTATAGAGGTCCGATAGTAGCTGCCTTTCTTTGACGTCACGAAAGGTATGGTGCGAAACTATCCCCTAGAGTCTAGACGCTCGCTTTACAAAAGCGGACGCTCACGTCAGGCATAACGTAATTACGTGTGGCTCATTGAAGCGTCTTTTCCGGAAAATCACGTCCGGAGGTCCTAGCAGTAAGGTAGTTACCCTGCAACACGGAACAGCTTGGCGATGGCCGCCCTGAGTAAGAGTTGACTCAACTGAGGTACTGCGGCATGAGGTGTCATAAAGGTTTTCATCGGTTCAGGTTGAGGCTGCTGGGTAGAGACTCGAGGTTATGCCATGCTGATTGTGTTTTGATGGTTCGATTTCTAGAGTTCCAAGTATTTGTATGAGAAGAAGTCATACTTCACCGCGTATGTGAGATTGAATGACATCTGACAGCTGAAGCTTGAGACTGCTTTGACGTTGTTGAAACATTCATCCATGTAGTCATAATTTATGACGCGGCGACTGCACCTGAACCGCGTCCAAGATTTCGGCTTCGAAATCGGGCTCAAACGACTTGTAGTCTTCAGAGAGAAACTTTATATCGGAGACCTTCTCTGGGCGACACTGGATACACCCTCAAGCTACAGCCTAATATCATCGGCATAACAGCTTCAACATCTTAGGAGAGCTGTGTAAGGGATCCTGACTGCGGATAAGGTACACAACATCATATTTCGCGTATAATTTCATAGAATGACTGCGTGTACTTTCGCTCCAGACAACCTCTGACGACGGTGAGTGAATATTGGCGTCCATCGCCCCAGGAGAGAAGTAGCTTCTCAACCTCATCTGCTTATATCGGTTTGTATGTTTGATCAAACGCTGGCATCTGTATCAGCCCTACAAGCTATGCCCAGCAGAATGGTGAGTAAAATGCTCGGTATAATCCTCGAGTCCCATCAATCACTTGAAGGTGCTCACGTACTGTGTACCTTGTGTTCTACTCCGTATATAGCAAGTGACGTTTTAATTCGCGACGGTACCTACACACGGGTCTTGAGTACGTCTGATGCACGTCTGTCTGGGGTTTGAATCTTGATGACTTGCCAAGAAACGCGGATGCACACGTAAAGTCAGCACGCTGTTGCTACCAAAATGTAAAGTATACTGTCACGACATGGGGTAATTACGCCAATTTCTCGGTAGTTTCGGTGACTTAGTGATAAACAGCATTCGCAACCGACTAACCACTTTGCACGGCCTGAAAAACATTCATTGCCACGGTCGGGCTGGCCATGGATGTCGGTACAATTTTGGTACGAAACCGATGGCTGGTTGTAGAGACGCGTTCAATGACGGCGATTCTGGTGTCAAAAGTAACGTGTCTTAGCTACCTGAGTAGGAAAGGTTTGTATCTTTCAAAGTTTCAATGAAGGTATATCGAAAAATAGTGGGTTTCCCACTTTGTGGCTGTGGCTGTGGAGGCTAAACTGACGATTTTGGCATAGCGGTCACAGGTAACCTAAATGGAATTTTTGCACCGTAAATAGATATAACCTCATCTATGGGACGACATGTGGGGCAAATGTGTAAAGCCATGGGTCCGGACCCGAGATACCGGAGACTGGAAGATTCCGTGCTTCCCGAATCGATCGACTACAGCAACTTGTGAGCCACGATGTTGCACTCGGGGTGGTTTGGTGCGTTCAGGGATGTTGGCGGTTCGAAGACTCTACGGCAGCGGCAGCTCTACTTAAAAGTTAAAACAGAGGGCTTTCCAGTGGAATTCGAACAAGCCTATCAATGCATAGCAAGACATAATATTGGCGCAATCTCCGGAGTATCCTGTCTGGGATTCCGGTTACAGAGACCCAAAGAAGATCAGTTTCCATCCGTTTGTCAGGCAAAACCCCCACATTATCTGTCCCTTGCAGTTGCACAACGCTTTTCCAAGCCACTGGGAGCTGGACACGTCGGAATCGGCTTTGCTCATTGTTGGCCGCCGGATCGCGAGAAGTTGGTTTCCGCAGGACTCCCATCCACTAAAACCGGCCGCTTCCCAACTTGTTCCTCCCAGGACCAGGTTTCCTGCGCTGAAGAACTGTCTCTTGACGTTCCCTGTAACGTATCCGAGCATTTGATCCCGCCGCCTGGTTCATTATGCTCGTCCCGATCGTTTGGCGCGACATGAAGCTATGAAACCGGGCCAGACTATAGCAGCAGCCGGAGTTCCGTTGACTTCCTGGAGTCGCTCAACTAGTCACACTGTATGGATCAGTATTGTGATCGATTTGGTCGTTGGATTGAAACTGATGCCGGTTCTCCTTTACGGACAAACAGAACTCTCGTTTGCTTCTATCAAATTCATCACACAATCATGAGATCTCTCGATCCTTCGGTTGTCGAATTACTTCCGAGAGCACCGGGTATCTACATACTTGGTTTGTTTGTTGGAAGAACCGGGGAGCGCTCAATAAATACGTAGTTGACTCTTCACCAGGCCTCGCTGTTCATGCGACGTTGAGTCCAGTCTTCAACTACCTCATCAACTTGGTCAACACGGCGGCTTTTGCCTCTGAGACCGGATGCGTTATTGTGATAGTGTCTTCATTTGCGTCCATTACAGTTGTGCTGACATTTCTGCGACAGACTTCGATCGGGCTTCAACGAGCCTTCGGGTTGTTGGGTTTGGGTAAAACCCATATGCCTTCCAGTTCTCGCTTTCAACCCTGTATCCCTACATGGTAATGACCTCGGTCCTTTGTCTCATCAACAAGCTCGGGCTTCATGTTCCCGGGTCGTGGTCTGCGTTTTTCTTATCGAGTAGCTACGTCTGCTTCCGCGTCTTTCTGGTAGTATACTTCGGAGATTGCTACACTGCGAGCATGCAAGAACTTAAATAGTGAGCCTTCAGAATGACTTAAAAGAGCTTTTGGCGGTTGACGAGCCTGGGAAGCGTAGAAATTACATGTGGTTATGGGTGATCAAACCGCTTATATAAAGTCAAAGGCCTCAGCACGTCGGCAAAAATACACACGCTTGAGTATCAGAATATTTGATACATCATAGCTGTTGCAATGGGGTCGTAAGAAAAGGTTTTGAAAACGGGTGGCTCTAATGAGAAGGGGGATGGATCTGAGGCAAAGGGGTTTAAGCCACGCGATATCACGAGCCACAAGTGGCTAAGGGCCTCGCAATTACAAAGCTGTCTACAACTCTCCCATCCAGCTGAGGGGGGTATATTTCGATGAAAACAAAAACTCCTACGAGTTTTACAATAGACCATGCAGCCGCTTTCGAAGCGCGCGAAGTGATGTGCTGTTCACGTGACGCCAAAGTGACCGTTCCCAACTAACGACCTTTGGGGGCCAGAATATTAGACAGAGGATTCTATGTTCAATGTTTCCTTGAGTTTACACTCGAGGGCCAAAAAAAAGCCACCTGATGTATGTGGCCAAGTGGGGCTTCTTTTCATACCTGTGATGCCTTCCAAGGTGTTGAAGAAAGAGAAGCCAGTAGCACAGCAAATGATGATAGGAATTTATTTGGCGCCTTTACCCGAAAAGAAACTCGGGAGTTCCGTTGATCTCACTTGCCAGTGTTCTTTACACAAAAGCTAAACCGTCCACAACTAAGTCTCCAAGCTCAAATCTAGAGCATCCAGTTCATCCAACTCATCATTTGGATCGTGGGTGTACTCCCCGCTTGTTCGTAGCTCTTGGGTGGTCTCACTTCCAACAGCCTCTTTATACATCGCAGGCTCTGGTCCAGGAGAAGGCGGAGGTGTCATGAACTCCTCTTCATCGGTGGGGCTGAAGGAGTGTGGCAAAGCATCTCCTTGCGTGTCCCCCGTATGAAGGGCACCAACCTTGGATATGCATTTGCTGCAGACGTCGTAGTCGGGACAGCTCTGACATTTATATCTGAGTCCGTAGATCGTCTATGGCGTAGTTAGCCAATGTACCTAGGTTGCCGTCTGGTGAAACGCTCAGTACACTCACCGTCAAGCAGATATCACACCATTGTGTGTCCCAGGCGTAGCGTAGTACCCCAACCCCGGGATTGCCGTCTGGATCCTCATTCTCGTGATCAACTCCTCGAGAATGATTCATGAATGCGTGTCGTAGTGCGAGGATTGTTTCTTCATCCGCGCTGCACACTTCCGCTAGCTGAAGGGAAGTACGACATTCCGCCTTTCCGCCGAAACGGCATCGCACAGTCGGATTGGCACCCCGTTCAAGGAGTAATTTGACTACCCCTGCGACATTGGTTCTCTCTGATCTCGTCCTGTCTTGGCGTAGTGGACGTGCTGCCCAGCACAACGCTGTCCAACCGTCTTCATCCTTCTCATCGATGCGCCCCTTTGGCAGATGCCCGAGAATATATTTAACAGCTTCGAGATTGCCGGACTGCGCCGCCCAATGGAGACAATTTTTCCCCATTTAATCGACTGTCATCATGTCGCCTCGGAAAGCAAGCAAGATGGCTCGAAAGTTCTCGACGCCATTTCCAGCGGCAAAATGGTGTGGTAGCCAGCCGGAAATGGGATCTGCCAGCTGGGCAGAAGCACCCTCGTCGAGAAGAAAGTTGATCGTACTGGTCCCGGCACCGTAGCACGCAGCCGACAATGCTGTGTAGAAGCGGCTTCCCGGAACCGTCTGGCCAACCTCAGCTCCCATCCGTACGAGTCTGCGGGCGAGGCTATTCTTACGCAGGGAGTCCTCTTCATGTGATGTTTCACCCCAATGAGGGGAACAAGCCATGAGAGGTGTACTCCCCAGCATATTCGTCACCGCGATGTTGACATCTGCCCCGTGCTCAAGGAGTGCGTCCACTCCACTGATGTCACCATGGAGACAGGCAGCTTGCAGCGGGCTGCCATCCCTTTCCCCCACGCAGTTGATGTCCACTTCTGGTGCTTCCAGAATCATCCGAATGATGTCTGACCTCTTATCGCGAAGAGCAAAGTGAAGCACAGTGTCTCCGGAAGCGTCCTTCGAATTAATATCAGCGCCTGCATGGAACAGAAGCTGAACATGATCCGTCAAGTTCTTGAGAACTGCTTTATGAAGCGCAGTGAACCCGTCCGAAAGACTTGGCGTCTATTGAGGAGCGGATCAGGTGGGAGCCCCCGTTCGTCCGTGTTTGAGGCTGATTTGCAGCCAAGGCTAGGAATGAACCGGCGAGGAAACATTTAATTATATGATACGCTCAAGTACGGCGTAACCAAGACTCCGCTGCCAAATGGTTGTTCGTCCATCCAGCTTGTCGTTTATATGATTGGTTTGTTGGTGCGGTGAAGTCGGAACGTGGACTTGGCAAAGATATTCTCTTTTTACGCCTGTGCACGAATCTCTCGTCATAATGCTAGCCATGTTTTGCCTAAAATGTGACAAACCCGTTGACGTGGACGACCGGGAACCCGTAAGATCCGTGGGTGATTTGCCTATCCTCCCCTGGTTCATGCACGTATGACACCACCAAGGGTGTGGCTAGGCCCCTCGGCCAGTAGATATATCAAAGTCAAATGCAATGTGACCGACATACAGGAGTGGGTGCGACCCGCCTCAGCCATCGGTATCCAGTCGGATGATCCGCAGGGCTGCACGAGTGCTCCCCGTGTGATGAAAGATAAGAAGAAAGCCTTGCTCCACCTGGAGAGGCCCCTTGTCAGAAAAGGCGCCCTGCCGTGCATCGGCCAACCAGAGTGTCGGCGTTAAACAGGGGCCATTCCGATACTCATGCTTGAAGCCAAAGAGGCGAGGCCAAGAGCGCCGTGCGAAGAGCAGTTCAGCGGCTGCAGTGAGCGGCTCTGTACCATAACGTTGGGTTCGATATTCTGTCCTAGCGTTGTAAGAAGCAGGCGCTTCCAGAGTTTCCCGACGAATGAGATGATACTGAGTTTCTCGGTAGGACAGGTCTGCTTTGTTGGGCGTAAACAGAAACGCGCTAGTTCTACAGTAGCCTCCTCTAGATTTAGGAGACGGCCTTGTAGATCTTCCCTGACAAAGCCCTTCCAGGCAGCCGTTGCGGTCTGACAGGGAAGCTGGGCTGCGCGATGGTTGGGCCGCAAGGCACAATAGGGACCAGCAAAGCAACGCAAACAAGAAACAAGAAAGAAAGCGGGAAACGCAAAGGCAGGTATGGTCAGAAATATTTCTTCATATTGACCTTCCTTAGGGGAAGATTAGCTGTAGGTGATATACTATAAGCGAGTGGCATTAATCCCTTTTGGGGTCATCCTGGTCCGACGTGCCTTTTGGCGAGTGATGAATGTACCGGTCAGTTCCACTCAAGCGAGGGCATCTGATGGTTTGTCAGGGTGGCCAGTGGAATATGCATATATATGAGTGAGCAGAAAAGAGTGTCTTATTCATACTGAAGAGTGATTTAGACCACTATAGACTTATAAGCTTAATACTATCCTAATAAGTCTTATAGAGCTAGGGTTGGGTAGAAATAATAGGCCAGCCCGTTTAAGTATAGTCAGATTATTCTGGATGGGTTATATCCATGACTTACTTGCATAGAAGCATGCAATGATTCTGTCAGTATCCCAGGTTCTGTCACTACCCCTATCGACTATCTAGCTAGCTACTACGACACAAATTGCATCCATATTCTGATCTCGCATATCCGTACATTCATTCATCAAGTTCTGGCCGCGCTCCTGTCTGTGTGTATCATTGTGTTGACATGAGAAACCCTCGTCTGTCGAACTATTGGTCTACTTGATGCAAGTTGAAGCAATCAGGCTTTAGTGATGTATCCCAAGTTGACAAGGGCGTCATTGAGAAGCTTGGGGGTGATGGGCTCAACGCTGTCGACGTGGACCTTGTGGGTCTTCGTGCCATCTGCTTTCGTGGATTCGTTCCAATGCTCACCTGGGCCCGGCCCTTCGGCTAGACTGTAGTCCTGGACGCTCCAGCCCGTCATATCCTTACACAATAATCGGGCCGTGACAAGCTCATGGAACTGCAGTCGTTCCCGGGCCTCACTCATGAATGGCACCCACGCAAACGCCTGAAGTTCGTCAAGCCGGATGAGCGCTCCCGTTCCAGACGTCCTCAGTTGTGGGAGCACATCTGCCGTTTGTCGCGCTGTTCGTCCATCATGTCGAGTTGCGTACAGTAGTGAAGCAAAAGGTAAGGGGAATTGAAAGCGACTACAGTGCTAGTTTATGCCGAAAGAGGCCCGTGGGACCCTCAAGATGCTCTGCAGGCAAGTGTACTGCGCCGTTTTCTACGTTCGTCGGCTGCGACCCCTTTTTCCGACCCAAGAAAAGTGCCTCACGACGTCTTGTTTGTCACGATCGCTCCGCCACACTTTGACGCACCGGCGACAAGACGTGGTTTGCCGCTTTATTGGCTTGTCCGTCGTTTTCCTGTTGAAGGTTGTCCACCAAACCCCATGTGCACCGAACCATCTCGCTTGTTTGTTTACCGGATGGCTGCGTCGGCCTATATTCGGCATAGCCACCTGTGTAGTGCAGTCTCCCTTCAAGCACACGAGCGACTGAGTTTCGTTCCCAGTTCGTATTCCCAAGCAGTTTGTCGACAGCTCTTTCCAGATCTTTGCAGCACTCGAGGGCAGTTACTATTTTCTCGTCCGAATTTGCGGATAGTAAACTTCTATGTCGACGTAGACAAGTTTGTGATTCATGTTCTTCTCTAGCGTCTTCCAGTCCTTTACTGCCTTTTCCTCCTCCTGTGGGCACTTTCTTTTCAAGTGGCTGGGCACGCCACAGCGGTAACACTTCCGGGGTCGTCCTTCCTCTTGCCATCCTGCGCAGAGGACTTACTTGCTTTCGTAGGTTCCCAGTCCATCACAGAGTCCTTCTCCTTGCTGTAGGGTCTCTCATTGGTCTGCTCAGGGCTAGGAGTGTTCTGGTATCGTATCCCGTGGCGCTCTTGGTAAGATCTACTGTCCAGGCGAGAACCAAGAGTTTTCTCGGGCGAAACCACGGATGATCGGGAGATAAGAATCATCATCTTTCCCGGGGGGGACATGAACAGTGTCGCCATTCAACATCTCCTGGTCCTAGGTCAAGGTGTAGTTTGCTGGCCAGGATTGCCAAAGGTGTAGGGATGAAAGGTAAAGGAATGGGTAGATGAACGCGGTTGGTCAAGGGAGTCACACATTAATGTGAGCAGCCTGCAAACACCAAAAACCCTTACATCAAACTGAGCCCTTCACTCTCACACTCACATATACATGATGCAGTCATCGACCACGATATTTCGGATGAACGTGGATTACGAATTTGATATCTGGGTGATATAGTAAGACACATGCCATTATTATTTGAGAATGACCGCACCGAGAAAACGCAAGTCCTCGCTTTCCTCCGTAGCCGGCCTGCCCTGCTGGAAGCCATTGGCAAGAAAGAGGCCAATCAGTCTTGCGGCCTCGATGCGCCGCTTCTGCTCGTCAGACGCGCTTCCCAAGTAGTAGTAGAACCGGGTCCAAAAATGTTCTCGGAGCTCCTGGTGATTAGGGTGGTAACGCCAAAAATCCCCAGTCGTGGTTAGGGTCCCAAGCATGGTCTCGAGCCCCCCTAGTGACATACCAAATGGACCAACTTCGGCACCTCTCCAATCGCAGATGCCCACAATCCTGCCCGTGGCTTTATCCACGTGGATATTGTTCTCGAGAAGGTCGGTGTGGTTGGGCACGAGCGGCCAGCCCTCGATAAAGAGATCCGGGAGTTGGGGGATAATCTCGTCAAGTGTTGAGTGGAAGCGCTGAGGAAGTCCCTTGCGCAACTGCTGGAGTTGTGACAAATACTTGTCAAATAGCTGGGTGGGATCTGGCCGTGTCATCTCGATGGGCGTGTTATGATACGCCGAGGTGAAGAATCTGCGTTGGCTATGTTAATTGACCGTTTCCCTGCCTTGGAAAGGAGGAGAGGGGTTGGCAAGCCTTGCGTAGTCGTCTATGGTGAGTCGCAGGAGGGAGTAGTTGTCGCTCTGAAGCTCGGTCCGGGCCAGGTACATGCAGGTCCCCCCTACGTTGTTCATCGTATACACGCTGACCTGGCCAAGTTTCCCTCGGTACTCGTGGCGTGGCGCAAAGCCGCAATAGGCTTGTTCGATACTTGGGAGCAAGTCCATGTCCAGATTGGAGCTTGGAACGCGGAACTGAACGACAACTTCCCCACCTTCAACGGTGTAACTTGTTCCGCCCTGACATGCTGTTGCGGTGACAGGCTGGCCTGTTATTTGGTGGGCTTCTGCGTTGCATTGCTGCTGCGTGACAGAATCGTTCTCTTGGAAAAACCTCCGTATCTGGTATTGAGACAGCGCGGAAATATTTGGCGGCATTGCGTAGTATATTGCTACTAATGCTAGGTGCTGCCGATAAGGAAAGTTATATGAGGAGACGCGTGGAAAAAAAGACTTGGGATGCTGAGGGGAAGACTCAGTGGAGGGATATATATATGTCTAGGTATAAGTAAATTTGTCAGAAATAACGTATTCCAGCGGCAGAGTTTTGTTACACGTAATTAGGAGGCAAAATCTAGTGTATATTATTGTTACAGCCAGCCTTAGGTCTAGCAGAGGTGAGTCTGTTAGTAGTAAGTTAAGGCTATAATATATAGTGTCGGTAGCGTAATGGCCACGGGCCTATTAGTGTCAGATTGGGTACTTAAGCCTACGAACAGTTACATCAGTAACATGTATTGTGTGGGCCCACATCCTTTTGGCTGTATAGTCAATTTGACAATTAAGAGTCTCATACGCTCTAGGCAGGCTGTGGGTTCGAATCCCACTTCTATAGGAAGTGAAAACAGACATAGAGATACTCCATAACGCTGTAGAGATACTCCATATATAGGTATAAGTCCACTAGCTAGAATATAATAAGCCTGACTCTAGCAGCCCTGAGGGGGCGTGTCAGATTGGGTACTTAAGCCTACGAATAGTTATATTAGTAATATATATTATGTGGGCCTATATCCTTTTGGCTGTATGGTTAATTTGATAATTAGGGCCCCACAGTATACTAACTATATAACGCAGCCTAGTAGCGGAGACCAGCTACTAGTGATAACTAGCTACTAGTTGTCACTACCTGCCAGGTAATTAGTAACTAATTACCTAAAATATCTAGATCTAGCCTATATATAACCTATAAGCTATATACTATAAATATTAATATCTTTAATTCCTATTAGTATATTATATATAATAATATATATAATATATCTTTCTCTAGTGAAACTAATACTAATTAGTAGTTAATCTTATTATTACTACTTACTATAAATTAGTAAGGTTTATTTAGGTAGAAATAGTAGTAGAAGATTATTAGATCTAACTTAAAGTAAAGCTAATAATCTCTTAATCTATTTAGATATTTTTAATAATAACTTCTTACCTAACTTAAAGTAAAATAATATCTCTTTAATAATTATACCAATATATCTTAATTTTAGTAGCTAGATACTTACTTATATTTAAGATTAACTTATAAAAAGGATACTAAAAATATCTTATATAAATATATTTATTAAATATCTTTATTATAAGATTTATTAGACTTTTATAATAAAGAAATTTTTAATATTCTAAATCTCTCTGAATTTCTTTATATTTCTCTTTTTTTTCTCTATATTTTTCTGTTTTCTTCTCTCTCTTTCCTCACTTAACTAATAGATATTCCCTCTCTCTAAAATTAAATTTTACTTATATAATACTAATAAATAGAATTAGTAAATAATAAAAATAGAGTCTCCTATTTCTCCCTATTTCTTCTCTTTTAATTTATATTTTTTTTATAATTTCTCTATAGTTAAGAAATAATTAGTAAAATATCTAAATTAGTAGAAGTTTTTAGAAGATCTTTTAAAAACCTTAATATAATTCTTTTAGAAGTAAGAATACTAATAAAACTAAAGTTTCTTCTTAATAGTAAGATCTTTAGTAAGTAAAAAAACTTTTAATATTATTATAAAATGTAATTTTAACTAAATTAATAACTAAATAGTGTAGATTATAATAATAAATATATATAATTATTGTTTTAGTAGAGACCTTCTAAACTCTTTTAAAGATAATTTTAAGGATTAGCTAGAAGATATATAAGCTATTATAGATAAATAAATATTTTAGTATTTATAGGATATTCTTCTTATTTATAATATTAAGATTAATATAAAAGGTAAATAGATCTACTTAATTCTTATAAATTTAGTAAAGTAAGATAAGTTTATTTTATAGACTAAGGAAGAAATCTAAGAAATAGTTATAAAGTTACGGAATTTTCAGATACTTATTAATAATTAATTAGGTTTCCTTAATAATATTATTTTTATTTAGTAAATATATTTTATAATTTAGAAATAATAATAAAAAATAATCTATTAAAACTTTATAAAACTTAATATTTATCTAGCTACCTCTAGAAACTAATCTTAAGGAGTATCTTAATAAATAGAGAGATTTATAGTTAATTTACTATTATTAGTAATAAATATAACTTCTTAATAATAAAGATAATTTAAGTAATAAGATTTTTAAGATTAATAAGAATAATAACTTTTTTGTAATTAGGATTAATAGTATAAACTTCTTACTCTATTTTCTATAGTATCTCTCCTATATATTAATTTTATAAATAATTACTAAGAGACTAAATCTCTCCCTATTAATATACTAATAGCTAAGAATATAACTAATTTAATAAAAATATATAATTTTAAGATAAAATATAGAGGAGCTCTTTATAATATTTTTAAATTAAAAATTTATATTTTTAGAGACTACTATCTGAAGTTAAATATATCTAACTATGTATAGATTAGAGTCTTTTTAATTATACTGAAAAACCAGGCTTTAAAATATTATTTTAACTACTTTAGTAATTTTCTTAATCTCCTGATATTTTATAATATAGCTTACTATATTAGGAACTATTTTAAAAATAATAAAGATTAATAAATTTATCTTACTAATTAGTATAATATAATATTCAGAAGTATTATTACTAATAATTAAGATAAAATAAGAAAAGATATATTTAAGATCCTTTTTACTAAACAGATATATATCTAGAGAATCTTCTTTCTTAAATAGTATATTAATCTTAGCTTCTAAAACTACCTCTTAAGTATATACTGAGGGATATTAGAATATTAACTAGCTTTTTTTAGCTTTATAGTAATATACTAGAGAGTTTATAACTAATTATAATCTATAGTTAATATTACTATAAGTTTCTCTTTTATAATATTCTAATATATACTTAAAGATACTAATAATTCTGAGAGATTCTTATTAATTAGTATAAATTAATATTAGACTAACTAGATATATAACTTACTTTAGAGCTTTTACTGAGGATATATATATAATTATGAAGAATACTTCTAAATATTATTTAGAGGAAGATATTACTTAACCTCTACTACTTTATATAGCTAATTTAATAAGAAATACTATATTTATAGTAAATCTAGCTACTAATTAATGAGATACTCTCTTAAGGAGAGAAGAGATTTCTATAATTAATATAAAACTAACTTCTATATAAT
Organism: Colletotrichum lindemuthianum; assembly: GCA_001693025.2. Classification (NCBI taxonomy): domain Eukaryota; kingdom Fungi; phylum Ascomycota; class Sordariomycetes; order Glomerellales; family Glomerellaceae; genus Colletotrichum; species Colletotrichum lindemuthianum. The sequence goes on along the minus strand of MASP02000177.1, from coordinate 6,071 downwards.
AGATATATTAATATTTACTTATTATTATTTCCTTACTTAATATAAGGAAATAGAAAATTTAAATAATAACTTGAGAGATATTTATAAAACTATTATTAAAAATAATATAGTAGGATATTACTTTTAAGACTACTAACTTAAAGATTAACCTAAAATATCTAATTTTCTAAGTAACTTTTTAAATAATTTTATAATTTCTTATTTTAAAGAATAATTTATACTTCTAGATAGTTAAAAGATTATAAGGATCTTCTAGAACTAAGTAGTAATCTATATTCTAATAAAAGAAGATAATATAACTAAGGAGATGATTATTCTAGCGTCTATATTTATCCTTAAAGGATACTATTTAAATAGAGTTTTCTAAGGGATTTTACCTAACTTAGATACTACTAGCTACTTTATAGTTAGCTACTTCTAATTTAATATTCTAAAATAAACTATCTTTCTCTCTATTCTCTTAAAAACTCTTAGAGGAGGATTAATCTCTATTTATTTTAGAGAAGGTGAATCTATAAAGAAAATATATAAAAAATATAATAATATTCTATATAGTTTCTTATAAGATCCTATTTCTACTATATTTTACTAATATAGATTACCTAAATATTATTTTCAATAATATTTATAATTAGTTATATTAAAATAAGAAAGTTATCTTAATTATATATTAATAGAGATATTTATAGATATTATTAGATAAGGAGGAAATATTTACTTCTTAATATTTAATAGAGATTAAGATCTAGAGACTTTATTATTATTTTAGATATTTATCTATTATATATTTTTAAGATATTTTTTATAAAGTTAGATATTTAGTTAATTAAGAAGTTTTTATAGTTTTAAAAAATATTATTACTAATATTAAATATATAATATTACTCCCTCTTAATCTAGATTTACTCTCTATAATAATATTAACTTTAACTTTAAAAGTATTATTAATATTTTTTACCTTAAAGATAATTACTCTATCCTCTATATTATTAATATAATTATAGTTTTTAATATTACTTAATTTCCACTTAATAGTTTAGTGAGATTAATATAGGAAGCTCTTAAAGTATACTAAATCAATATTTACCTAAGTTTACTTAATTTTATTTCTACTAATATTAGAATAAATTTCTAATCTAAAGATTTCTATTTAGAAGCTAAAATAATAAGCTTAACTATCAGGATTATATTTATTGAAATTTATAATAATATTAGTAAAGTAGAATATTACTATATTTTTCTCTATTATATATATAAAATCTATTATTAAGGATATTTATTATTATTATAAGAATATTACCTTTAGGCTACTTATAAGTTAATAAATAATACTACTAATCTGAATAATCTTATATTTATATTCCTTATCTTTAAAGCTTACCTCTAGCTTACTGAGGACTCTACTTTATTCTTAGAGATAGTTTTATAAATATTAGTAGTCTAGAAAGTAACTAAAACTATCTATTATAAGTATATAAAAAAGATTATTAATATTACTATAGCTATTTATAATAACTTTAATATATTATAAGTTATAAGCTTCTTACTATAGTTTCTTATATATATATAGTGAGAAAAGAAACGTTAGTAAAATTCCTTCTACTTACTTACTATTTATAGTAAAATATATATTATTAATTTCCCTTATAATCCCTAAGAGTTGTATTTAACTACTATAAAAATATACTATAAAAATAATAATATTTCTCCTTAATTATATATTTTAATAGAAATATAAGAATATTTCTAATTTAAGTATAATAATAGTAATATTAATAAAATTAGAGATTCCTCTTAAGAAACTTTATCTATTTTAATCTTATTCTCTATTATTTTTAAACTTCTGAATACTCTAGAGATACTAGAAGATAATAATATTCTCCCTCCTTATATTTAAAATAATATATTACTACTTTCTAATAAAAATAAGTATACTAAATATTAGAAAACTATAAGGTTATTCCTTAAATCTTTATAAACTTTATTTAATTAGGTTATTTTTATATAATAAGAAAGTTACTAAGAAGATTAATTTATAGTTCTCTTTATTATTAACAAAGAAGCTAACCTAACTTTCTCTTAATCTCTCTACTAAAAAGAAATTATTATTACTTCCAGCTTTCCTTTTAAAAATTTAATAAAAAAGGAAGTAAGAAGTATTATTAATAATAATATAATTAAGATTATTTAGGATAATCCTATTCTCTATAAAGATTATACTATCTTTAAATCTTAAATTATTAATAAAATTAAGAATAAGGATAATAACTAAATATATAAGAAGTTAAAGTTTATAATCTAAAATTTTAGAGATAATAAGAAGTTTATAATTTTTACTTAGTCGCTTATAATTTAGAGAAGTAGCTGAAAATTAATTATAGTTATTATTTTTATATTAATAAAAGATAAAAATTTCCTCTTTTAGCTAAGAGATATTATTTAGACTTATATTTAAGCTAAGACTGAACTTACAAGATATATTATAGTTAAGTTACCTACTTACCTTAAAAACTAATATCCTCTAGGATTTATAATAATAATTATTAAACTATTCTATAGTTTAGTTAAGACTAATACTTACTAGTAGGTAATATACTTAAAATATTATAAAGAATAGTTATATATAGATTTATTTATTTATAATTTTTACTTCTTTATATTTTAATCTAATAATAAGGTATTCAGTATAATTAATATATAAACTAAAATTTTTTCAGTTTTTCTGATATTATTTTTACTTAATAAGAGAATAAAAAACTAGTAAAAACTTCCCTTATAGTAAAATCTAAGATCTTCCTTATAAAGTTAATATTATTAGTATTTAATAGTAGTATACTCTCCCTCTAAAATAAAAACTTCTTCTTTAAATAAAAAAACTAAAATTATGAACTTACTATTATTAATATTCTTATAAACTTTAAGATATTTAAGAAGATCTATATTAAATAATATATATATATATATAAGATATATATTATTTTTATTTACTAGCTTAAGGTATTCTTTAATCTCTTATATATAGTATAATAATAATAATCTTCTAATAATAATATTGCTACTCTTAATAAGTATATTAAATAGTAAATACAATATTTAGATTAAGAGTTAACTCTTATCCTTCTTAATTTCTCTAAAATATATTTCTATATTTTTATAGATAGTTTCTTTACTAATAATATTAACTTATTATCTTAATTGAGATTTATAATAATCTTAGGCTAAAAGATAGTTATTAGTAAAAGTAAGTTTATAATCTGAAGTAACTTAGTTTATTATCTTTTAACTAAAAGTAAAAAAGTAACTAGAAATATATTTACTTTAGAGATCTATATTATAGTTATTAATATAGATTTTAGATATATTATTACTATATTTATATAAAAGATTATAACTTATTATAACTTTCTTCCTATCTCTATAATTATCTATACTAACTTATACTTATTATATAAGTATCTTATAAAGTTTAGTATTATAAAAAAGAAGAAGTTTATAATTAATATTATAATTTTAAGGTAATTATATAAATATTAAGAACTCTATAAAGTATAGTAGATTAATAGTGAGGATAATCTTACTAATAGTTTTACTAAAAGATTCCTAAACTATACTCTAGAGAGATTTATTAATATAAATAATATAATAGTTTATATAGAGGGATAAATTACTTATTTAGAATAAAAAGAGGGAATTCAGAATATTATTTAGTTAAAAGATATAGATTATTCAATTAATTTTATCTTATATATAGAGATATAGTATATTATAGTTAAAAAAGTAAAAAAGAAGTTTATTAATATTAGTAATATAATAGCTATAAGGTTATTAGGATCCTATAGTATACTAACTATATAGTGTAGCTTAGTAGTAGAGACTAGCTACTAGTGATAACTAGCTACTAGTTATTACTACCTACTAGGTAATTAGTAACTAATTACCTAGAGTATCTAGATCTAGCTTATACGTAGCCTATAGGCTATATACTATAAATATTAACACCTTCAACCCCTATCGGCATACTATACGTAATAATATATACAATATACCTTCCCCTAGTGAAACTAATATATAGGTAATAGTATTATTATAATATTAATAAGATTAGGTCTTTAGAGCTTATAGTAATTAGATATAAGTCTAATAAGAGGATTAAGGAATAAGGTTAGAAGTATCTAAGGATAATTATAAAGTTAATTACTAAAAAGTTATAAAAGTCTAATTTTAAGTAGATTTAAGCTTATCTTATATATAAGTTTATAATATTATAAGTTTTCCTATTCCTATTAATATTATATTATTCTTTACTAATCTAAAGGTAAGAAGTAATTACTTTCTATAAATTAGTAATTATTTAGCTTCACTAATTATTTTAAGGATCTACTAATTAATTATTTATTTTATAAAGTAATTATTTATCTCTTATTATTATATAACTTATATTATAGTTTCTCTATAATCTAGTAGATTCCTTATTATATTCTTCTTTTTATATATATAAAATATTCTGTAGCTACTAGATACCTTATAACTTAATCTTAATTCTATTAAGTTATAATATTAGGTTTCCACTCTAAAGAATCTTATCTTTAAGATTATTATAAGTAAGTAACTTCCACTTATTAGTTTATAATATATTCCTTAATTTCATTATTATATTTATATTATATTAGAATTAGTTTCTAATTTCTCTATTTCTACTTATTATTACTAATATTATATATTATATATTAAAGAGTTTAGTATAAATATAATATTATATTCCTTTTATTATTCTAAGAGCCTATATTATAAATTATTTTATAGAATAGAGGTTTATAGTAAATATATATATTTAGGTTATTCTTATAATATATTATAGAATATAGTATATAAATATAAGTTTTTATATTTTAGGTAGTATATTATCTTACTATTTAGATAGTTAATTCTTTACTTAATAAAGCTAGTTATTTAGAAAATAAGGAAGAAGTAGTAGAGGAAATTCTACTATGAAAAGCTGTAATACTAAGGAAAGTTTAAATAGAAATAGATAAATTACTTATAAAACTAGATTATATCTAGAAAATAAAACAGAATATCTTTAAGTAAGAAGAAATTATTACTAATAATAATACTAAAGTAAAATTAAGTTTACCTATAGTAAATAAAAGTGTAGCTATTTTAGATATATAGTTAAATAATACTTTTAGGGTAATTAATTAGGATGTAATGTTAAGTAATTCTAACTTAATGAATTTGAATTTTAATATTCTTAATATAGTAGTTAAGAATTCTTAATTTTCAGAAGATAATATTCTTAAATATAGAAATATTTTATCTTCTTAAGGTTTTTTATCTAGTTAATATTTAGATTGAGAATATTTAATATAAACTAATCTATTAATTTAGATTATAAATATTATAGTTTATTTATATACTTATTATTTTTAATATTCTTAAAGTGTTCTAAAATATCTGACCGTAGATACTAATTTCTATATATTTTCTATATAGTTATATTTTTTCTATTTAATAAGATATTAAATTTCTATATTACCTTATTAATTAATATTATTAATAATTTATTTTATTTTATATTTTTATTCTAGATTAACTTTAATATAATTTTCTATATAGAATCTTTTTAGTATTAGTTTGAGAAGTAAAATATAAAAAACTGGATAATACTTTATAGTATTTAGTAGTAATAGTTTATAGTTAATATCTAAGATTTTATAAATAATATTAAATAATCTAAGTTTCTTAAAATCTAATTTATTATTTAGTTATTTAGTTTTCAATATTTGTTGCGAGGTAGGTAGGGTTGAGACCTACATCCAGTAAAGTGATACCTTACGTTAAAGG